>CAXHWN010002730.1:238800-613800 GCA_964020975.1 Hermodice carunculata | reverse complement strand
TTGTACCTTTGATATCCTCGAGAGAACATCCATAAAAACAAACTGGGTTCAATGCAATTCTTATTGTTCAATACAATTCCCTTGGAGTAGTTAGTCACTACATCTTTTATAAGTGTCTCAACGTTTGGCTAAAAAGCCGTATTCTCAGATGTGGTACTTTGTTTTGCAAGACAATTTCCCTGGCAGTAAAAGAGACATACCTAGAGAAACACCAATTATAACTTTGAAATATAACAGTAAATAATTCCTGTTCATACATTTACCATGACAGCTCAGAAGACATATCTGTACGTCTTTCCAGGTAACTCTTACTACAGGTAACTCTTGTCGGCCATACGTACCACTTTTCATTTGCATTCATGCACGAACATCTAAAAAGTGACTTTCAACGATAAAACAATTATATGCCAGTGTTGACACCTTTTTCTTCAGCAATGAGCCCTGCAAGTTGAGCCAATTATAAGTTGGGAAGTAATTATTTCATAGACTATTGTAATTAGTTTTACTACGACGGTACATTTCTTTTGAGATTAACATTCAGAAAGTCATAGCAGGTAGTTTTTCTGGTGTTTGTGAAAAAAAAAAAAACATGCTTCAAAACTGTTGGTCAATGTCAACATAGCTTGTCTGAAAAACTACATTGATCCCAGGATTATTGATGTGAAAAACAAAATGCAACTAAGATTTCGATCTGTGACCCAGAGACATGATACCCGTCCCAAAAGGTAAACAGTGTGACTGGTGGCTGGCCTGGGTGGAGCCTTCCACATGTTGGACATATTCTGTATATAAAAGATGGAGTTTAGCAATGCGGTATCACTTGGAAGGCACAACAGGAAGCACAACCGACTTCGACACGTTCACTTGCTCCTCCCAGAGTTGTAAGTTTCACTGTTTCAGCATAAATGGGTGTGAACAATTTTTTGCAATCACTTTTCAGACTTGTAAGTCTTTCACTGACTGTTTTCCTGGCTTTCGCTTGCAATATGTTATGATATCATATATATATATATATATATATATATATATATATATATATATATATGTATATATATATATATATATATATGTATATGTATATATATATATATATATATATGTATATATATATATATGTATATATATATATATATAGACAGATAGATAGATAGATATACATATATATATATATATATATATATATATATATATATATATATATATATATATATATATATTAACTTGCAAAGCTCGATTCTCAAGGTCACAGTTTTAATTTGCAAAACGGAAGTTTCCATAAATGACAAATATGCATTTTGTTACCTAATTTCATGTTTACTTTGTAATATTTTAAAATCCTGTGAAGAAAAATTGATTTGATAACATGTTTTTGGCATAAATGCTAATGATTTTCATTCTTCTCTGGCATGCCTAAATGCACATTTACTCAATTTTTAAAGCAGAACTCAAAATTGACAGTATTTTCTAAATGTCACAAACCTGACACTTTACCTTGATACATTGACTCATGGTTGGCAGTGAAATAGAGCTTAATTGTTTGAAGGGTAGGTGCTATCATAGGGCTTGTTTTACATTCCTGGTGCAGGATGTCAATTGTTGCAGTCCTTGTTAGGATTTCACTTGGTTTATACAGGTGGACTAGCTGCAACTGTTTATTTTACTATCACTGGGACTGAATATAAGGCACCTGTTTGTTTCCACTTCAGTAATACACTGGTTGGTGGTTTAACTATGATAAGCTGTCCAGCTAGAAAGGGTACATATTAGTTCAGGGGAAAGTCAAACTGTTGTTATCTGAACCTGTACTTTCCAAATTTATTAATTATGGTTTGTTTGACAGGTATTCTTCTTCCATAATGAAGCTCTGCATTTATAAGCTAAGCTCCACGTATTTAGCTAATTCTTCATTTGCCACGTTCGTATTTATTCTTTAGTATGTGGGTTGCCTTTGCTGAATATTTAGCTTAGACAAAGAGCCGCTACTCAGAGAAACATGTACGGGTGAAAGTCTGGCTCCAAAACATGTTGAGTAGTTACCTGCTGAACATATGTATATAGGTTAGACAGGGACAGGTTAGCTTATGGTGAGTAAAGAGTTCGGACGGCGGAATAGGGTAATGACTACTAGGAGGTGGTTCTGGGCAAAAAGACACAAACACAATGATGATGTGTTCAAAGGTTAAAACAGTTACGTGTTCAAAAGTGTATAGAATTTAAGGGCACCACTTTCTTAATGCCTGGTGCTACAAATGTGATGATGTGTGAAACTTTGAAGAGCAAAATTGAAAAGATTGGTCATGCCATAGGTTAGACACAATGTATACTTTGCTGAATATATTTTCAGTATGTCCCTCTTATTTTCAAATATAGTGAATGCTTCTTCAATAAATGTAAGTTTTCAAGGTGGTACTCAGTTTGATCGTTAAAGTGTGTTTCAACTTTGAATAGCATCTAGGGCAGAATGTCAAGCAAACTCTCTCAGATAAGATCCTGTATCGTGCAACTCCGAGCTCTCAAAAGTTAAGTTCTGTTTTCATTAGAGACTCAGTAGCAACATGTGACAATAATTTTCTCAACAATAAATTTCAGCAAACATGCATTACTACACAGGCGAAGAAATTTATACGCCATGGAGTGTGGTTTGCCTGCCCACGATCTTAGCATAGTATTATATGAAACAACTCTGTATGCACGACAGAAGTGCAATGTCAACAAGTTCTTTCAATCATAATAAAAGATGGATAGGTCAGATACTCTAGAAAATAGCCAGTCTGGAAACGATCCTGGGGGTCATAGGCGTGCGGTATATCTATCACAATGCATCTCTTCAGACACGAATTATATGAAACCAGAAACAATTTTATACCAACTTTTTAATGGAGGCAAACCTTTAATTTCAAAAAGCAAACTTTTCACAAGTATTCAAATTCGAGGGTAAATTCAAAAGGTCTTACCACGTTAAGCTAATTCTGTTCCCATGGTTTTGTAATGTTAAAAGTGTGGCGGGAAAATGATTCTTCTGCTATGTCTATCTGTCTGTCTGTCTGTCTATCTGTCTATCTGTCTGTGTATCTATCTATCTATCTATCTATCTATCTATCTATCTATCTATCTATCTATCTATCTATCTATCTATCCAGTTATCCATCCATCCACCCACCCATCCATTTATCCATCCATCCACCCACCCATCCATCTATCCATCCATCTTTCCATTCATCCAGCCCTCGCCATCCATGTTTTTGTAACAGCTGTCTTCACCACATCAATTCCTATCTATAACTGTAAAGGATCAGACAACTAACTGGTGTCCTTCTCTGCTAACTGATAAAAAGGTATTTCAGCAGATATGTTTAGGGCCTATATTATAATTTGGGAACTGGAATATGGTATTCGTTTATCTCCCTATTTATATTGGGGTCACTGAGGCTTATGTGGATGGCGTGTAATGTACCTGATTTTAATTTCAGTTAACATTTACCTACTGGAAGATGAAGTATCTCTTGTGTGTTCTTCTGGCGGCTGCCATGAGTTTTGACCGTGAGTAAACTACTTGATTATCTGGCATACTCCAGTTTTTCAGTGATTCAACATCACAAGATTATGTGTTTTGTTTTCCCACATACAAGGAAAAGTATTGTATTTCTTTTAAATTCAAACTAGTGCTTGTTTGTACCAATCGTTTTAATTTCCTGGAATGGGTGCTGTTCAGTGTGAAAGTTTGTGTTGATGTATAGTTTTATACTTGTTGTATGATTTATGGTATAGTTTGTTTGCATGCTTTTAGTTTTTGCACTTTAATGTGATGAAGTTTATTCTTTTCCTCGGTTTTATATTGAAATATTATTTTTTTATTGTTTTATGCTATATTTTGATATATTTGTTTCATTGCTTGTGTTATCTTAATGGTAAGCCTTACCTGTTTGTGCATGTATGCATGTACGTACGTGTGTGTGAGAGTATGTATGTATGTATGTATGTATGTATGTATGTATGTATAATGTATGTTTGTGTGTATTTCAATGTATTTCAACCTTTTTCCCCGGCATCAGGGATTCAATAAAACTGCTAGTGGTAGTAGTAGTAGTAGTAATAGTAGTAGTAGTAGTAGCAGTAGTAGTAGTAGTAGTAGTAGTAGTAGTAGTGGTGGTGGTGGTGGTGGTGGTGGTGGTGGTGGTGTGGACTTGTAAGTTATATGAAACCTCTATCATATAAGGAAAGTTCCTTTCATTCTTTGATAGAGATATTGTATGTTTCTTCCACATGGATCGCTCATTGGCTCATAATATCATTTTAAATGAGACATGTAATAGTATCCTGCTTTTAAAGTAGTCCTAATACGTCATGTTGGTTTAACTGAATTGTGTTATAAAATTAATATAATGTCGCAAAATATATCTGATAAGAGACATCAGGAGGATTTATCACATGCTACTGGTCACAGTAGGTAGCATGACATAATTGACCAACTTCATTGCAAAGCAAATATATCCAGTGGTACTTCTCAACACCAAGATAATAAGCCTATACCAAAGGCATAGCATGATAGACTTCACACCCACGTTGTGGTATTTTAGGATATATACATTCCTGCGAGGTATATATTAATATATATATAGATATATATATGTATATATATAATTATATATATACATGTACATATATATTGTCCGCTGAAAACTTATCTGAACTGTTCTTATTTCTAGATGTCAATGGAGATTGTGAGTTATCTGCCTTTTACTTTTGATTAGATTATTGTTAATTTCTTAATTGAAACTTACAACTGATAATATTATGATATTTAGCCCTTTGGCAACATAAAAGTCATATTTTGGTCGGAATTTGACCCGACAATGTATACTTCGATCATGCTTTCCAAAAGGGAGTGGTTAAATTCATTGCACCCAGGTGGAAATTCACAAACGTTCCATCAAATATATTTCGAAACTGAGCATTTCAAGAAAACCAAGTGCCTGTTTTGACACAGACAGAAATGAAAGGTTGCATCATTTTGTGTATGGACACATAAAATCACTATCAATTAACTATTCTGAGGTAATTAACAGGCAACTGTATCACAAATGTAAATGTCAGTCACTTTCTTTTTGACGTCCCAAAATGTAACACTGTGTTTTTACGATATAACATCTATCACTGTAACACTGTATAAAATGTGCGACGAGCCTAGACTACATGACTATGTTAGCATGCTGCCTCTGCAGCAACACAAAAATGGTGTGCCTCAGGTACAAAAAACGCAACATTGTCCTACTTTCTCTCAAAACCTCTAGTTTAAAAGCCTTGCCATTGCGTCATCTCAGCAGCTGGACTTCGTGCAAAAGGTAATGAATGTACAGTTAACTTCTAACGACCGAAATTCTATTGTAAATGTAGGAGTTACTCTTGTAATATATTCTGAAATTTTATTCATTTACAGGTGAAATCACCTTGTTCACACATTATAATTATAAAGGACCTTCTAAGACGTTCACAGGTGCAACTCCTAACTTCGTAAAAGAAAAATTCAATGACCGTGTTAGTTCCATGAAGATCAAAAGTAGGTGACACACACACACACACACACACACACACACACACACACATATATATATATATTGTATTTGTGTATTTTTGTCCAAAACCACTTCCTTGCAGTTGCCATCCTATTCCGCAGTCTGAACTCTTTACTCTCCATAAGCTAACCTGTCCCTGTCTAACCTATGTATAAATTTTGACTTAAGCTGTATTAGCCCAAATAAATTAAAGGGTCTTCAGCGGGTAACTACTCAACATGTTTCAGAGCCTTTACCCATACATGTCTCACTGAGTAGCGGCTCCTTGTCTAAGCTAAATATTTAGCAAAGACAACCCACATAATAATGAATAAATATGACTGTGGCAATTGATGAATTAGCTAAATACGTGAAGTTTTGCTTTTAATTGCAGAGCTTCATTATGAAAGAAGAATACCTGTGAAACAAACTATAATTACCAAATTTGTATAGTACAGGTTCAGATAAGAACAATTTGACTGAATTTACCCCGGAACCAATATGTACCCTTTCTAGCTGGACAGCTTATCGTAGTTAAACCAATAGCGAATGTTTAATATATATTATACACTTCAAATTCTCACCAAACGAATAATCAACAAATTGGAATTGTTTGCAAATTTTGGCAAAGTTGTTTCCTCAGTACCCATCCTAAAACATCAGTATGTGATTCCGTTAATCATATTCTGCTAACATTCTCTTTGTGGTAGATATTCCTATCCTGATTTACACATATTGTACATTTCCCCCGGTTTCACATCTAGTAAAACTTATACCATAATGTTGATTTCTATAATTAAAGGAGAGCCAAGTGTCTAAATGCTTTGAAATGAACAATTAATCTGAGGATAATCAGGAGACCCTGAAAGCATGAGACTTCTTATCAGATAGGATACATAAGTGGAACATGAAGTACGTCTGCATTTTCGGATGAGGGCGCTGGATTTCTCTTGCCAATTTATTGGAAGAATGCTTCTCCTTCCTACACGACAAAATGAGCCAACAATGTATCCTATTATTTAAGTTTGTTGATTTTTCCAACAGTTGATCAATACACTTTACTAAGCGATAACGTTGGGTCTAAAAGGATCAATGATGAAAAAATAGCATGCATATGGAGTAGCATTGATTTTCGATTGACCAATGGTTACATGTTGTATTCGAAGGATCATTCAGGCCTTTCCCCGTTAAAATGACATGCTTTATGTTTGCAGAATGTACATGGGCGTTGTATGAGCATGTGGGATATAAAGGTAAATCGATAGTTCTCAAACCAGGTAACTACAGCGATAAGGCATACCTCCCAAAAGGAAATGACAAAATGTCTTCTGCGAAACCCCTATGTAAGTGATAATACATATATGTCTACCTTCCTCCCCCCTCAACTAAATGTGATACTGTACCAGTCAATATTTGTTGTTTTATTGAAAGACAAAAGTGGAAGCTGGTATTTTTTCCTGTATTAGGGTATAGTACATGTATAACTGGGGTGGTGGCATCCTTTTTTATGATAAAAATGTAATTTTGCTCCTTTTGGTTCATTGACAAGGGCGTTTAAGCCAATTGGCACACATGGTTACACGTCGTTGCGAGATGTTCACGGCCTAGAATTTTAATCGATATGGTTCAATTGATATGACAACCTGTTCCTTTTATATGTGAGGACAAAAAATTGGTGAAGGAACATATCTTAACATTTAAGCATACACCTGAAAATTGTTCAGGAGCCATATCCAACAGTAGTAGGATTGCCTTCAACATCAGCCAAAAGGTTTCAGTCAAAGACAGTCCTCGATTTATGGATGCCCTGCAATGACTCCTCGAAGAAAATTATAGTCCATATCACTGAAACAAATGTGCATGTTCTGGTTTGAAAGGACAATGACTATGCAGGTAGTGTCACATTTTTCACTTAAATCCACTCAAAGGATGGTAATAATGAACTCACAAGTAGCATCATATTTATGTATAGATCGAATAATTAGGTGTGCACCAGAATAATAGATAGAGAGGCAGTGATACATCATGTTGCCGGTTAGATCCATTTCCTAAGGGGATTCCACTTTCGACATGGACAATCGTTCCATACACTATAAATTTGCAACTAGCCTCTTGGTTTCCAACATTAGTTTATGGCATGATAACAGTCATCAAGATGTGACGAATTTATGCACACGTTTATTTGAAGATATTAAATCAAGAAAAACTGAGCAGTTTCTGTCTCGACGAATAGCCCATTTGTTTGTGGTCAGTTGATAGTTTCAATCATAAAAGGATTATACCTCTATTTCCTAATCCCAAGGTTTCTATGTGTGCAGGATGAACTTTGTTTCCCTTGCCCTTCTTTGAGGTTTTTTACTGTATATTTCTATGTAAAGTGAGTTAAAGCTGTATGTAGTGACCTCTTGCTTAGGTTTACGACAAACCTGATAGCGCATACTCAGTTGAGATGTGAAGTGTAGTGGTCCCATGAAATATATTTGAAATTTCCATACTTTCATAAAGCTTGAAATGGCAGAAGTCTTACTTTCCTTTCTATTACAATCATACAGATCAAAAAGCACGAGGAGTGCAGAGCACTGCCGGAAAACACCATACCCAATAGTCAGCCACTGGTGAAACGATCCATCAGTACAACTGTCTACATTTTAATTAAAATAAAATTCTTGTACAATACCTGGGTGTTAACCAAATTTTCCTGGGGATCTACCCTGTGAAAGTTTTGCACATAAATGTACCTACAGTAGATCACTTTCATGGGCTACGAAGGTCTCATTTTAGAATCGTCACAAGACTGAGTGGTGGTCTAATTGTTTTGAATCATTTTTTTTCCTGATAGAAATAATGTGTTCAGTTAGCATACTGAAATCCTATGTATTCAAACTCACGAAAAATAAGACTCTCATAATTCTGTTTATAAAACACAGGTGTTTTGAGGTTTGGTCAAATGTTGATACAATTGCTGAAAAGTTTATCATGCTCTGAAGATGATACACAAGTCAAATTGTCATTGTACTTAAGCTTGCATCGACACAAAATTCCATGTGTGAAGATTAAGACATTTACCGTTTTTGAAAAAAATTGCCTCTATGGGCATGGACACAAATGTAAGTGACACCAAATGACAAACAGATTCCTTGTTACTTACTTACGTTGAGCTTAATAACAGGCAACAGTATGCTTTTTGGCTCTATAAATTTTCCATCAATTTTCAGGTGAAATCACTCTGTTCAAGCATTATGGATTTAAAGGGCCTTCATTGACGTTAACTGAAGCAGTTCCTGACTTTAGGACACAAAACTTCAATGACCTTGTCAGTTCCATGAAAATTAAAAGTAGGTGATCTATCTATCTATCTATCTATCTATCTATCTATCTATCTATCTATCTATCTATCTATCTATCTATCTATCTATCTATCTATCTATCTATCTATCTATCTACCTATCTATCTATCTATCCATCCATCCATCTATCTATCTAACTGTCTGTCTGTCTGTCTACCCAGCTGTCTATCTATGTGTCTTTCTTTCTGTCTTTCTATCTGTGTACTTCCATACAAATACATACACATGACAAAAATTTAATTATATTTGATTGTTACTCTAACGTTATAATTTAGTAAAAAAAAACAGAAAAAGATGCTAATGTTAAGTACCCAGTTCTAGAACTCTTCCTACTGTTTTTCTCCAGTATGGAAAATATGTTTCACTGAAAGCTTGTACACGTGGCCACCCACAATGCCTGCTTCATCTCTTCAGTTCATTTCAGTGACATTGAATATATATTATACCAGATTGCGTGTTCCATTTGATTACAGTTTGGAGACTATAATTTCACACATACAGGCACACACATACACACACGCATACACACACTCACATACACACACACACATACATACATATATATATATATAAAATATATATATGTGTATATATATATATATATATATATATATATATATATATATATATATATATATATATGCATGTGTGTGCGTGTGTCTGCATGCATGATTGTGTTTGGCTGTCACTGAAAGAATAAAGGTTGGTCATAGAAATTTGGCATTGATACAAAATCAGTTTTCAAAGAGAATAAGCTTTTGGGCTTTGAAAAATGACACATCTAGGTTCTCATATGTCCGAAAGTAACCAGTTCAGTTCCCTGTTCATAATTGCCATATATACATTTGCAAATAAAGCAAATACTACAAAATTGTGATAGTAATATAAGACCCATCTTTTGTAACTGAACAAAATGACAGGGACCCACATAAATGCTAAATATTCAACCAGTGGTTGCATGTTATATAGGATGAACATTTAGGCTTTTGTGCATCAATATGGCATGCTTTATGGTTGTAGATTGTAATTGGGAGCTGTACCAACATGTGGGATATAAAGGTGACAAGAAAGTACTAGGGCCAGGAGAGTACAGTGATAAGAAGTACCTCCCCCATGGAAATGACTACATGTCCTCTGCAAAACCTGTTGCATGTGAGCAATATTTTTTATGTGTGTAGCCACAATCATTAGTCTATATGTGATGTAGTCAATATTTGTGATTTTAATTGGGTCAAATGGACAGGTTTTTATGATGTGATATTTGGTCCTTCACAACAGATTGGCTCTTAAGAAGCTCTTCTGGGACATGCTAATAAAACAGGAAACAGGCAGACTTTAAATATGTTTTCATCACAGTATATTCCCATGTATGTAAAGAAATGAAAATATGCTTTGTTTATTAATCGTATTTTTATTCAAAAATAAAACTTGCATTAAATTTGTCCTTCAGCAATCAACTCATTGGAACAACTGTGCCATAGCATTAATACACAACGCCCAAAGGAGGATACTGAGTGCCCAGTATATATTTAATGGATTTGCAGGGGACTGAATAAGGGGGTGGGGGGCTGAGTGTGTCAAGCTGATGGGCCCTAAAGACAGGTAAAAATTGATTAAAATACACTGGCAGTCCTGCATCAGTGCCTAGGACTTGTGGGCCCATAGCACAACTGGGATTATGAGCAGGTTTGACTCTGCATTGCTTCCAGAAAAAGCCAAGCAGCTTGTGTCTGCACGTTTAGTTTAGCTACTAGAGGAAAGGAAAAACTCACTTATCAATCGTCCACAAATGACATGTTCAGCAACATAGTATTCCTTTTCTTATTCTATGCTTGTCCAAGCTTTGTCAGCAGTACAAGCAATAAAATGAGATTTGGTCATACATTCAGGAAGTTTTAAACCATTGATATATATATATAAACATATATGTATATGCGTATGTCTATATATTCTGAGGACAGCGCAGCACATGCTGAGGCCGTATAACTGAGAAAAGTTACATATCTACAAAATTCACTCATCATTAACTTACCCTGGTGACTATGTCACATGTACAGATGTACTGAAAACATGGCTGGAACACCAGAGCAATAATGGCCACCTGAAAAGAAACACACCCTTGTAGTGAAATTAAGTAAACCACCTTTAAATAATAGTAAGAATAGGAAAACGTAAGAAAACCTTTTTAATAAGCAAACCTATTTGTAAAAGGTCTGCTGAAAAGCAATTTGGGAAATAACACCAAAATTGCCACATGAGGAAAATTACAAAGAAGCTATGTGCCTCGACCTTTTATGACCATTTGTACTGAAAACATTTCCATGTGACGCTTATAAGTACATGTAGGGCTACTTAACATCATGCAAATATGTCAATGAAGATTTCCTAATCTATTCTGGATGTTTTTTGTTTCAGAAAAAGACCAAGAGCCGAAACTTGACTTGTTGTATAGATACAAACATGTCAAATAAAGATATTTAAGCTCAGTATATGGCTGCTTGCTATTTCCATTTGCACTGTGTGTTTATGGTTGATTGCAATTGGAGATCCCGCTAAAACGTTGAAATATATAGCACTTCACATGGATTTTGTCGATAGGATGTAACACTGTCTTCATGGAAGCAACACTCCAGCAAAGTTTGTTAATGTTGAAACATATGACACAAAATCTCTGCAGCGCGTCTATAATGATATTAAAAATACCTATTCAATGCAGAGTCTTAACACCAGTCTTCAATCTGATCCAAATGTAAATTATGCCAAATTAAAAAAGATTCCAAAAAGTGCTAAGAATAAACATCTTCTAATAAATTAACCCTGAAATTCAATAGATATAACCACAAAAATTCACCTTCGATCACTATTGGTTTAATGAATTCCCTTCTTTCGTGATAAACTGTTAAACAAAAATGTAAAGTACTCCTCAATATGACATGAATGCAATATTTTAAACACAATCTCAATATACACAACAAACACTAGACAAAAACATAACGACCTTAACCAAAATTACTATTACTCGTAATTTGAACAGGTTCAAAATAATACCAAAGAGACATGGGATATAATTAAGTCACTTAAAATGTAAACAAAAACAAAATGAAAAACTGTCCTTGCTTTCTCTCTTACTGATACCAGTTAAACAATCAATGAGGAGACCATAACAAATCATTTTAATGTTTTTTACAAAATGGTCCCTAAACTCGCTGCAAAGATAGACTATACGAATGCCTGTGCTCGTTCCCTTTTACCTTAATGATAATACTGAATGCAACTTTTCTTTCCCTTTCATGGATACAAATATTATTTCCAATATAATGCAACATTTTAAACCTAGACTAGCATAGGGCATGATAATTGATAACATATCAATGACTATACTGAAGGGCACAATGCCCTCAATCACACAACCACTTGCTTTAATTGTAAAACCAGTCTCTCAGCAATGGAATTTTCCAAGATAATTTGAAAATCGCAAAGGTTATACTTCTGTATAAAAAGGATAATGAACCAATTTTGGAAAACTATAAATCAACCTCCTGTCTGTCTGCTCCCTGCAATATCATTTTTGTCGCAAGTTGTGTATAAACAACCTAATGATTACTTTACTTCAAGTTCATTGTTTTCTTGTTGTCAACATGGCTTAAAAAAAACAACACTAAACAGAAACTGCAACTAGAGAATTCAAAGATCGAAATACAAGTTTTCTTGACTTTGGAAAGCTACAAACACAGCTGTTTATTCGGACCAATCAAAACCTTTGACACTCTGAAAAATCAGATACTGTTACATAAACTTAAACTTTGTACTTTAGCTGGCACTGTACTAAACTGGTCTAAAGACAATCTCTCAGATAGGAAACAATATGTTTCCTACAGCATTTGCTCAACTGTTTTACCCATTGGGACAGTCATTGGGTCTTTACATTTCATTATATATAGGAATTGTAACGACAAAGCTTATTCAAAATTTGTATCATTAACTATATGCTGACGATAATACACTTGTCAACTCACTATGTATTTTGCCTCCACTTCTTATGCAACAGAGAATGCATCTTCTTTGATAAACACCGAATTGCAAAAAAATTAAAACTGGTAAGCATTCAACGAATAATCCCTAAATAGAGTAAAAACGAAGTAAATGTTATTGCATTTTCCTGACCAAATGGTCAATTTTATCCCAATGTTAAACAATATTCTTAGTTTAAAAACCAATGTTTTTGATTTCCTTGGTATACGTGTACAAGAAAATATAAATTGGAATGCTCATGTGACTAAAATCGAAAGTAAAATTCCCACAGCAATAAGAATTTTGAAATGCATTACCAAATGTATATTTACCTACCACAACGTTGTTACTTATATGCAGTTCCTTATTTTTATCACATCTAAATTATTGTGTTCTGGTATAGGGCTTTAGTGAAGAACACTCTTTAACATTACAAGAAAGGGCAATATGCCTTATTTGCAAACCAAGATATGTTTTGCTCATCCTCTTTTAAAAAAACAACTGAATATTTTAGAGGTTTGTGATTTTCTTGAACTAAAAGCTTTCAAATTCTATAACAAATACACAAAAATGAAGTTTGAACTTAAATGACTCTGAAACTTTGCCAATTACATGTACTTATCCTTACCAAACTCTTGGCAGGGAGTTCTCTCATTTACCCATTCCTTCAAAGTCTAGATTTAAACACTGTATTCGGTATTATACATCTTCTTTGCTCAATAATACTATTCAATGTTTCTAAAATAAAATATTCACATATTCGTACACTGGGTTTTGTTTCTACATAAGGTTCTTTTTCACAATACGCCTTATTTGCAAACCAAGATATATTATGCTGATCCTCTTTTCAAACAACTGAATATTTTAGAGGTTTGTGATTTACTTGAGCTAAAAGCTCGCAAACCCTATAACAAATACACAAAAATGAAGTTTGAACTTAATAACTTTGAAACTTTGCCAATTACATGTACTTATTCTTATCAAACTCTTGGCAGGGAGTTCTCTCATTTACCCATTCCTTCAAAGTCTAGATTTAAACACTGTATTCGGTATTATACATCCTCTTTGCTCAATAATACTATTCATGTGTCAGAAATAAAATATAAACATATTCATATACTGGGTTTTGTTTCTACATAAGGTTCTTTTTCATAACGAGGTATCAAAATTAATGTACCATACCAGATTGTTTTGCATGTAACAACATTTAAATTTGCTCCATAGTATGTCTATTAAAATGTTTATTTATCAATACGAGGAGTCTAACTATTATCTGACACTTGGGCTGCAAACTGACATTTTCTTGAGGTGGCCTCTGTGATAGCTGGTAGTAAATGCTAAGCAGAGGTTATCCAGACAACTCTGTGGGTGGCTAACGTTGTTTTACTTTTGTGATTGGCATTATTTGGTGTCTGTAACATTAACTTACTGTAGATTTGGTAATATTTGTTGTCAAAAAACTCATTTCAGGGTTTTTAGTTTTGAGAAATGTTTTAAGATTTGAATGTGCAAATTGACAAACAGTGCCCAAAATTACATCTGGTATAATCCTGCCGAACATATCTTGTTCCATGTCTAATATCACAAAATTCAGACTCAAATGCCTTTGAAAGGGACCTTATATTGGAGCCCCAACCTGCAATTATTTTCAAGGAAAAATGATTGGTGTGGGTCACAAGAAAGATGTTGATCTAGTCTACAACTTGGGATCTCAAATGATTGAGAGTTTGCTCTTTTGCATAGTCTAAACACAAGACCTTTTTCATATGGTAAATGGAGAATACATCATCAATTTTTGTTACATTCCCTATGGATAATCCCTTCAAGCACTCATCATCTCCAAGTAGTAAATCTCTAGTGCCCAGCTAACATGTTTAGGATTATGTCATATGTACTTTCTGGTGGACGTTTTTGGACACAGTCATATTGGCACTCTTTTTATATAAACATGATGGCCCCATGTTTGCCTGGGTGATTAAATGGGCATCTTTGGGACACACCTCTCCTGTTGACTGTCACTGTGAAGTAGAAATGTCATGTTCCCAAGAACAACCCTGTTCTTTAGGTGTCTCCTGCACTCCCAAGTTGTGAGAGGTCATTTAAATAACGGAGGAGAAGGCTTCCAAGTGGGCATCAAGAGCTACAAAACAGTGTGGTCTGCCTCCTACTCCAGATCAGCTGATCTGGTGGCAGAAAACATTCCAAATCCGTAGCGATGAAGGAAATGCAAGACAGCAACATCAATGGGCTCTATTCTGGGGAATCTCTTCCTGGTATTTTTTGGGATCATAGTTCTAGCCAAAAAACACAATATTTTTTACCAGAATGAGGCCAAAACCTGATCTGATCTGAATAGCCTGCTATTGAGGCTAGAACTAGCTCTGGCTTCAACTTGGACCATTCCTTTACCATAGTCAACCCATTTTCCTCTAGTGGCCTGGTCTAACTTGTTGTCATTGGTCTAACTCAGAGTGGCTTTCTACATGGGGATGGGTATCCTGGCAAAGACTCCTTCCATCCGTGTCATTTGTACCAAAACTTGCACCTGCTCTGCCGTATTGTGTATGCAGAGCCTCTGTGCATGTGCTCCAGGTGAATTTAGTTTTACTGGCTACTGCCTTAGTTGCTTTCCAATGCTTCTTTACTAGTCTAACCTAAATACACATTACACACATTTAGCTGTTACACTGTCCCCAGCTGCTTCAGCAGCAGATGTAGGTTAAGCCAAAGACCATTAGAAATCCACATTGGAAGCTGTTACCTAAAGATTCTTGAATGATTCCTTTGTGATCTAGGTGTGACTTCTGTGAAGGCTTTGACTTTGGAAAATATAACGATAGTCACCTTTTATCTTGATCTTTCCTATTGCCCATTGAGAAACTTTATTGCTCTTTTACCAAGGAAGCAACATCAGAATATAGACATTCCTTGAGGCTTTCTATCTAGATTGCCTTACTATTTTCTCCCATGACAGAGTCCACGTCTTGATATCTGGGTTCGGAATTTTGGATCTTGCCCCAAATGAATGGAGTTACTCAAAGCCTATGATCATTTTGTTGGTCGGGCTTCGATGCTGACATCTAAGGCCACACCTCTTCCACTCTATACACATAGGTAATGATAAACTATATATTTTAATCTACCCTCCTCCTCCAACATTAGCACCTGTCCAATAAGCCAAGCCACCAGTGATTGATTGGCTATCTACTGCTGTAGAAGAGACTCTACCTCCTCACTTAACTACCATCATGAAACACATGACACTTGCCCTGTGACCACAATTTCCACCTTGCCCCCATTAAATTGTAACTGAACTGGGCCTATAGGTAAGTTGGCAGTTATGAGCACAAGGTTTCAGGAGGTCTACACCCTTAAAACCTGCATCTATATTTTGTGAATTGCATTTTATGTAGAGCTAGAGCTAGAGCTAGAGCAAGAGCTATAACTGATTCTTGCCAAAATATATAATTGGTGATGCATCATTTATGTCCCCTTCATATCGTGTGCCTGATACATTGTACAGAGTCTTACCCCTGCCAGTATTATGAGGTAAACTGGTATAAATAATTTGGTCAGCACATCTGACAAACATAATCATTTTGGGAATGTGATTTTTGAACTTACAGGCAACACTTGGCAGATTTGAAAACACAAGGGTTCAGCCCATCTTTGGCTTTCTTAGATGTGGCTAATAAGTGGTAAATACTTACCCTATAATGATGTTGCTGTTTGTCCTGTGTCCATTCCATTAAGATCATATGACCTTGCAGATCATCCTGTGGTCTCAAGACATCCTTCTGCTTGTACATCATGTTTGATTGCAACAGCAGTAGCCATTTTTATACGCAAGTGTTAGGCTGTACATGGCAGTTGCGTCATGTTCTGTAAAGCAAAAACAAATTGGGTGTTACTTCAGTTTTTAAAGCCAACATGTATGAATATATATATATATATATGTATATATATATATATATATACATATATATATATATAAGCAGTGAGAAAAATAGTGGTGGTGAGACCCGAAAAATAACATGGTGTTCACAATTCCCCATCCACTTTACATGTACATGCAGCACATTATACAATTCAGTCAAGGTTTTATGTTAATGTACTAGTCAATATGACCATTACATGCATTTATGTATGTACATGTATAGTGGGACAACAAGCATGATGTAAGGATAAAATCCTTGTAGTATTATTCAAATGTTTGGGTGAGCACACAAAAATAATAACAAGCAAAAGAAGCTTATCCAGGATACATACAATAACATGGTTTGGGTCTGATAGTAAAATTTTTTATAATCTTTGCACAATCAGAGGAGTACATATTCACAATCAATATATGTACATCATAGGTAATAAGGCCACTCAAGAAGTGTAGTTTACAATAAAGGCTGTCCATTTGATCTTGCGCTGTCTCAATGCTACTGTAGGTGACAACTTATGACAAATTGCTTGACCTTCCCTGTATGGTTTTTCGCAGTTAAAACCAAACCAGAATACTATTGCAACTTTTTTTCCCATTTATCTTTCTTGCATGATTAATACACGGCAGCCTTGAATGGTCAGAGAGCTCTCTGTGAACATAGTCTTTCCTACCAAGAGTGTAGTATTGTCAAAATGCGATTTACTTTGATGTATCTTTATATTTAAAGGCTTTTTTTCTTGATTTGTGCTTGCTCCTGGCCAGGTCTAGGCTGGAGTCACCACCAGCGCAGCAGTTGCAAATTGAGTGATGATTCAGACAAAATTTGCAGTTATCAAGACTGTTTTGGGGGATAAGAGAGCTCTGCTCAATCTTTTGAACAATTTAACTGCCAAGATCACAGGCTGAAGGAAAGCCTCCTTGAATATTCCGTACCATTGGTGGCTGCATGTGGAAAATTGAAAACCCAGATGAAGTCCATTAGTTTTTCAGGACAGCCACAAGACAAGACTTTGAAGACTAACTGACACACGGGTAAGAGATCAACACCTGAAGAGGGAGTTGCAGTGTTTAAATTTAGAGCAGCCATCTCTGAACTTCTTGCAGTTTAGGGAAAGAAGTTTAACTCTTTCACTATAGGAAGCTAAAGTAGTCTTGTTGTCCCCTGTCTGCAGGATGTAACTGTAGTCAAATTCCAAGATGGCTGCTAAATTATGTAACACTTTATCTCTAAAATGACATTTTGACTTCCAACCCTGAACCTAACCTTACTAAAAAGTGCATGATATACGTGAGTAGTTTGAATAAGATTTCAAATGAATTTGTTTTAAGTCATTTTTAGATTTAAACTGTTGGCTTGTATAAGAGGAAAGTGTTTTAACCTTCAGCTTTCCAGTAGAAACTGACAAGGTTTGCATAACGGCCTATGTAAACAAGTGAATTTCTTTTTTTTGAAAATTAGTGTTTACTTTTATTTAGTGTATTAACAATAAATTTATATGATTGATTCAATGGAAGAAAATGTTGATCAATTTTAGATGGAATAAATGGCAGCATAAAATACATCCCTTGCATTTTGTTTTATAGGTCTTTAACTCCAAGATAGCTGCCAATTTTTTCACCTTTGACCTTGAAAGTGACCTTGTTACATTGAAACTAACATTGCCAAATAAAATCATGATCTATGTTGCTTGTGCTGTTAGGTTCAAATAATTACCATGAGAACTTTTTAGATACAATATGTGATATTAAATTATTCCAGAAAGTGGAAAAATATACTTAAAATTTCATGGTCAGAGGTAACCTGGGTAGATATACCATGGCAAAGGTGTCCCACTAAGATCAATACTCAGTCCTCCCGTATTTATAATTTACACTAATGACATGCATTTTGCCTCATCAAAATATGATTCAATCCTGTATGCAGATGACGCCACATTACTCAACTCTTTATGTTCCTTCACTTTCCCTTCTGGAAACAATATACATGCACAAAATGCATCAGACAATATCAATGTTAAACTAAATAAAGTGTATGACTGGCCAGCTGCAAACAAATTATCCTAAAATATAAGTAAAACAAAGTTCATGATTTTTCATTTTCCACAACAAAAGCTGGATTTTGATTTAACCTTAAAGATTGACAATACCCCAATTTCAAAGAGAGAAGAATTTGACTTTCTGGGGAAAACCTAAAGTGGGATGCTCATGTAAGTAAGATAGGAAACAGACTTGCTAAAGTAAATGGGATCTTGAAGAAAATTAACAAAGTTGAACCAAAAAGTGGCCTTTTGCATATTCATAATTCACTGTTTTTATCATATTTAAACAATGGTATTCTTGTATGGGGATTTTCATATGAGCGTTTTCATATGCTTCAAAAAAGGCTATCCACACAACTTGTAATGCTAATTATAATGCACATACCGCCCCACTTTTAAAGCAGCTAAATCTATTAAAAATAGAGGATTTGATAAAGTTCAAAGCACTTAAATTTTACTACAAATTCTGACATGACGAACTTCCTTATTATTTCAAAGCCATTTATCAAGTTAAACAACCCACTCATACCTATTACTTTCATACCAGAATCGTGCCTCCCCTCACAATACCCAATAAAACCAGATCAAAAAATTGCATTAGATACTACATCCCCAGTTTGCTTCTCATTGCACCTTCCTGTATAACTGACAAAATTTATTCCCATTCATACTACGGTTTTTCTAGTTGTACAAAAAAATCTACATAAATGAATATAAGTAATTCTGTACCCTACCAGATTGTTTTGTATGTAACAGATAATAGCATGTATTGTATTTATTTTTCCCCATCACCCAAAGTTTTGACTGCCCAGTGATTATTTTATTTCAGTTAAGCAGTCCAGTTTAGTTAAACAATCTAGTTACCCATTAAAGGTGGCGCCAGCGATAGTGGATCTCAATCTTTAGCTGGGGTCATCCTGCCAGACTTCTCATAAGCTTTTGTTATTAATGAATATACAGTACCGATGTTAATTTTCTTGTATTTTGATTATTCATGGTCAAATAAAACGTTTCTGAGTTCTGAGTTCTGAGATATGCAGCAGTGAAAGGGTTAAAGTGGTAAGGTATCCCCAACAAACGAGATATTTATTAAGCCAGTACATGGGAAATGTCTACACAACCCCAAGCAGATGAGACAGTACTTGAAATCCTACAACAACTAAAGAAACAACAAGCCAAAATGTAGACACTTCACAAGGAGATGAAGGACCTGCAGGAAGCTCAACAAATGACCGCCAGCAGCTGAGTGTGTTATAACTGTGGGTCCCTAAATCATTTCATCAGAGGTTGCCTACAAGCCCAGGATAATAGACTTTTTCAAGGCAAAGGTCCAAGAGGCTGTGCCATAGAGGATGGCAAGATGGAAACAATGGTGGACATGGTGGCATAGAGAACCAAGAAAGGAGTGATGGATCATCAGGCAGGCAGGATGCTCTTGTTGCCCCTGCTGAGGAAAGTGTTTCACCAAACTAGGCTTGGCCACTGTTATGAGCCAAGCAGCAGGGTGGAGATACTTTAGGCTCAGAAAAAAATCTTATGTCTAAGGTAGTTGACCTTGTACTGAGTCTGTTGTTAGGTTAAATTGAGTGCCACTTAGGTGACCTTTGGACACAGGGTCTGAGGTTCCGGCTCTCATAGACTCCTTTTATCAGCAGCATTTGCTGCCAAATGGACCAGACACTACAGCTACCCCTGGCATCAAAATAACATATGATTACCAATACCAGAATTTGCAATCTCTTCTTGACAAGCATTCTAAGGTTTTCAGCACAGGTGTCACTGATCTGGGATATATGGGCACCATGAAGGACAGCTAAGATACCAAAAATAAATCCCACTTTAATCAATCCTAGCTCAAAAAGTATTTGCGTCAGGATAACAAATCACATATGTGTGTAGTTGTCACACTCCAAGAAATTTATCCGTCCTGTATTTGGGTATCTGTGATATTAATTGCTCAATAAACAATTGAAAGTTGACCGCAAAGCAGCCACCCCATAAATGTCAATATAAGTCACCAAGTATTTGTGATAAACTCATAATTACGCTTGCATTTTAATCTTGACATACTGGCCACAAAAAAATCCTACTATTTTCCATGTTTGGTTTAGTTTTTCTGTTATCCATCCTGAAAGTTTGACATTTCAATCTTCTCTTTGATTTCCAAGATGTTCAGTTTCCTCATTTCATAGAAAAAGAGAGCAAAGCAAAATTTTGAAAATTGCTGAATTCTTTTTGCACTTCAGACATGACAAAATCAAAAGCCTTTAACCAGATTAAATTTCACCCAGCCATTTTCTTGGAATAACCATTCTTATGTGGGGTTCTTGTCCAATTATCCTTTCTCAGAAAACAAACTTCAAAGGCCTTTGATGTTGATCACTTTCCTCTGAAACAATACTGTTTGGCTAAGTTGAGCTGATATTTGTACAAAACATACTAAGCATTGTCCCTTACAATTTAGTGAGGTTGGCAATCAATTATTGGCAAATCTCATTAATAAAAGAGCCATTGAAGTACAGAAACCATTCTTCAGGAATCTGTCAAACAACGACTGTGACAATCTGGTTTCAAAGCATGACGTCATGGAGGTGGCCCTGCGGTTTTTGTCTTCTGCCCCTTACCTCTTCATCCCATTTTTAGGGATAGGGTTTTATCATATTAGTAGTATATGTACTTGGGGGTACTGAAACACGGGGATGGAGACCGCCAAAAGCCTTTAAAACCTCGGGACGTCTTCCCATCAGTTGCCGTAGCTTGTCATCCCAGTTCCTGCTTATGAATTTATATAGTAAAGTGGTTAATCTCGTGGAGCCCAAAATAAGTTCCCTTAACTGATGAATTTATGAAAGTATCACCACCAGTTATCAGGGAATTATGTATGGCCTTCCTTGAGCGTGTCTTGAAGTGCCTCAGCCCACCTGCTTTCACGTTTGTGAGGACCCAATACTCAAGTCCGGATCCCCCGGTATTTCATATCATAAAAATTGGTTACATATAGCAAAAAGCAGGGAGAATCAGTAATAGTTTGTACCATTGTGCTATTATGTGTCCTTGGGGATGTATAGACACATGGAGGACCGATTATTGTCACTGTTGAGAATAAAGATTATTTTCAATAAATGTTGTATACGGTAAACACTTGTGAAAAGTTCACTTATGAATTCATGATCTATACATGAATGTAAACATCAGGAGCTGCTGGTCACACATTTAAGATGAGTCCACTGGTGTGACACTTCTGAAATTATTGACCAAACAGTTGTATATTTCAATTTAAAGGTCCCGAAAGTCATCAGCCCGACGGATACTATCATAGATATTGTTGTAAATAACTGTACCATCTTAGGCAAATGAACATTTGATATTTTCTATTTATTTTTTTAAAAACAATAATCCACCTCATTTGAATTGTGGGAATGTCAATTTAATTTTGTAAATGTCAAAAACAGAAATTTGAAAAGGAACTTTAATATATTGATGAATTGTAAAGAGATAACGAAATTTTACTTCTTGTGAAAAAATGGGAACTACACGGTTGAAATTAGATGCTCTTGTGAACAATTTCAACAACTATATATGACTGTATTTTTGTATTGCTACTATCCACACATGTGTAAGTTGTGTATACCATATACTGTATTGTATTCGGTTTGTGCTGTTCAAGCAAAATGCCTCCACTTTTCTATCTGAGGTGTAGCAGTGAAGGTTCATTCATTTGTAATATATAGACTGCCAAGGAATAGAAATACCGACAACTTACACTCTTTATGTATACACGACACTGCATTTATTTGACATAAATACAATACTCCTTTTACATGCCTGCTCTGACACAGACCCTTGTGGTTCTTGAGTCATGAATTCCTTTCTTTGCTTCATTTCAATTTGGGACATTTTCATCTTGTTTAGCATAAACATTTATCTTTGTCTTTTGACTATGCATATCATACATCATTTGTTTTTACAGATCACGTTTTATTCTGTAGATATTTTAGTTTTGTTATTTATTTGTTTCATCAAAATGTTTTGCTCTCGTTTCATATCACGCAACATTGTTTCAAATTGGTAGTAGGTTTATTGCAAGATAGTATCTGTTGATTACAATGTGACGTGTTGCTTTCGGGTGTTAAAACCAACGAATGGTTGACAATTATTGTAATTTCCCTAATGTGCAGAATATTAATGGCAGTTAGACAACCTGCTTTAACTTTCCAGGCAAAACTGATGTTGATGACTATATTTAACACGCTCCGTCTTTATACTACCTTGCCAAAAATGTATCTCCTTGGTGCTTCGTACGATACAAGTTCCTGGTCTTGTCAGTCGCAATAAAAATAAGGTTGAACTTTTCTTCACCTTGATCATATTTCTTACCTCCACTTGTATACGCATTACATTTAGCGACTTCACGGGTCACCTTAGTGCTTTTTATTACGCATGCTCATGGTTGCTTCATATAATTTGGCAAGTCCTTGGTCTTGAAAGTCGCAATTATAATAATGTTGAATTTTTCTCCACCTTGATCATAGTTCTTACTTGCATTTAGCGACTTCAAGACTATTTCTGGACCACCACAAAATTTGGTATCTAGTACATTGTCACCTTGGTTTAACACAATTTTGCATTTTTGTCTTATGGACATTTATAACATGCAGAGATAGATACTGTATTGACAACACAATACATGAAATATAACTGCGGTAAAAATATTAAACTGTCAGGTCAATGATTTTTCGCAGGTGATTTCCACGATAATTATCACGCATTACAAGCTTGTTTGTTTTTCACTTATTCTGTTTAACATTTATTGTTTTTACGGGTCACATGGTATGTAGATTTTTGAAAAATCTGTTTCACTAAAAAATGCTTTGCTGTCGCGTCATATCAGTAGCTGTTGTGAATTTAAGAAGGGCACACGAACGTCATGGTGGATATGTCGAGGGGTCTTGGGGAACTATAGCTGGGACGAGTCAGTTGTGTCGTCCCCTCGATTAACAACGCTGACTCCGCCCTAAGTTCCTTACCAGTTTTCACCACGTACAATTCCCAACTTTTGCGGCAATTTTCTCATGCGTATGTAAGAATCAGTTAGTCTCAGGAAAATTGGACGTTCAAATGCACAACTCGCATTACCCAGGGTTTATTCATAATCGTTTACTTGGAAATAGTTAGTTCAGATATATGCGGGCGCAGATCAAAAACGGAAGGTTTGAGAAGCTGCCAGTTTTTCGAGGTTTTTTTTCGTATTTCTCCTGCATTCCTTACGCGGCACACGCGGATACGTCATCTATTTGGAGCCACTTTGTTAGAGGGGTGTGAGGTAAGAGTGATTTCATTGGATCATGTACTGATTGTGGAGCCCAACAACCACTTTTCATCCCTTTACTTTCATTTAGGAATGTTCCAGATACATTATAAAAGACGGCGCATTTCGAAGCGCCTTCACTTGTTGAACAGTCCACAACACAAGAGCGAACTCTCCGAAATATCCAGGGTCGACTTGGATTGCTCGTTGCTGTAACTTTGTGGGGTTGCACGTTGTAAAAATATCACTGTGTTGTGATTTATCAGTGTTGTGGCAGTTACTTTTAGGTTTTTGTCTTTCTTTCAGGTTGGGGTTCCGTTGAATCTCGCATAATAAGCAAATGTAACATGTATGATCTTTTGGGTGCTTTCTGAGATTACATCCGTTTAAATGCAAGTTCCATGTTAAGTACCAACTTAATAAGAATCAAAGGGAGTTCGCTTGAAAGCCAAGGAAAACATTTCAACATGAACATAGCAAGGTCCACAAGACCCGGTCAAAATTCGTCGGCGAACAAATACATCATTTCGCTGAAAGGTCGGATAGATTTTTTAAAATTCTGGCAATAAGTTTAGCCTCACTAAACATGGTAATTTCGTTTTTTATTTGACTAAAGAAATTAAAGAAAAAAAAGCGATGCTTGACATTCACATTTTTTTGCAAAGACTAGTCGTTGTTGTTGAATTGTCCATGAAAGAAAATGTTTGGAAAGTTGTGCATGGAATAAATAACATAGTATTGCTGGCATCAAGCGAGGTTGTGAGCCATTAAAACAAGTGTGTCTAAGAGTTTTACAAATGTTCAAGGAGCTTGAGTTGTGTCAGTTTAGTAATGATCTGGTTAAAGTTGCTAATACTATTTCTGTCACCAATACACAGCATTTATATATAAGATCAAAACAACCTACTAGAGGGCTGCACAATATTATACCTAGTGCTTAATACAGCGTGATAACTTCATCTTTAGCAAATATTACATTGGGGGGATTTGATTAAAGAACTGAAATGATTTCCAAAATATTAGATTGCCTTGTTTCAATGCTTGAAAAAAATACATACATAGAGCAAATTACGCGCTTCCAACAAAATTAGGGAAAAGACCGCTTGTTGACATTGTTGGTCAGACTGAAGCATCGTCAAAAAGTCAAGAATTGCTCAAAGTTAATGTAACTGCATACTTAAAATTAGTGAATTCAGAATATCGTAAAATATTAAAGCTGAACTCAGAAAGTCCCTTATGGTTCCCTCACACAAATCCACGTCTAAGGGTGAAAAAAGCTGACTTTTGGCTGGCACAGAAATACCCGATCTGACTTGAGTGTCGGCCAGAATTCCTGGCATGACGGCTTTCTGCTGAAATGTATTTTAGTCTTCTCGCCGGAAGCAAAAACATGTTCTCTACTTCTAATCGTCTGGAAATTGGCCAGGTTAGAGTATTTTTAGTTTTTAAGAGGGCTCGAGAAGCTACTCTTCTCCATTCGTTGTGAAGCGGCATCGGAAATGTGGTCAGGGATACGCGCTCTTAGTGAAAGGGCTCTGTTTGAAGGGTTGAGGTAGGCGAGATTTCATCTTATATGAATGTATCCCTTTGCTTCAGTCATGAGATGTTCTAACTATTCAGTAGAGGGCAGCATACCTCGAGATTTCTGCATTTAGGGGGATACATTCAGCAAGTTGATAGAAAGCCAAGACTATATCCATGAGTGTTCATTGTACGGCTTCCGTTGAGTTAAAAATTGACGCAAATTGGTAAGTTTGAAATTTTTAAAATTGTCGAATGCTCGCATTTAAGCACAGTTGGGTGGGTTCTTTTAAGCATTTTAATATACGAATGAGGCCCAATTCGTCAAACGATTTTGAGTCCTACTTCAGTATGTAAAATTACGCACAAGGGAAGACCTGAGAGAATATCAACTAAAGAATAAATGTATGGCTGGTGAACAACTCGGTTGTATTTTAAAAGAAAGTAATCAAAATCAAGATTTCATTGAAGTACTAATAAACAAGAATTTAGCGATAGTTATAAAGTGAGTCCAACACAAATCTCTCCCCCTCGCTTTGAAATACACAACCGAAAATTGATTGTGACTGCAGAATGATTGCAAAGTTTTAATTTCATTCTGGATCGGGAATACTTTTATCCCCTTGCTGTTTGGCCTTTACTAACTCGGACGGCCCAGCTAATTATAAAAAATAATGGTTGAGGACAACTTTAGATTTCTGTCGCTTTTGCCCAGTTAAATTTAACAAATGCTCAAACTGCCACCTTAGCAACGTCTATGGGTTAATGATTATGATGGATGTACAAAATATCTACCCGCCCTCACAAAGACAATTACCTGCGGAAGCATCTGTAAATAATTGCCAGCAATATTAATGTACAACGACCAAAAAAGTTTCGTGAGCTCTGAATCACAGCCAGATTTGATGATTTCGAAATTAAACTATTTAGTTGCAGTTGAAAATGTATATATCCGAAGCAGTTATCAAGAAAATTAAAATCTTTCCGGAGCCACCAGGGTGTTTTTTTAGGGTTGTTTTGATTTTTTGTACTGGTTTTTACATTGTCTGACATCTTGGTATATTTTAATAATTTGGATGTAGGTTATAAGCACTTAGGCTCTTTGTATAATTTTTCTTTTTGTTCTGAATTTGTACAAAAGTCGTTTTCCTTTTTTAAAACCTTGTAAATTGTATAGAGTATATATCTCAGACACATATTTGGTGCAATTCATTTTTATAGTTGAAAATTGATTTCATCTCCAAGCTACAAATAATGGTTACACTGATATCACCTTTAACATGATTGTATTCGTAATAATGATCCAGGAATTGGCCAGATTATATTTTATATATATCACCTGGCCGTATATGACAGCCACAGCAGGGAACAGTTGTCACAGACTGTTAAGATGGACTCACGGAGTGCGGTAAGTTGCATGTCATTTAATTGTTTGCAGACATAAACACAAATACTCAGTATCAAAAACACAGACTTACGAGTCTTGGGGATTTTACTCTTGTGGTGAAAATTGGTATGGGACTTAGGGCGGAGTCATTGTTGTCAATCGAGGGAGCAACACAACTGGCTCGTTCCCGATATTGTTCCAGAACACCCCTCGACATGTCCACCACTTAAGTGTCAACTCTTGTGCGACATGCTTTAAAGGCATTAAGTTCCCTGCAGCCCCCCTTTGGCGGGCAGCCCCAACATTTTGGAAAGACTTGTTTACACATTCACAATAATAACAAACTAATCTATTTGATATCAATTATTGAGATTAAGGACCATGCGTGTAGGAAATGGAAGTGTGAATTAAACAGATATAATATAGTATGTACTTATTTTGCTTTCGAACATAGTCAAGACAAGATGTGTGAAGGTAAGGCAGGTAGCCAACATAGGAAAAACATTAGATGTATAAATTTTGTGTTTTAAAGGACGTATTCAGACATGCAGAAAATGTAAAGAAATCGCTTGGGAAAGCAAATCCATGTGCTAAATTTTGAAGTGGCCGAGAATTTTCATATGATATTTGGAAAGACTGAAGACTCAAGGCAATGAGGCATCAAGAAAAAATTGTGAATAAGCACTAAGGAGTGCTGATGAAAATTATACCACTGACTTTTGCAAGTTATTCGCAATTTTCTTAATGTGTGGAGCCCATGATAATCAAAATTTTATAAATTTCTCGGCCCAGGGAAGTAAAATTACACTCCTTAAATTGACACATAGATCACCATAAGATTCAAGCGTAAATGTAGTTGTCTCAGTTTTTTAAATGTGTTAAAGACTGCTTGTTAGCATTTAATCAAATTTGAAATTTGTCAATTCAGTGCTAATACTTTCATAACTTGCTATCATTATTTGTTTGATGACAGTAACTGAGTGCACATAACGTATAAAATACAGATTTGCCCAAGAATCGAAATATGAGTACCGAAGCAGTCGCAGGTAATATATTTGAACATTTCATGAGACTGTAAATTTTGAGTTTTTCTTTTTTGAATAGCTTTGAAATCATTTCAGCTAGAGATTATTTCAACCTATATGTTAGGTTGTGTCAAAAATTTCGTGTTCTAACGTACAAAATGCTTTATTTGAGTCCAAATATATTACTGGATGTGTTTAACGCGCGTCTCCGCCGTGATAATTTCGGTCACGAAGTTCAAGTATAATTGCTTGTATGTTGAATGTGTTGGGATTTTTTGTGGAACAGAGCATTATTATTAAACTAATCATATAGTTCTCCACAGGGAACAGTTTTTAGTTGCATAAGTTATATTGACTCTTCCAATAACATTAATACTAACACACTGTATATTTAAAAGCAAGTGTGATTGCAAAGTGTCCTTTGAATTCAGTGGTACATATATGTCCTATGGGCATAATCCTTTCTGTATCATTGGACTTAGTATATGGTATGTCTCACAGAATAAAGATGTATATAAATTCATTTTCATCTTACATTTTGAGCTTGTCAAAGCGTCTGTACCAGTGCTCCCATTAAACTATCTATTTCAATTTCCCAATAGAGATACTGGGTAATTGTTATGCCAAGCACGGCAATATGAGGCAATTATTGCGCCCCTACTTATTTTATAAATAGGAGCATTTATATATAACGTTAATTGTGTCTCAAATGGTCAGTAGGAAGTTTCATTTCAATTTTAATCTTTTTTGTATTGAAGGATTTCTTTGAAAATCAAATTTCCAGATGTTAGTTTAAATGACTTTTGATTCCAGCTTTGCGGCCGCACATCAATAAGACCAAGATAAAGAAGAAACTTAAAATTGACATCAGATTTTTGTTGAATTTTCTTGGTTCAATGATTATATCTCGCACAAAAATTACAGCTTTTTGATACCAGTCCTGGTAAAACACAGGCTTCCCATCCACCATCATATAATCATTATACCAGATGGAGTCTCTCAATTTATTGTTTTTGTCTTGAGAGAAGATAAGGTTTTAAACACGTTCCATTCATTTAACAATTCAGTATGAAATTATGGTACATCTGCGTCCTGATAATTATTTGCCGTTGTTTTAAAGAAATCTGTAAGATTAGTCTTATTGAAAAGGCTACTGCTTACTTTTTTACCAGACTGTACGCAAATTTTGGTACTGCATCGCCATATATTTCCATATATATACATTGTTTTAACACATATCTTTCTTAGATTTATGGTAATCTCAGCCAATCACTACATGAAAAGTTAAGTACGGCCACCATTTTTTTTACCATGCGCAGAACATACACATGCGATCCCCCGCACATGTCCCATACTTCATAATCACATTGACCCTGTGAATGGCATATCAAGTGACCCTTTTACAAGTCAAGTCTGGTTACTTCTTAGAAGGAAACTTGTGTCTATTTCAAACTGTTCTGTGCCAGCAGTCGCTTAACCCATGAATAAAGTTAAGAAATGCATTGAACCTCAAAATTTAGGATATTCAGTCTGCCGCTTTCGAAGCTTTGATAAGTCACTTTACTTTTTTACTTTTGCAATTTTTTTTTATCCCAGGTAAATTCATTTATCAACTCTTGAGTCTTTTCCTCATGCTTTCTGAAACTGTATACAACTTACAGGTGTTTCAATTAATACTGATTTAACAACCAGTCGTGCACCTTTTGGTGTATTTTAATGCTTATAGTTCTTGCGTATTACTGTACTTTGAGATGTTTATTTTAGAGAGTAAGTGGTGCATTTCACCGTGTATTTTCTGAGTGTGTTTTAATATATTGATCTTGAGTTCCACTTTATATTTTTATATGTCAGTGGAAATAGGTACGTGACATGTATACAATATTTCCTGGCCCGAATGAAAAACAGCTCTGCTGATTTGAATTCCCATCATCATCATCATCATCATCATCATCATCATCATCATCATCATCATCATCATCATCATCATCATCATCATCATCATCATCATCATCATCATCATCAACTTATTTGTTAACACATGATGGAGTGTGAAACTTTTTTCAAGGAAATCGACAAAAACCGGATGACAATGAAGCAGCCACTGACACCATCCTGGTTAGATCTGTTCCTCGCTTTATATATGGAGAAAATCTTACATAAATGCGGTAGTCTGTAGTGGAAATGATCACTCTTTCCAACTTATGCCTTGTCAGGTTAATAAAAGGAAAAGCAAATGACTCGTTTCCATGATTCAAAATACCGCGGGATCCAGACTTGGGTGTATATATAGGTTCATACACGGAAGCACTTTCTGTTATTTATATGACTTGTTTCCCATGATATGAAATACCGGGGGATCCAGACTTGAGTATTGGGTCCTCACACGTGTGAAAGCAGGCGGGCTGAGGCACTTCAAGACACGCTCAAGGAAGGCCATACATAATTCCCTGATAACTGGTGGTGATACTTTCATAAATTCATCAGTTAAGGGAACTTATTTTGGGCTCCACGAGATTAACCACTTTACTGTATAAATTCATAAGCAGGAACTGGGATGACAAGCTACGGCAACTGATGGGAGGACGTCCTGAGGTTTTAAAGGCTTTTGGCGGTCTCCATTCCCCGTGTTTCAGTACCCCCAAGTACATATACTACTCATATTTACTTGTACCTGTATACTTTGTGTAGTCAGCCTTTTAGACTTGCCTGTAAAGTTTACTTAGTTAACTTGTCATTATTTTGGTGTTATATTTTTCAGTGAGTTTCATTTCTCTTTCCAACCTGAGTTTTGTATTGCTATTTTGTGTGTATTGCCTTATTTTTTCATTTATGTTTACTTATTTCAATGTGTGTATTTAAACTTATATTTCTTCATCCTCTGGTTTTGATAAAATATCATTATGTATGTGGGTATTGTTGACTTAAGTGCCAGTTTTTTCCACAGCTGTCCTTTGTGTGCAGGACAACTGGTGTAATCCATTGGGGCACGGCCTTTGAAGGGACATCATCTGATGATTCCTGCTCCCTGAGAACATTTAAAGTCTTCCTTCATTAGAGTGCAAAACAAGCAAGATAAGTATTAAGTAAACCACTAAGGCTATGACATGTTAGCATGTTTGCATCTTTTCCCTGCTCGCAAACATACTCTTGGATTCCCGCCTGATTTTTACGGTGCTGCCATGATGCCACTCTCCTTTTGCTGATTGTTAAGTATGATTGACAACTGTTATTGTTCCACTTGGTGGCTGAAAACGAAAAGAACAACACCTGGAAGTTCATATGACTGCATGCCTGTGTGGTTTTTTTCCCCTTTTTCTCATATTTCTGCTTTAGTTCAAAGCTTGAAATTTTGACAACCTTTAGCAAGGACATTCATCTTGTAAACACCATTATAATCTCAAAATCGCCCATGCAAAGGTCCTCAGCATCTTACTTGTCCTTAAACACAAGATACATGTGGTGAAAGATGAGCCTATATGGATTCCCCATTGCTGAGTCCAACCTCTTCTGCAGAAAGAAGTCGGGAAACATTGTGAAAAATGGCTAATGCAAGGCATCATATGCAAGAGTGACAGCCCTTGGGCATTCATATCAGTACTTGTAAGGAAAAAGAATAATTAACTGCGGTTATATATGGATAATAGACCCTTGAACCAGAAAACTAGGAAGGAAGTTTACCCTTTACCTAAGATTGAGGAGGCACTGGAATGCAACAGGAGCCCATTTCTTCTAACCATTGGAACTGCCAGTTGCCAAACTGTTTTTCAAGTGGGGTCTCGAGGCCTTTTTGACTTCATGGGGATGCCCTGTGGGGTCTGAAATGTCCCGGCAAGCTTCCTGCATTTGATAGAGACTTGTCATGGAGATCCAGCATGTAAGAGTTTGCTGATGCATCTGGATGATGTTTTGATATATTCAACCACAAAAGAGATGTTTGAACATCTGGATTTGGTTATTTTCTCATCTTGCCAATCAAGGACTTAAAATCAAACCAGAAAATAGTCGTTTATTGAAAAGTGACATCAAATACTTTGGTCATGTCTTATCCCAGGATGGAATAGCTGCAGACCCTGAAAGGGTCAGAGCAGTTGTGGGTGGGACAACTCCCCAAAACAGAAACTGAACTGACATCTTTTTGGGGGGCTAGCAAACTATTACCCTGGATTTGTAGATGGACTTCCTCAACATTGCTGCAGCTATGCACAAGCTTTTGCAATCACCAAAAAAAAAGATAGTATCCAGGAAGAACAACCTTATTGCTGACACAATGTCATTTAAGCCATTCCATGAAAGATGGACACCACAATGTCAGCAAGCTTTGAAAGAGCTCAAAGACTTACTTACTAGTGTTCCAGTATTCTGTTATCCCAACTTAATGTAACCTTTTATAGTGGAAACAGATGGCTCAACAGAACTGGAATGGTTGGCATTAAGGTGGAAGCTGTGAAGCTAGTCCACAGTGAGACTGGCAACTTTGGATCGATATTACCCATTTAATTTTTTCATCAGTACATTAAACCCATATATTTTCTGATTACTACATATCGATTATTTTTGTATCCATAGGGGTGTTTTGCAGGATTGGAATTTCTTGAGATTTTATAGCATTCTTGCTGACTTGGTTTGCTTTTCACATTTTTATGCAGAAGTCACACACATTTTTTTTTTAAGTTGGAATCAAAAGAAATGTAAAACATATATCCATGTCTAAGACAGAATTCAATGGTTATTCCTGAAATAGCATAAATAAAAAGTCATAAAATTTTCAATTTAGTCTTGACAGGTTGTTAATTTTCTTCCTGGGAGGTAGTCCAAAAGTCATGGAAGAGGCTGTTAGAAAAATCCTAGGAACCATTCCTTGATACGATATTTTTCTCATGATGTTTGATGATTTTAATGTGATAAGGCAATTTGTACATTAATGAGGCAAGATACATAATGCAGAGGTTGAGCAAAAAACAGTTATGAGAAAATCACAATGATAGAAAAAGTAGCATATTCTGATGCATTCATGGCTGTAATATGACACTTACTCATTTCTTCTGCCCTGTGTTTTAATTATTGTGGGTTTTTAACTTTGTGGCTTTACCTCTGTGATGTTGTCATTAAAAAAAGTATATTTTGTGGCTTAAATCTCAACTTTATTAACTTGGCAACACCACACTTGGCTTGTTTGGGTGTGGGTTCACGTGCAGCTTTCCATATTTAGGGACCAGTAGGTGGGTTGTGCTAATGATAGCATAGACATAAAGTGAGCATAAGAAGCTGAACTTCAAAGTTGGGTATGACTTTTGTGTAAATGTTTTGGCTAAATGTTACATATCCAAAGACTTTTATATAGTTCTGGCCATATTAGCCATGAAATTAGAAACAAAATATTTTTTCTTTTTCCTTCATGCCATTATGAAGTGCAATCGTAAATTATGTTATCTTTTTGTCTGATCTAGGGTAATATTCGAAACAACATCAACTCGATATGTATTTTATTAACAGATTTTTATTAAAATTAACCAAGAATACTAGTCCACACAACTGCCGTCAAATACTGTGAAAACACACAAAATATTGTTAACACTGCAAGGATATTTATACTTAAGTATTCTTTAGAAATAAGGCACACCGTAGGCACATTATGTTAGAAAATGCAACCCAGCATCGGCAACATTCGCCCAACATTGTTCTTGTAAAGTAAATTAAAATTGGTCACATATTTATAGACTGCCACACATGCATTACCAGATTCATTGTACTCATATCTTGACCTAAATACGGTAAATGTTTTCCTTATTTACCCATCCCATATCTAATTGCACTTGTGTGTTTTTGCCCGGAACCACTTCCCAGTAGTCATTCCCTTATTCTGAGGTCCGAACTCTTCACTCTCCCCATATAACCTAATATGGATGATGATCATTGTTGAGATGGTGGCTGCAAGTAGTACCTTTTTAAATACTGAATTTTATAGACATTTTCAACAAGTTAAGAACCTCCGCTTACAAATTCTCTGATGTGATGCAAATTTTGGTCCCTTTTCATAAATTGTATGGTCCTGTATGTGCATGAATGATACAACTGTTCAAGCCAATTTACTGAAATAGGCCTATAATTTCAAACAAAACTTTTTGCATTCTGTCATGTGAAAACTAGATAAGGTTTTTTTCCCCCCTATGGACCTTTGCACTTACGTTTTGGTCTCTTTTGGGTAAATACGAACTATAAATTTATATGTTTCAGCTATACATACCAAGGAACATTGCCTTTGGTCGGAATTGACTTGGATTTGTTTCGTTAGGACTACGGTTTGGATATGGTAATCACACTGTCTAATCTATATACAGTGAAAATTCGTTATAATGACACCATCTGTTCCCTAAGATATGTGTCGGATAACTGAATATGTCAGATAAATGAGTCAAATAGCAAAGAAAATAAACTTTGCCCTATGAAAATTTGTGTCATTATATTGAATATGTCAGATATCTGAGTGTCGTTATGATGAAGTTTCACTGTACATACAAAAGTACAATTGCACCATATTGCACATGTTCCTCTGTAAAATTTTGACAAAGGCTGTATTAGCCCAAATAAATTAAAGGGTCTTCAGCGGGTAACTACTCAACATGTTTTAGAGCCTTTTATGTGTTCAGCAATTTCGTCATCATCAATATCAATCATTAAAGCATTTTCTTCCTGAACTAAAATGCTAAAATCAGACACTTTTACCAAGATGATGTGCCTTTATACATATAAAGAGCAATTATACCACCTTTTCTGAGTTTTGGAAGAAGAAAATACAACAAAATTATGAATTTTATTCCTTCTTTTACCCTCATGATATATGTCTGTCTACAACTAGCTTTTTGAATAGTATATTTGCACTGTAATAAATAGAAGTGGGAGTAGCTATGTGGCACTTACCAACCAGCTTCCAGGCAGAGGATGGGATTCTGACACTCATTGAAAGAATGTAGGCCAGACGGACCACCTTACAAAGTTTCTAGGAACATGGAATATACAATGCTGACAGCCCGTGACTGGTCTTTATATACCAAAAGCACCGGGAACTATTGTTTTGTGTTAAATTATGGTTTACGAGGCAAAGATTAGTAAGGAAATTAGTCGACCTTTATTGGTGGCTGAGGTCAACAACTCAGTTATTGATCCAGCTTCAGAGCAGGATTTTTAAGAAAATGAAATAATATATACACTCAGACTTACTGTTTCAAAGATATAGTTGCCATATCTAGGTAAGAGTTACAAAAGTGCAACTCCCATTTTTAGCGTCGTTAAACAGTATAGTTTTTTGTTGCACAACATTTCAAAACATCCCCATAAGTGCATCATTCTGATTCGTACTTGGCAGTCCCTTATTCAGCTTGAGTTTCATTTCTTTAACTTTTTGACAAACATGAGTCCATTTACCATTTGCCCAGTATTTCACATTTTGGTGAAATTGAGTCTATAACAAATGGTAATTGATGGGTGTTCCCGTGCTCTTTTTCATCTGAGCATTTTGGCCAAGCACAACTACTGTTCTTTTTATAATTTTTTTGCTCACTAGAATTTCCTCAATTTCGGTCGGAAAAGGCATTACACCTGGAGGCTAAATTTTATTTCATTTCAGATGAAACAGAGTGGAAGAGAGAAGACTTGGTGTACAATGGTGGATTCATCTTACATACAATAATATCTGAGGGGGTAAAGCCTGTGCATTGTGCACTGATTTGCGGCTTCCTGAGGCCAAAGTGCATGTCATTCCATATTCATGTACATAATAAGTTGTGCTATTTATATAGTGTGGACAACTAGCCACAAACTATTTCCAATGTAAATTGCATATTCGTTGTGCCCAAGTTTTAGTGTTGATACCACCAATGGCTGCTAAATAGCTTGTGTGAGCTATGCCCAAAGGAATCTCATGTCGGACAGATCATTCAATACATCCAGTTATCTACCTGATCATGTTGTTCACAAAGTGTGAACAAAAACAAAAACATATCTTAAGTAGCACAATCTCTTTATAGTGGACAGTGATTGTGACCTTTTTCTACTGTAAACTTATATCAACTCGTCCCATTAAAAAAAAATTCACCAAGGTGGTTTCCTAATTAGCCTTCATGCAAAGACAATTCATAACAATGACAACCATAGGTGTTCGATTGAAAATCCTTATGGACCCATATCACTGTCTTAATACTGCTGCAAAACTAGTACTTCCGATGAGGTATGATGTGTCAATTATTTGTATGCTGTGGGATATATCATTGCCCTGAGTTCCTCGGCATCACGAATGTTTTCACTGTAAGGCACTCTACAAGGGCATGAATAAGCCCAAAACCAAGACAGAGTCAGCTTTCAGAAATGAGGCTTTTGCGCATAACAAGAAAGACACTTTTGAAAAGAGATACTGAAACTTGAGTTAGCTCTGGAAAAAAGTGTGTGCAAGGTTTTTGGTAGCTCTATAATCTTGCGTTGGAATTTCAATGAAAATAACGTAAAAACTCTGTAATTTTGGACAGTTTTTTTAGGCTAATTCCATTTAGAAAGTAAAGTAGCTTAAAAATCATGTGTCTATATTCCAGTCTATTACATCAAAAGCATGGACTGTTACTAGCCTGGTCTGACAGATGTTCAAGTCTGTTTCTATGTAAAGCTTGCATTGTGTTCAGCTTGGATCAGTTGACAGCATAAACTCTTTTGGTGCCAATACAAGGCCTGTATATATATATATATATATATATATATATATATATATATATATATATATATATATATATATATATATATATATATATATAAATATATATTTATATATATATATATATGTATGTATATATACCATGTTTAATGTGCATCTAGCAAAAATTTTAAAGGTTATGACCATTATAAGATATTCAGATGTGACAATTTCCTATTAAACCTTTTAAGCATGCGCCATGTGGACCTATACCAATCAAATCCTTTTGATGAATGACCAATGGTGATTGGATAAGCATTAATCAAGGCCTTTTCGCCTCAAGTTGAGACAAATACAAGAAAAGACACCAGATACACTAATCCCTTCAGTAAAATAAAAACAGGTTACTGGTCACATTTGTTCCTATTCAAGTTGTATAGACCCCAAGTGCCTCATTTTCAGAGTTTGAGGGCCAATCAAATTAATAACTGTGCGAGAGAGTCACATCAGGCTGCCTCATCTTGTGGACACCGCCCCAAATAAAATATGTGTAATGATGGCACAAGTGTCAAAAACAGCAGGGGAGGCAGGCAGGAAATGGACATGTGCTACATGTTTGAGCTCCAGCTTTCTGCATAGTGCTTTAACAGTTGATGTATTAGTATCTATATCGCGATGGCAATATTATGGTACCCTATAAGGGTTGAGACAGTTTTGCCTGCGGTGATCAATTGGACATTGTTCCATCCTGATACACAATATGAAATGAAAAAGAGCCCACCGGTACCAACTGTTAGACCAATGTAGGCCAAAAATACACCCATGGGCCAGCACCCACAATACAGGCTGGGTAAGCTCCACTTAGGGTAAAAATCCCAGAACCACTAGGGACTAAATCAATGTGAGAATGGGGAAGGGGAAGAGGCCTTGGAGGCTGGTATTGACAAGCTGGGTGATACGGAGGGTAGAGTTGGGCAGAAAACAGCATACATAAACACACATACAAAAAGCGAGAAAGAGCAGCAATTGAGATGGGCTACAAAATATTGGGGCCCTTGGAAACAGGAACTAAAATGGGGCCTTTGGATCGAAGGTTTAAAAAGGGGGTCTTTGACATTGCAAGTGCCCCACATTTAGGCTTTTTCCCATGGAGGGCACCATTACTGCAGATTGATTTCGAGTACCAACCCCCACCAATCTCATTCCCACATATACAAAGTATCAATAAAGTGGTTCCAGAATGAATTAGATAGCAGTCATTGCATTTCAACAGACATAATATAAGCATTTGTAAGAGCTTAAACAGTTGTGCATGATGGTGTATATTAGCAATTATTGTTTTATTATATATGAAATGGACTGGGAATTGTTCCAAGTATCCTCACAATACAATAAGTAGTAAAACGGATCGAGAATGCTTTGAGGGAGCAACCATCGTGTAAGCCATCAATCTGAACAGGTTATTATATGGCAATAGTAAATAGTTTATAAAAAAAGTTAAGTGGGAAAGGGTGAATTGGTAATTACTCTGTTCTTATGTATGAAGTAAAAACGTACTGACCCAAAGAGCCAACCAATACCAAACTTAAGCGAGATGGCTCCTGAATAAATTACCTAGTAATCATTCTGTCAGTTATCATTGAGCAAAATGTGAATTGCGGTACAAGTAAAGAGCTCAATATTTGTGAATGGTGGAATAAATTGACGTTGTTCTCGCTGTATTTTATATAAAATATTCAATAGCACATGACCATGGCATGGGTGAAGAGATTCAGACAGGACCAGAATAAAACAGTTCATTGCCAGTAATGAGCAATTGGAAAGGAGTGGTCTTATCTGAATCCATCACTCATGCCACAGCCATGCAGAATTTTATTTCTCCAACACGTTGGGAAACTTTCAAATTCGAGCCAAGATAATCTCCAACCAAACTTCAGTGCTTGAAAGGGCAGTCATTTGTAAAGGCGTTTGAAATTAATATGGCAAAACGGTACACAATTCATATCTGCTCCATCATTTAGTTGGTGATTACTATGCACATTACAATACCAATTTGCAGTATAAATTATCTTACGTTGGACCACTGGTAACCTCATCTATTGGAACAATTTACGCGGCATACCTATCCAAGATTGCAGCAATAGGATGCAAGCCTGACATCTGTTGATCTGAGGAGCACTTGTCGAACTTGTGTAGACAATCCTTGACAGTTGCAAGAATCGCTTTTGCTGTTGAAAGCAAGTCCAGCTTTTTCTAAAATCAAGCAGTCATTTGATAAAACACATAATATATGTAGCTAATTATGGGTTTTCTTTTGTTCACTTTTAGAAAAGTTCATCACCGATATATACTGGCTACACACATGGCAACCTATAGCAAAGTATGGGAGAAGCCATTTTAACTCTCCTGGGTACCCATATTTTGCTGTTGCGATATAATGACTGATACTTAGACTCAGACTCAGACTCAGACTCAGACTCAAGACTCCTTTATTTGACCGAAAATAAACAATATAAGATTATATACATATGTCATAACAGTGATCAGTACACCCTCATTGAGGCCTTAACAGCCGCTATCATGGGATCCACCTAGATAGACTGTAAAGGAAGTATAGTTGCAAAAGAAAGTGTAGGTGTATAGTAGATAAAATTGTTTCACGTAATAAGCTACGATTTATTCAATATTTATAATAGGATTAGAAATAGTAATGCATGTAAGGAAAGTTACTTTCGGAGGTTGTCTAAGAATCAGAGCTATGGAAGATAACAGACATATCAGTTTGGAATGGAACAAGCAGATTTATATTTGTTGATAAGATGTTTTTTTTTCACATATAAAGACCAACTAGTTTTACTATGGGTATAAACCTTGTTCAGTGTAGAATCTGGAATTGTTTTTAATGTTTTAATGATTTCATGTCTTAAACAGTTACCTGTCCGAACCAATCTTCTTCTGTCTAGAAATAAAAGGTTTCTACCTCTTGCGTAAAGAATATGCATTTCATAGAAAGGCTGTATTTTAAAAGTCTTGAAATATTCCGGTAACTCATTTTTTTAAAACTTGAAGTAGAACTGCAGTTGTTGGTGGATATATATATATCACCACTTTTTAGTAATTTTAAGCCTTTAAAAATAGGTTCTGTGTGTGAAATGTACGTGCTGAGACTTATTATTTTCATACATTTCTTCTGGAGTAATTTAATTTTTGTATTATAATGGCCCCAAAGTAGACAACTATAGATAAAATGAGGAAGTACTAGTGAATTAAATATTGTTTGCAGAATATTTGTTGGTAAGTATTCTTTCAATTTGTACATGATACCAGTGGTTTTGGATATCTAGGCTGAGATTTTATTTATGGGACTATTCCAATTTAGATGTTTGTCAATTTGTCTGCCTAGAAAATTAAAATCATCTAGACATTCAATTCTTGTATTATTTATTTTTATTTCAGGAAATGTCACCACTCTTTGAGGGTTGTAAAAAATCATGAATTTGGTTTTCTTTTCATTTAAAGACAATTGATTGAATTTCAACCATTTGCTTATTTCACTTAATTCGTTGTATATAATGTATGAGAATTTTTGCGTTGGGTCAGATTTAAGTAAAAGCTGTAGAGAACTGAATAATGTTGTATCGTCAGCATACATGATTGGCTTAAAAATTTTGGAAACCACATGTAGATCATTAATATAGATTATGAACAACAAGGGGCCTAACATTGAGGCCTGTGGAACACCGGTGGTGATATTTAAAGGTGCTGATTTTGTATCATTCATTTCTACATATTGCTGCCGGTTGGCTAGATAATTTTTGAGAAGTTCTAGTGCTGTTGCCATTAATGCCATAGTATGCCAGTTTTTGAATTAAGATATCATGGTCTAAAGTATCGAATGTTTTGGAAAGGTCCATGGAAAAGCTGATTGGGATTTCAGAATTGTCTACAATATTTAGTATTCTATTAGCTAGTTTAATGGCAGCAAGTTCTGTGGAATGTGCATCACGAAATCCATACTGATGGTTTTAATACAAAAGATGTTCTTTGAAGTATTCGTTTAATTACTTAAACATTATTTTTTTCCAAAAATTTAGAAAATACTAGGCAATAGGGAAATTGGTCCATAATTATCAAAGATTTCTTTATCACCCTTTTTGAAAAGGGGAATGGTTTTGGCTAATTTCAAATTATTAGAAAAGACTCTGGTGGCAATAGATTGGTCAAAAATGAGTGTTAAGGCCGTACTGATTTCATTTTTTATATATTTCATTAGTTTGATAGAGATTCCATCATGTCCACAACTTGTCTTGGTTTCAAAGACTCAATTATTTTAACTATAGCGTCACTGTTAACATATTTTAATAAAAAATTATGCTGACAGGGGCTGCGAAGATAACTTTGGAAATCATCATTTTTTCAGGGATTTACCTGTGTAGCTAGTTTGGGACCTATTTCAAAGAAATACGTGTTGAACTTGTTAGCAATTTCTTGTTTATCAGTAATGATTTCCCCATTGAATTTGATGCAATTAGGGATATAAGATTTCTCTTTTTTGTTTCATTAAGTACTTCCTTAACAATTTTCCATTTATCTTTTATGTTACTTTTGTATCTTGTGAAACAAGAACTATAGTAAGTTTTCTTAGCTTGTTTGATATTCTTCTTCAAGATATTGTATGTATGTAGACTAGTTTTGCGCTGATTATATTAGCAGGGGTCTTTTAAAGTTCCTTGTATAATTTGTCCCTTTTTGCTATGGATATTATTATGCCCTAAGTAATCCAGTTGAATTTTTTGTGTTTATGCTTATTAAATTTGACCATTTTAGATGGAAAATTATTTTCCGACATGTTTGCAGTTTGTCTCTAATGTATCAGTTTCTTTAGGGGCAGCCATTGGATTTTTACTCATTTTGTTATATGTATTTGATGTAATTATTTCATTCAGAAAAATTAGAATAGACTCTGTAGTAGTATATGTACTTGGGGGTACTGAAACACGGGGGATGGAGACCGCCAAAAGCCTTTAAAACCTCGGGACGTCCTCCCATCAGTTGCCGTAGCTTGTCATCCCAGTTCCTGCTTATGAATTTATATAGTAAAGTGGTTAATCTCGTGGAGCCCAAAATAAGTTCCCTTAACTGATGAATTTATGAAAGTATCACCACCAGTTATCAGGGAATTATGTATGGCCTTCCTTGAGCGTGTCTTGAAGTGCCTCAGCCCACCTGCTTTCACACGTGTGACGACCCAATACTCAAGTCCGGATCCCCCCGGTATTTCATATCATGGGAAACAAGTCATATAGATAACAGAAAGTGCTTCCGTGTGTGAACCTATATATACACCCAAATCTGGATCCCGCGGTATTTTGTATCATGGAAACGAGTCGTTTGCTTTTCCTTTTATTAACCTGACAAGGCATAAGTTGGAAAGAGTGATCATTTCCACTACAGACTACCGCATTTATGTAAGATTTTCTCCATATATAAAGCGAGGAACAGATCTAACAAGGATGGTGTCAGTGGCTGCTTCATTGTCATCCGGTTTTCGTCGATTTCCTTGAAAAAAAGTTTCACACTCCATCATGTGTTAACAAATATGATGATGATGATGATGATGATGATGATGATGATGATGATGATGATGATGATGATGATGATGATGATGATGATGATGATGATGATGATGATGATGATGATGATGATGATGATGATGATGATGATGATGATGGGAATTCAAATCAGCAGAGCTGTTTTTCATTCGGGCCAGGAAATATTGTATACATGTCGCGTACCTATAACCACTGACATATAAAAATATAAAGTGGAACTCAAGATCAATATATTAAAACACACTCAGAAAATACATGGTGAAATTTACCACCTACTCTCTAAAATAAACATCTCAAAGTACAGTAATATGCAAGAACTATAAGCATTAAAATACACCAAAAGGTGCACGACTGGTTGTTAAATCAGTATTAATTGAAACACCTGTAAGTTGTATACAGTTTCAGAAAGCATGAGGAAAAGACTCAAGAGTTGATAAATGAATTTACCTGGGATAAAAAAAATTGCAAAAGTAAAAAAGTAAAGTGACTTATCAAAGCATCGAAAGCGGCAGACTGAATATCCTAAATTTTGAAGTTTAATGCATTTCTTAACTTTATTCATGGGTTAAACGACTGCTGGCACAGAACAGTTTGAAATAGACACAAGTTTCCTTCTAAGAAGTAACCAGACTTGACTGGTATAAAAGGGTCACTTCATATGTCATTCACAGGGTCAATGTGATTATGGAGTATGGGACATGTGCGCGGGATCGCATGTGTATGTTCTGCGCATGGTAAAAAAAAACATGGATGCCGTACTTAACTTTCATGTAGTGATTGGCTGAGATTACCGTAAATCTAAGAAAGATATGTGCTAAAACAATGTATATATATGGAAATATATGGCGATGCAGTACCAAAATTTGCGTACAGTCTGGTAAAAAAGTAAGCAGTAGCTTTTTCAATAAGACTAATCTTACAGATTTCTTTAAAACAAGGGCATATGATTATCAGGACGCAGATGTACCACAATTTCATACTGAATTGTTAAGTGAATGGAACGTGTTTAAGAGACTCCGTCTGGTATAATGATTATATGATGGTGGATGGGAAGCCTGTATTTTACCAGGACTGGTATCAAAAAGCTGTAATATTTGTGCGAGATATAATCAATGAACCAAGAAAATTCGACAAAAATCTGATGTCAATTTTAAGTTTCTTCTTTATCTTGCTCTTATTGATGTGCTGCCGCAAAGCTGGAATCAAAAGTCATTTAAACTAACATCTGGAAATTTGATTTTCAAAGAAATCCATCAATACAAAAAAAAATTAAAATTGAGATGAAACTTGCTACTGACCATTTGAGACACAATTAACGTGATATATAAATGCTCCTATTTTATAAAATAAGTAGGGGCGCAATAATTGCCTCATATTGCCGTGCTTGGCATAACAATTACCCAGTATCTCTATTGGGAAATTGAAGTAGATAGTCTCATGGGAGCACTGGTACAGACGCTTTGACAAGCTCAAAATGTAAGATGAATATGAATTTATATACATCTTTATTCTGTGAGACATACCATATACTAAGTCCAATGATACAGAAAGGATTATGCCCATAGGACATATATGTACCACTGAATTCAAAGGACACTTTGCAATCACACTTGCTTTTAAATATACAGTGTGTTAGTATTAATGTTATTGGTAGAGTCAATATAACTTATGCAACTAAAAACTGTTCCCTGTGGAGAATTATATGATTAGTTTAATAATAATGCTCTGTTCCACAAAAAATCTCTACACATTCAACATCCAAGCAATTATACTTGAACTTCGTGACCGAAATTATCACGGCGGAGACGCGCGTTAAACACATCCAGTAATATATTTGGACTCAAATAAAGCATTTTGTACGTTAGAACACGAAATTTTTGACACAACCTAACATATAGGTTGAAATAATCTCTAGCTGAAATGATTTCAAAGCTATTCAAAAAAGAAAAACTCAAAATTTACAGTCTCATGAAATGTTCAAATATATTACCTGCGACTGCTTCGGTACTCATATTTCGATTCTTGGGCAAATCTGTATTTTATACGTTATCTGCACTCAGTTATTGTCATCAAACAAATAATGATAGCAAGTTATGAAAGTATTAGCACTGAATTGACAAATTTCAAATTTGGTTAAATGCTAACAAGCAGTCTTTAACACATTTAAAAAACTGAGACAACTACATTTACGCTTGAATCTTATGGTGATCTATGTGTCAATTTAAGGAGTCGAATTTTACTTCCCTGGGCCGAGAAATTTATAAAATTTTGATTATCATGGACTCCACACATTAAGAAAATTGCGAATAGCTTGCAAAAGTCAGTGGTATAATTTTCATCAGCACTCCTTAGTGCTTATTCACAATTTTCTCTTGATGCCTCATTGCCTTGAGTCTTCAGTCTTTCCAAATATCATATGAAAATTCTCGGCCACTTCAAAATTTAGCACATGGATTTGCTTTCCCAAGCGATTTCTTTACATTTTCTACATGTCTGAATACGTCCTTTAAAACACAAAATTTATACATCTAATGTTTTTTCTATGTTGGCTACCTGCCTTACCTTCACACATCTTGTCTTGACTATGTTCGAAAGCAAAATAAGTACGTACTATATTATATCTGTTTAATTCACACTTCCATTTCCTACACGCATGGTCGTTAATCTCCATAATTAATATCAAATAGATTAGTGTTGTTATTATTGTGAATGTGTAAACAAGTCTTTCCAAAATGTTGGGGCTGCCCGCCAAAGGGGGCTGCAGGGAACTTAATGCCTTTAAAGCATGTCGCACAAGAGTCGACACTCAAGTGGTGGATATGTCGAGGGGTGTTCTGGAATAATATCGGGGACGAGCCAGTTGTGTTGCCCCCTCGATTGACAACAATGACTCCGCCCTAAGTCCCATACCAATTTTCACCACAAGAGTACAATCCCCAAGACTCGTAAGTCTGTGTTTTTGATACTTAGTATTTGTGTTTATGTCTGGAAACAATTAAATGACATGCAACTTACCACACTCCGTGCGTCCATCTTTAGCAGTCTGTGACAACTGTTCCCCGCAGTGGCTGTCATATACGGCCAGGTGATGATATAATATATATAAAATATAATCTGGCCCATTCCTGGATCATTATTACGAATACAATCATGTTAAAGGTGATATCAGTGCAACCGTTATTTGTAGGTTAGAGACGAAATCAATTTTCAAGTTTAAAAATGAATCGCACCAAATATGTGTCTCAGAAATATACTCTAAACAATTCACAAGGTTTTAAAAAAGGAAAACGACTTTTGTACAAATTCAGAACAAAAAGAAAAATTATACAAAGAGCCTTAGTGCTTATAACCTATATCCAAATTATCAAATTATACCAAGATGTCAGACAATGTAAAAACCAGTACAAAAATCAAAACAACCCTAAAAAACACCCTGGTGGCTCCGGAAAGATTTTAGTTTTCTTGCATAACCGCTTCGGATATATACATTTTCAACTGCAACTAAATAGTTTAATTTCGAAATCATCAAATCTGGTTGTGATTCAGAGCTCACGAAACTTTTTTGGTCGTTGTACTTAAATTTTGCTGGCAATAATTTACAGGTGCTTCCGCCGGTATTTTTCTTTGTGAGGGCAGGTAGATATTTTGTACATCCATCATAATCATTAACCCATAGACGTTGCTAAGGTGGCAGTTTAAGCATTTGTTGAATTTGACTTGGCATAAGCGACAGAAATCTAAAGCTGTCCTGAAGCATTATTTTTTACAATTAGCTGGGCCGTCCTAGTTAATAAAGGCCAAAATGCAAGGGGATAAAAGTATTCCCGATCCAGAATGAAATGAAAACTTTGCAATCATTCTGCAGTCACAATCAATTTTCGGTTGTGTATTACAAAACGAGGGAGGGGGGGTGTTGGACTCACTTTATAACTATCGCTAAATTCTTGTTTATTAGTACTTCAATGAAATTTTGATTTTGATTGCCTTCGTTTAAAATACAATCGAGTTGTTCACCAGCCATACATTTATTCTTTAGTTGACATTCTCTCAGGTCTTCCCTTGTGCGTAATTTTACATACAGAAGTAGGACTCAAATCGTTTGACGAATTGGGCCTCATTCGTATATTAAAATGCTTAAAAGAACCCACCCAACTGTGCTTAAATGCGAGCATTCGACAATTTTAAAACTTTCAAAATTACCAATTTGCGTCAATTTTTAACTCAACGGAAGCCATACCGGGAACACTCATGGATATAGTCCTTGCTTTCTATCAACTTGCTGAATGTATCCCCCTAAATGCAGAAATCTCGAGGTATGCTGCCCTCTACTGAATAGTTAGAACATCTCATGACTGAAGCAAAGGGATACATTCATATAAGATGAAATCTCGCCTACCTCAACCCTTCAAACAGAGCCCTTTCACTAAGAGCGCGTATCCCTGACCACATTTCCGATGCCGCTTCACAACGAATGGAGAAGAGTAGCTTCTCAGGAGAAAAAACACAGCATCTCGAGCCCTCTTAAAAACTAAAAATACTCTAACCTGGCCAATTTCCAGACGATTAGAAGTAGAGAACATATTTTTGCTTCCGGCGAGAAGACTGAAATACATTTCAGCAGAAAACCGTCATGCCAGGAATTTTGGTCGACACTCAAGTCAGATCGGGTATTTCTGTGCCAGCCAAAAGTCAGCTTTTTTCACCCTTAGACGTGGATTTGTGTGAGGGAACCATAAGGGACTTTCTGAGTTCAGCTTTAATATTTTACGATATTCTGAATTCACTAATTTTAAGTATGCAGTTACATTAACTTTGAGCAATTCTTGACTTTTTGACGATGCTTCAGTCTGACCAACAATGTCAACTAACGGTCTTTTCCCTAATTTTGTTGGAAGCGCGTAATTTGCTCTATGTATGTATTTTTTTTTCAAGCATTGAAACAAAGCAATCTAATATTTTGGAAATCATTTCAGTTCTTTAATCAAATCCTCCCAATGTAATATTTGCTATAGATGAAGTTATCACGCTGTATTTAGCGCTAGGTATTATATTGTGCAGCCCTCTAGTAGGTTGTTTTAATCTTATATATAAATGCTGTGTATTGGTGACAGAAATAGTATTAGAAACTTTAACCAGATCATTACTAAACTGACACAACTCAAACTCCTTGAACATTTGTAAAACTCTTAGACACACTTGTTTTAATGGCTCACAACCTCGCTTGATGCCAGCAATACTATGTTATTTATTCCATGCACAACTTTCCAAACATTTTCTTTCATGGACAATTCAACAACAACGACTAGTCTTTGCAAAACAATGTGAATATCAAGCAACTTTTTTTTTCTTTAATTTCTTCAGTCAAATAAAAAACGAAATTACCATGTTTAGTGAGGCTAAACTTATTGCCAAAATTTTAAAAAATCTATCTGACCTTTCAGCGAAATGATGTATTTGTTCGCCGACGAATTTTGACCGGGTCTTGTGGACCTTGCTATGTTCATGTTGAAATGTTTTCCTTGGCTTTCAAGCGAACTCCCTTTGATTCTTATTAAGTTGGTACTTAACATGGAACTTGCATTTAAACGGATGTAATCTCAGAAAGCACCCAAAAGATCATACATATTACATTTGCTTATAATGCGAGATTCAACGGAACCCCAACCTGAAAGAAAGACAAAAACCTAAAAGTAACTGCCACAACACTGATAAATCACAACACAGTGATATTTTTACAACGTGCAACCCCACAAAGTTACAGCAACGAGCAATCCAAGTCGACCCTGGATATTTCGGAGAGTTCGCTCTTGTGTTGTGGGCTGTTCAACAAGTGAAGGCGCTTCGAAATGCGCCGTCTTTTATAATGTATCTGGAACATTCCTAAATGAAAGTAAAGGGATGAAAGGTGGTTGTTGGGCTCCACAATCAGTACATGATCCAATGAAATCACTCTTACCTCACACCCCTCTAACAAAGTGGCTCCAAATAGATGACGTATCCGCGTGTGCCGCGTAAGGAATGCAGGAGAAATACGAATAAAAACCTCGAAAATCTGGCAGCTTCTCAAACCTTCCGTTTTTGATCCGCGCCCACATATATCTGAGATAACTATTTCCAAGTAAACGATTATGAATAAACCCTGGGTAATGCAAGTTGTGCATTTGAACGTCCAATTTTTCCTGAGACTACCTGTTTCTTACATACGCATGAGAAAATTGCCGCAAAAATTGGGAATTGTACGTGGTGAAAACTGGTAAGGAACTTAGGGCGGAGTCAGCGTTGTTAATCGAGGAGACGACATAACTGACTCGTCCCCGCTATAGTTCCCACAGACCCCTCGACATATCCACCACGACGTTCGTGTGCCCTTCTTAAATTCACAACAGCTACTGATATGACGCGACAGCAAAGCATTTTTTGGTGAAACAGATTTTTCAAAAATCTACCCACCATGAGACCCGTAAAAACAATAAATGTTAAACAGAATAAGTGAAAAACAAACAAGCTTGTAATGCGTGATAATTATCGTGGAAATCACCTGCGAAAAATCATTGACCTGACAGTTTGATATTTTTACCGCAGTTATATTTCATGTATTGTGTTGTCAATACAGTATCTATCTCTGCATGTTATAAATGTCCATAAGACAAAAATGCAAAATTGTGTTAAACCAAGATGACAATGTACTAGATACCAAATTTTGTGGTGGTCCAGAAATAGTCTTGAAGTCGCTAAATGCAAGTAAGAAATATGATCAAGGTGGAGAAAAATTCAACATTATTTTAATTGCGACTTTCAAGACCAAGAACTTGCCAATTTATGAAGCAACCATGAGCATGCGTCATAAAAAGTACTAAGGTGACCCGTGAAGTCGCTAAATGTAATGCGTATACAAGTGGAGGTAAGAAATATGATCAAGGTGAAGAAAAGTTCAACCTTATTTTTATTGCGACTGACAAGACCAGGAACTTGTATCGTACGAAGCACCAAGGAGATACATTTTTGGCAAGGTAGTATAAAGACGGAGCGTGTTAAATATAGTCATCAACATCAGTTTTGCCTGGAAAGTTAAAGCAGGTTGTCTAACTGCCATTAATATTCTGCACATTAGGGATATTACATGTAATTATCAACCATTCGTTGGTTTTAACACCCGAAAGCAACACGTCACATTGTAATCAACAGATACTATCTTGCAATAAACCTACTACCAATTTGAAACAATGTTGCGTGATATGAAACGAGAGCAAAACATTTTGATGAAACAAATAAATAACAAAACTAAAATATCTACAGAATAAAACGTGATCTGTAAAAACAAAGGATGTATGATATGCATAGTCAAAAGACAAAGATAAAAGTTTATGTTAAACAAGATGAAAATGTACCAAATTGAAATGAAGCAGAGAAAGGAATTCATGACTCAAGAACCACAAGGGTCTGTTTCAGAGCAGGCATGTAAAAGGAGTATTGTATTTATGTCAAATAAATGCAGTGTCGTGTATACATAAAAAGTGTAAGTTGTCAGTATTTCTGTTTCTTGGCAGTCTATATATTACAAATGAATGAACCTTTACTGCTACACCTCAGATAAAAAAGTGGAGGCATTTTGCTTGAACAGCACAAACCGAATACAATACAGTATATGGTATACACAACTTACATATGTGTGGATAGTAGCAATACAAAAATACAGTCATATATAGTTGTTGAAATTATTCACAAGAGCATCTAATTTCAACCGTGTAGTTCCCATTTTTTCACAAGAATTAAATTTCGTTATCTCTTTACAATTCATCAATATATTAAAGTTCCTTTTTAAGTTTCTGTTTTTGACATTTACAAAATTAAATTGACATTCCCACAATTCAAATGAGGTGGATTATTGTTTTTAAAAAAATAAATAGAAAATGTCAAATGTTCATTGGCCTAAAATGGTACAGTTATTTACAACAATATCTATGATAGTATCCGTCGTGCTGATGACTTTCGGGACCTTTAAATTGAAGTATACAACTGTTTTTATAGTTAAAATTGTGGTCAATAATTTCAGTTTTGTCACACCAGTGGACTCATCTTAAATGTGTGACCAGCAGCTCCTGATGTTCACATTCATGTATAGATCATGAATTTTAAAGTGAACTTTTCACAAGTGTTTTATAGCGGAGAATCTTGTGTTTTACTGTATACAACATTTATTGAAAATAATCTTTTTTTCACGAGAGTTACAATAATCGGTCTTCCATGTGTCTATACATTCCCAAGGACACATAATAGCACAATGGTACAAAATATTACTGATTCTCCCTGCATTTTGCTATATGTAACCAATTTTTATGATATGAAATACCGGTGGATCCGGACTTGAGTATTGAGTCGCCAAACACGAACACGCGGGCGGACTGCGGCACTTCAAGACACGCTCGAGGAAGGCCATACATAATTCCCTTATAACTGGTGGTGATACTTTCATAAATTCATCAGTTAAGGGAGCATATTTTGGGCTCCACGAGTTTAACCACTTTACTATATCAATTCATAAGCAGGAACTGGGATGACAACCTACGGCAACTGATGGGAGGACGTCCCGAAGTTTTAAAGGCTTCTGGCGGTCTCCATCCCCCGTGTTTCAGTACCCCCAAGTACATATACTACTCTCTGTTTTGTTATCTCTGGTGTAAATATACTTTGGATTTGGTATAAAAGTGTTTTTGCAGTCAAAAGACATAAAATAGGGAAATGATCAGAGATATTGGAAATTAAAATCCGTGCAGTTTGGGGACCTTTTAGAGTTGTTAGTTTCATGAGAAAATTATCTATTAATGTACCTCTTTTTCGAGATAATCTAGTTGGTAAGGTAATTTGTGGGAGATAGCGTAGAGATGTGACAGTGTCAAAGTCAGTGCTTATAATATTTTTCTCATTTACGTTTAGTAGAACAATATTAAAATCTCCTGCAATTACCACATGACTACTTTTGCTGTTTAGTGAATAAAGTACAGGAGAAATTACATTAATGAATTAGTTGTAATTATCATCTGTTTCACGGGGAGGTCGGTAAACATTTCTAATGATGATTTTCTTTAGGAGTCAATTGCTACTTGTCTCTAAAAATTGACCTTCCCAGATATCTGACTTTTTATAGATGGATAAATTTTTTAAATAATTATAACTGTCATTCAAATAAATAGCTAGACCACCATGAGTTGTGCAAATGTAACTTTGACTAATTAAGTTGTAACCATCTAGCTGAAACAGAGACATGTCAGTAATATCGGATTGCCATGTTTCTTGAATACAAATTGCAATAGGTATGCAGTTGTTTTTTGTCAAATGGTCAATCAATATTTTGATTTGGTCAAATTTTACAATTGATACAATTGCTGCTCGCTACTTGTATTTGCAGCCGCTTGACTATTGCCTGGTACTTATTAGCTTCTCCGGAGTTGATTTATAATAACGATAGAAAAATTGGCTCAGTGGGTCATAACCTTTCCACTTTAAAAGCGAGAAGGATGGAACAACCGACAATTAACACTATCAGGCACATTTGCACTCATTATTGATACTATAATGTAAGTTTTTGTAGCATGATGATTACTCTTCCATTTTTCTTAATAATACATTGCAAGATTGCCTGGCTTTGTTGGGCCCATTTGGTGACAACGTTTTCATAATAAGTACGGGACCTTTGCTGATTGGCCTATCAATTGCAACCTTTTTAAAAGTCTTCAAGGTGTGTATTTTGTGGCCTCTGCAATATACTTATTAGCACAATGCCTGCAGCCCGGTGTGTTCTTTAGTTGTTTCACTTGTGCCACGTGTTACTAGGTCCTTTGGGTCAATACTTTTTCACCTCATATATAATTAGGATGGAACAATAGCTGATTGACCCTTTCACATCGACATTTTAAAACTCTTTAACAACCGCCGATCTCATAGAGGTTGAAATATAATTATTGATACAATGACCTTCCCCATTTATTCTTCAGTGATTTTACTAATGCCCGGCACTGGTGGGCTTCTTTGGTCTTATTCTTTCATCAGGATCTATCACTAATTTGACTCTCATATGTGTCCATATTATGTCTTTTGCAATATGAATACTCACATAATGCATATTACCTAATTTATTCCTTTGTTGTCCAACAACATGTAATTCCTGCTCGTGGTGGGCTCCCTGGTGTTTGACATCATATTTTGATACATTGTTCTAAGTGGTATAAAGAATTTTATTCATTCTAATTCAGTTAATCTTGTAGTTCATGGGTTAATGTCCTTTTAGTCATGTTTTGTAAAAGCTATAGACCTGACCGGAATTTCATTCCTTTATGTGCCCTTTTCACTACCTATTCAGCACTGACATGTACCCTTTAAGAGCTACACTGGCCTGTCCTCTTCAAAAGCAGCAGATACCACTGTTCAATAATTTTATTTTAGCTCTGCCATGTTTTGTTCCTTCGTGAAGAGATTTCATAAAACCCCCACTGTTGTGTAATTGTTTACTCGCAACATACTCTCCTTTGTAATAGTATTATAAATAGTAATACCGCGTTAAGTTTATGGTATTGACTAGTCCATGAAAGAGTAACAATAGAGAAGATTTCCATAAAACTTTTATTTCATGTCTAACCTATGAAAAATTTACCTAGATATGCCATTTTGCTGTTGAATTTTCACACATTGTGACATTTTTGTAGGACAAAACATTAAAGGAAGCGTTCCTGAATTTAATAAATTTTGAAAGACTTGACTGGTTTAACCTTTAAAAACACAGTATCATTTTACTAAAAAAAAATTATTAAAAGAAACCAAAAGACAAAAACAAAAAAACTAGGCATAATCAATTATTTGTGTGTAAAATGCATATTTTTTCTGAATGTAACATGGCAAAAACTTTGTTTTAAGTTCAAAGTGAAGAAGGTCAGAGCTTCACAGGGTATACTATGAAAATGGATACAATTTATAAGTTTAAGAACATTGAAACACATTCCGTGTTTCATTTCCAACCAAGTTTAGAATGTTTTTTACTTTGGTGATATTTTAGGGTCGTCCGAGAGCAAGGTCATGTGCTAATTCCATGTAGAATGAGGCATTGCTGCTAAAATATTCCTAAACATGGTGAATAGTGTCACAGGAAATTATTTTACGCTCCACTAATTACTATATTTTACAATGGCGTATATTAGAATGCTGACTGATTTATTTTTGGAGATGGTTATTCAGGGGCCTTACTTTGATCTAAGGGTTGATTAAATATATGTTTATTCATAACTTACAATCCTACAATGACAGCAATGAGATTCAAGAGTTATCAAAACATTAACTTTCATCTTCCAATATTAATGTGACTAACAAATTTCAGTGCTGACTTTAGACAGGCAGTCACCCAGAAAGGGCAACTGGTGGTTATCAACTGGTCATCCCAACCTTTGAAATGCTCTTCTTTAACTTAGTTGCACCAGGGGGTTACTCTGTGAAATGTCTAGTCAGAGATAGCCCCGCCTTCCCTTTCCAATTTACCAGGTGAGAACTTGACTTCATTGCAACCTGTAGGTGACTGTTTTTCAACACAACCTCGTGAAATGGGGTCTTTCTGTACACTTAAATAGCTTGTGCCAGGGAGTTTCCCTGTAATAGCTGTAATACAGGTTCTCATGGCGCAAGCACTCCATCTATAGCAAGATCTGTGCAATGTATGCAGCGCAGCTATGGTCATGCCTTAGCTGTGTTTTATTGTTACCACTGCCCCAGCACTAAGAATGAAGCCCCCAGGTGCAGGACAGGAAATGACATTTGTGCTTCACCACTGGTTTCTGCAGAAATGCATCTGAGCATGAGCAAAAGGGCCTTTCTTGTTAATACAGCAAACATGCAGGCCCTCAGTAACCTCCTTGCACAGGGTATAGTCAAATTGAGTATAACAGGTGAGCATGCTGAAGGAGATACAGACTATAATATAAGCATGTTGGCAAGCACTTCTGCAATGAACAAGCCAAAAGCTGTTGGTGCTAAAGAGTAAGACATATTTGATCTTGTAGCATCTCATGTTGATATCCCAGGTAAGACTGAGAACTTGTGTATGGCAACTTATAAGATGGTGTGTATCACTGCTTTCAGGAAAAATCTGTTCCAAGACCTATCAGACACTCTGCTTTTCCTGTATGCTCTAAGTGAGTGTGATACTACATGCAAACTTTATGGAGCAAGTAACCACTCTGACCAAGTACACTACAATGAAAAAGTGTAGCACATCAAAGCATGAAGGGAAAACGTCATTCTTGTTTATAAGGTGCACCATGTCACAAATCCTGAACTCAAATTATAAAGTTTTAGTGAAAGAGTGCAATCTCTGTGGGTTCTGTGCCCTCAGAAAGGCTACAGCCCCTGCCCCCCCCCCCCCAACGCAGCAACGTCGTATAGCTTTCTAGATTACCATCATTACATATACAGGGTTTTTAGACCCAGATGGAATTGCCTGAACACATTGTGATTTGGAACACCATTGGCTAATTTGAAAAGCTATACAGCACTAGTTGAACTGCATTGTTCAAGACTTAATACGAATCTAACACCAAGCTAAGAGTAGTACTCATTTAACAGAGATACAGTTAGTCATCAGCTGAACATATTGGTTACCTGATCTTAATTTATTAATATTAGGGATGTATACTCAGAGGGATAAGACACTCGCCGCCATTCTACCTATATGCGCAGATGGTAATGCTCCAGTGATTTTTGGACCCTAATTTCATTCCCGAGGTCATTGGACAAATAAAATGAAATCTACTGATTACTAGATAACTTGGGATTTATTTTAAGTCGGGATCATGATGTTGCACATATTAATGTTTCTCTATGACAGTCATGCTATGACAGTACATTAGTGACTTTGACCTCATTTCTGGTGTCAGAGAGAATCATACATAAATTTTACATTTTACTGTAACTTGAGAACCTCTTGAACTGGGACCTTGATGTTGCATATGTTAATATTCTTTCATAAAGATCAGACTTACTCAGTTCATGGGTGACCTTGATCCTTTCCCAAGTTCACAGTGCCACAAATGTGATGATCTCTAGGTCAGCTGAACATGGGCTGTTCAGACAGCCCTCTTGCTAAATAAGACAGGGGCACGTTGGTACACCCCTTTGCCTGACATTATTCCACAAATGGTAATATGACTGTTATTGTTCATGCATGTTCTATGCATGTACCATAATTGTTCATTACTCCACCTTAGATACGTGTGAACAATACAGCATTGGGAACGTGGAGTTTTTGTACTTAAAGTGCACGCTATTACTGTTTTTAACTGCCCTAAATATACTGTTCAGCAATTATTAGAAGACACCATGTCTCCTGCTCTGCCGTATTTACTGTATAAAAATTATTATATGGTTGAAAAAAATATTCTCTTAAAGGATGAAAATACATAAATAAAAAAAAATTAAATGCTTCAGATACCAGGCATGTTATTGCCAAACTGTATTACATGTTTTGAGATAAAATCCTCAGTCACTCATGCTGCCTCAACAGCAATTGCATTGTGTTCTTGTCGTCTTCTAGACTTTTGTGTTCAGTTTTGTCACGTACATGTCATCTTTTCTCGCAAAAGAGATTCAGATAGGGCTCTATCCTGTTCCTAATTGTACACAATAATGCAATATAATTGAGGTATTTGATCAATGAAATATAGTTAAGGAGAGTTTTTGAAGTATTGTATAAGTCAAGTAAAGAATGTTGCCAACAATGACCTGATAGGAATGCTGAAAACCATTTATAAAAAATGTGAGAGAGAATACAGTCAACCAGCTGCCTCCCCAGGAGTCTGCTGAAACCAGAGGACTGTGACAATTCTCCTCTTAGATGACCTTGAAAACCGAGACTAACGCCGTTCTGTGATCTTCGTTTTGAAAAAGCTGATTTCACCATCAATTTAGACAAAGAACACTTGAAAATGTGAAAACGACCCAAAAATAAACCCCTCTCCACCTCCTTATTGAACGTTGCTTCTGGTTTCACCAATTATACATCTTTTCACCCTGCCCATATAATTTCTAATTCTTGAATCATGTTTGGCAAGACTTTAAGATAAATTATGCTTACATGGATACTTGTTGATTTTATTGGTCAAGGCCATACCTAGGGCATGGTTGAATCAAGGCAAAATTGAAACAGACCTGTATGTGTGAAGAACTGTATACAATTTAGGTTTTGAATGAAGTATTAACTTTTGAATAGAAAGAAAAAACGCCTGTCTAGCTTCAGTAAAGTGAAGTCAGAAGTGACAAAGTACTGCATTTTTCAGTGTGCACAGTAAGCCCAGTAAATTTCTGTTTGTGTACACCATTAATTTTAACATTAACAGTGCCTAGCCTTGGGCAAAGTCAGCAGCTTTCCTGGGCACGCTTTGTGTGTAATGTGTCCACAGCACCCTGAGCAAAGCTGCTGACCTGGACTATTACATTTTATGAAACTACAGGAAAACTGGTACTTAAATGAAAGATCCTTTCAGAAACAACATGAAACTAGCACCCTTATGGCAATTTAGGGCAGTTTATTATAATTAGGATAACTTAAGACTCAATACAAGACACGAATATTAATTTCCCACCAGAGAGCACGGGGTTTATGCTTATCAATCATGGAGGATACCCAGGCATATCACTGTCACAGACAGTGTTACCTACCCCTTTCTCACTGAATTAGTGTCTTTTGAAGATATTTAAGTTGAAGAATTAGGAAATCTATCCTTGGTGCATTTTCTTAATGGACGAGTTGATATAAGTTTACGGTGGAAAAAAGGAATAATCACTGTCCACCGTAAAGAGATTGTGCTACTTAAAATATGTTTTTGTTCTTGTTCACACTTTGTGATCAACATGATCAGGTAGATAACTGGATGTATTAAATGATCCGTCTGACATGAGATTAATGGGGGTATAGCTCACACAAGCTATTTAACAGCCATTGGTGGTATCAACACTAAAACTCGGGCACATAGAATGTCCAATTTACATTGGAAATACATTGTGGCCTGTTGTCATCAATGTATAAATAGCACATCTTATTATGTACACGGATATGGAATGACATGCACTCTGGCCTCAGGAAGCTGCAAGTCAGTGCACAATGCACAGGCTTTACCCCTTCAGATATTGTATGTAAGATGTATCCACCGTTGTACACCAAGTCTTCTCTGTTCCACTCTGTTTCATCTGAAATGAAATAAAATTTAGCCTCCAGGTGTAATTCCTATTCCTACCTAAATTGAGGAAATTCTAGTGAGCAAAAAAATTACAAAAAGAAAAGTAGTTGTGCTTGGCCAAAATGCTCAGGTGTAGAAGAGCATGGGAACACTCATCAATCACCATTTGTTATAGACTCGATTTCAACCAAATGTGTAAATACTGGGCGAATGGTAAATGGACTCAGATCTGTCAAAAAGTAAAAGAAATGAAACTCAAGCTGAATAAGGGACTGCCAAGTACGAATCAGAATGATGCACTGATGGGGATGTTTTGAAATGTTGTGCAACAAAAAACTATTCTGTATAATGACGCTAAAAGTGGGAGTTGCACTTTTGTAACTTTTACCTAGGTATGGCAACTTTATCTTTAAAACAGTTAGTCTGAGTGTATATATTATTTCATCTTCTTAAAAATTCTCCTCCGAATCTGGATCAATAACTGAGTTGTAGACCTCAGCTATCAATAAAGGAAGATTAATTTTTCTTACTAATCTTTGCCTCGTAAACCATAATTTAACACAAAATAATAGTTCCCGGTGCTTTTGGTATATAAAAACCAGTCACGGGCTGTCAACATTGTATATTCCACATTCCCAGAAACCCTGTAAGGTGGTCCGTCTGGCCTGCATTCTTTCAATGAGTGTCAGGATCCCATCCTCTGCCAGGAGCCAGTTGGTAAGTGCCACATAGCTACTCCCACTTCTGTTTACTACAGTTTGCAAATATACTTTTCAAAAAGCTAGTTGTAAACAGACATATATCATGAGGGTAAAAGAAGAAATAAAATTGATAATTTTGTTGTAGTTTGTTCTTCCAAAACTTAGAAAAGGTGGTATAATTGCTCGTTATTTGTTCCAAGGCATATCACCCGGGTAAACGTTTCTTATTTTAGCATTTTAGTTCAGGAATAAAATGTTTCATTGATTGATGTTGATGATGAAGTAATTGCTTAATGCGTAAAAGGCTCCCAAACATGTTAGTAGTTACCCACTGAAGACCCTTTAATTTATTTGGGCTAATACAGCCTATGTCAAAATTTTACAGAGGAACGTGTGCAATAAGGTGAAGTAGTACTTCCGTATGTATATAGGTTAGATAGGGAGATTGAGGAGTTAGGACTGTGGAATAAGAGAATGACCACTGGGAAGTGGTTCCGGGCAAAAAGACACAAATGCAGTTAGATATGGAACAGGTAAATTAGCAAAACATTTACCGTATTTTGGTCAAGATAAGAGTACAATGAATCTGGTAATGCATGTGCAGCAGTCTATAAATATTTGACCCATTTTAATTTACTTTACTAGAACAATGTTGGGCAAATGTTGCCGATGCTGGGCCGCATTATTCTAACAAACTGTGCCTACGATATGCCTTATTTCTAAACAATTCTGTAGCATACATATCCTTGCGGTGTTAACAATATTTTGTGTGCATTTACAGTATTTGATGGCAAATGTGTGGACTAGTATTCTTGATTAATTGTTAAAAAAAAAGATCTTTTAATAAAATACATATCGAGTTGATGTTGTTTTAAACATTACTCTAGATCAGATAAAAAGATAACATAGTTTACGATTGCACTTCATAATGGCATGAAGAAAAAAGAAAAAAATATTTTGTTTCTAATTTCATGGCAAATATGGTCAGAACAATATAAAAATCTTTGGATATGTAACAATTAGCCAAAACATTTACACAAAAGTCATACCCAAATTTGATCTTCAGCTTCTTATACTCACTTTATGTCAATTTAATTTGTCAACCATTAGTTGGTGTAAAAAAACTTTTCAAAATGGCGGTCATAAGAAGTGCCTTTCTTCTATCAGTAAAGATTTTTATTAAGCTAGAGCAGGGAATAGCTTTTATGATATGAAAAATCGAATTGCTATATACTTCAAACAAACTGAGTGCTGCTTCCTTGAAGTTAGACATGTAAACCAAGTTGGCAAGCTGTTGCCATTGGTTGAATGTATTGCACCTAGGGAAAAAGAATTCAAATTTGGCAGAGTCACAGCCAAATATCTCAAAGATGCAGTAGAAATTTTGAGTCTTTTTAATGACTGCAGTCAGTGATGATATTCATAAATTTGATGAATTGTTCTGGTTTGTTTTCATAGATCCATTGCAGAAGAGAAGAGGGTAAGGGTGAATAAGTTTGGGTTCATTTTTTTGTAAGTTTATGTAATCATCAGGGTAAACACACCTCTATAAATGAATTTTGATTTTGTAATAAAATAGGAGCAGCTCATATAAATGTAGAAAATATTTTGAAATGAAGCTTGGAGCAACTGGGGGGACTTCAGAAGCAGCTCAGAGCAGCTTAAGCACAAGCTATAAATACTCTATTCATCTCACATGTAATTATTATTTGTTCTTGTAAGCTTGAAGAAAGGCTTAAAAGCAGTAGCAGATCAACTCACATCATGTTAGCAGTAGCATTGAAACATTTGGTGAAAACTGAAGGGTAAGTGGGACACTTAGGAGCAACTAACAGATGCATCTTTTCATAATTTTACTTTATTTTCCTCTATTGCTATCACTGCAAATGGTCAATACAGAAGAACATGTGGATATTTTATGGTTAGACATAAAATACGTTTCACCAATATGTCAATTTATCATCAATGTATTTGATTCCATATTGTCGTGAGGTATAAATATAGAAGGATATTCACTTTTCCACATGGATGTGGACTAAACAGATGGAACCAAACAGAACTTTCTATGTTAGAGTTTGAAACTATAAGGTCCAAATTTCGACCTTCAACAAGGGTATAGCATCAGCATGCTGGTTGGTTTTTCCACAGCTATGTGTGATCTAAAAATTGAACTGGGACAGCTGAGACGTCCATCCCACACTGGGGCTGCAGCGCCATCCACCGACCACTTTGATCTCTTGTGCCGGAGATAGAAATGCAGCATAACTAACATTATTTCAGCTTCTGTCACCAGAGGTCACTGTAAAAGCGCTCGGTTTCGAAAAAGCGACAATGAGTTTCGAACGAATAGCAGATGGTGATTCTTGGGAGTGGGATGAGGCGTATGCCCAAAATTTGGTTAGTGTGGCCCTGTCAGAGGCAGGAAGAGAATATGTGGCATATTTAGGGGAGGGGAATACGCTGGTGCCGTGGGCTTTGGCCATGTTTGGGGAGTGCGAAGCCAACGCCACTAAGGTTGTCCAAAGGTGTGTAAAATAGGCCTAGTTCAATGGACTTGTTTGCACAGTGGACAAACAAATTTTGTAACCTGATTACATCATCCCAAGCCTTTTTTTACCCTCCAGTTGTTTTTAGCCTTACTTTATTGTATCTTCTTTATATAAAAGGAAATTAGATTAAAGCAAAAAAGTTTTCATTCAACTTTGTTCATGCCGTGTTTTCTGTTGGTGTTGCAACTTGCAAGTCTACTTGTGTTGCAGTGTCAAACATTTTTCCCCTTAATCCTGGCAAACAAAATATGTGAGTCTATGAGTAGGATAGAGGGGAGAAGTGTGTGGGGCCAATAATGAGGTCAGACAATCAAACTGTGACTCTTGATCAAATGATGAAAACTTTTCTTTCCAGCAACTCAAAAAAAAAAAATTAAGAGGATTGGCATTGCAATTTTTTATGTTTCATATTGCTGCTTCTGTATTGTTCCATTACTTTTAGTACTTGTGGAGGAAAAACAACATCCCAGAAACGTTACACACAATTTGTAAACATATTTGCCTTTGATAAAGAAAAAGTTTTTGTCACTTAGAAAAAGGTTTAACTGTCACCAATCTCTCTCTTAGCCACAAGAATACTGTCTTGGTACTTTATTCAACTATTTACAAGTCAACAAATATGTTGCATTACATGCAAAAAAAAATTAATCCTTAAAAATGTAATTACTTCTGGATATCTGCTATTTGAGATACAGTAGTTTTAATTTGCATTGTTACAGACATTACAGAGTTTGATCCATGATAAAAACATCTTGGAATAAAAGTTAGCTTTACCACCGTCATTAAAAGACATTTTAAAAGAAATTGTTAGTATACCTCGTCAAGGGTCAAATGCATTCCTTACTGGCATTTCAGGAAGGGAAATGTCTCCAAAATCAATATGACAGTACAAGATATGAAAAAGTTTACCTGCATGTTGCAGGACTGGAAACAAAGTATACAAGGTAGTGGTACATGTAACACTTTTGTTTGGGGGGGGGGGGGGCAGAGGGTGTTACCAACAGAAAAAAGTGTGTCAGCACTGACAAAACTAATTTACGTGCTTTCTCTCTCTACTGGAAAACCGAAATACACGATCACTTTTTTATCGACATTTTATTTCTCAACTTACAGGTGCACTCAATATGTAATCCATACAAGGAGCTTTGCAGTTCACCAATAATATGATAAAAGGTAGCTTCTGTGTAGAACGATAAAGTTTATCAGACATACCAGGTGAAAACGTTTTGTCGAACCTACTAATCCCCAAAGGCAATTACTACACAAAACGAGGAGGTCTAATAAACTTTATCATTCTACACTGAAGCTACGTTCCATTTGTATTTCCATGTACCCCCTAATTTGTTGTGAAAAGTCACCAAAATACTGGAAAAGCCATAGGCCTACCATCACAACTTAACTTCATCAAGTGCGCATCACACACAGTAGCACTATGAGTTACTACCTGTCTGTTCACGGGATACAAGAAAATATCCACGTGAAAAGATTTGTATCCCATGAAGCCAACAGCTGAATGGGATACAAATCTTTTCACCTGGATATTTTTCTTGTATCCCCTGAACAGACAGGTAGTGACGATTTGATCCTGTAATAGGACTATAAATGTGAAATAAAAACTACTGAAAAACATGTGAAAAACATAACCATTTATTAAATAACATCAACCATTTAACAACATGTAGAATACTAGAATGGGATATAAATTTTTTCACGCAGATACCAAAACAAGGCTAAACTATGTATGCCCCTGATGGTGATCATAAATATTCATGAGCTTGATTGCAAAACAGGTATACAGAATTTGTATACCTGTTTGGTGATCAGGAAGGATACCAAAGTGGGCATATGGGGAATTCTCTTGTATTTAACATAAATTTCATCTATTACAGGCTAAATATGAATATCTCATCCTACTTTACAGTTATTCAGTCCTAAGCATAATCATAAAGAAACTAGAGAGATATAAATTACAGATTGTCATGTGAGATGCCTAGCAAACAACGAAAAAAACTTCTGCTGACTATGGATCGAAAAATGAGACATACGAGTGATGGAGCAAAGAAGTACAGTGGTACCTCTTTTGAGAGACCGTCCCTAAGGCAGGTCAAAATGTGGTCTCTCAAAACAGGTGGTCTTTCATTGGAGGTACAACAACATGGAAAAGATAGCACAGTGTTTCGAGAGAGCGGTCTTAAAAAGATATCTGGTCTCTCATTAGAGGGGTCTCTCAAGAGAGGTACCACTGTACCTACAAATGCCTAATAAAGTACTTTTTAGTGGACCTAGACACGGGAGGTACGTAAAACACAAGTACAAGGTAATTATAGTTAATTGGGAATAATAGATTAATAATCTAAATTTCAATACCAACAATTTCTCGATTATCATAACATTTTGAGTGCATTCAGTTAAAATGTTGGAGACCTTTTACATGAATACACAACGTCAAAATATTAATCTAAATTTCACAATGCCAACAATTTCGTCATTACCATAACAATTTAAGTGTATTCGGTTGACATGTTGGAGAACTTTTCATGTATATACAACCCCAAATTTGGCCTGTTGATTACATGCAGATACAAGTCATTTACATTGACACTTAACATTGTCATGTATTTTAACAAGTATGTTTTATGGTTGTTGTCCATGTGTAGTCCCAAGTTAAACTATTCAAAGGCTGTTTTTGGATACAATAATGAGCAAAAGCACCCAGGAGCTTTTCCATGAACAACTTATTATAATTGTAATATTTCCAGGAAATTTTGGTACTTACCTGCATTTGACACATGTGTAGAAAGTGCAGTGTACACATTGATATACAAATTTATGTACCATAAAGCAAACTTGATTATGATTTACCAGAGAGCCTACACAGGTGATATGTACAAAGTGGTACACTAACATAATATATTAGATTATCAACAGAAATCAATTTTATATATGCAGAAAGCTGTCACACATATATATGTACAAAGTTGAAATATGACACATCACTAATCCACATTCAGAAATGTGTGTCTGAATTTGTTACAAATACACTTTTGACACATTTGTGTGTCAGGTGAACCACATATTACCATAGACAAGTACATGCACTGAACAGTTGTAATCTGGCTCAATCACCATTTCACACACACACACACAAAACAAGACCCATGTGTACTTTAAACAAGTATGTTATTAGTTTGAAATATCACAGGTATTTATGGTTGTTGTCCATGTGTAGTCTCAATTTAAACTTTATTCAAAGGCTGTTTATTTTATACGATAATGAACATAAGCACCAAGGAGCTTTCCCAACAACAACCTATTTTAATAATTGTATATTTCCATGAAATTTTGGCACTTACCTGCATTACACACGTGTGGAAAGTGCAGTGTACACATTGGTGTACAAATTTATGTACCATAAAACAAACTGGATTATGATTTACCAGACAGCCTACATATATGATATGTACAAAGTGACACATAATATATTAGATTATCAACAGAAATCAATTTTATATTTGTAGAAAAATGTTATATATATATATATACATATATATGTATATATTATGGAACGCCGTTTCTTGTTTTATTCAGTATTTGCTCAGATGATTAAATATTTTATCATCAGAACAAATAAATTCATTCTTATGAACAAATATTTGATCAGGTGAAAAAATATTTAATCAGAAGACTAAACATTTAATCACATGATCAAATTGATTTGATCAGATGAACAATGTATTTGTTCATCTGATCAAAAAGAGTATATTTGTTCTTCTGATTAAATTGATTTGATGAGAAGAACAAACTGATTTAATCAGAAGATCAAATAAATTTGTTCAGAGGAACAAATAAAATGAATTTGATCACATGAACAAATGCATTTGTTCAGATGACTAAATCGATTTGTTATTCTGATCAAATGGAATAAGGTATATCCCGATTTATTCACCTGAACAAATATGTTTGTTCCCCTGATCAAATCTATTTGATCTGCTGAATAAATATACATTTCTCCACTACCATATAATAATTACCCCCTCTTGTATGCCGCTCGTCACTTCCGGTAGTCTGTGTACTATTCGTTGCATGCATCAAATACTGGCGGAAGTGATTTGTTTCAAAGTATAAATATTTGATCCGCGGAACTTCAGACAGGGAGCATCAAGTTAATTAAGTTAGGGATGTATTTGTTGAGATGATCAAATCAATTTGATCAGAAGAAAAATTCAATTTGACCAGATGATAAAATACCATCTATTTATTCTCCTGACCAAATCAATGTAATAATCTGAACAAATATATTTGTTCATGTGATCAAATAAGAGTATATTTGTTCCTCTGATTAAATCGATTTGATCAGAAGAGCAAATCAATTTATTCAGTGTGTATAAAGTTGAAATACGACATGACATATCCATATCCAGAAATGTTTTTCTGATTTTGTGACAAAGACACTTTTGACACATTTGTGTGTCAGTTCCACCTCACATAACCATACACAAGCAGTGGACAATAATATTATAATGTAGCTCAGTCACCATTTCACACTCACAAAGAACAACCCTAATTGAGTGAAAATGTGATTGTTCACAACTAAGCTTTCAACTGCTTCTGCTCAACATTAGTGTTGTCAAAACTGAAGAAGAGTGCATTTGATGTACAAAGACAACCATTTCTTACATGTCTTTTAATTACATCATTCTATAAATTTAAAGTTCATTTAATTTGTTTCACAAATTTTGACATAATGCCCGAAGCACAGCAGCTAACACCCAAAATTGCACCAACACATGCACGGGGGTACTCAACATGACATTGACATAAGTCAAACTCTGGTCTAAATAATGGCTTTTATTGTACAGGTTCAATCCTGATCTTGCACAATGGAGTCAGCATCAATTGGAGATGACACCTCTGAAGCCAATGGTCATCAATGCGCTAAAGAAATGGCTCAGGTCTGTGTGCAAAGCAATGAGACCATCCAGCGCCTGTGGGTACAAATCAACCATTTATCGCGATGTACCTTACCCTGTGTTTCATCAAATTGAAAATATTGCCACTACAAACATGTACAAGACACAAGTTTGTGAAACAAGCGCCACAGTCACAATAAAAATTGGAAGTGTTGAGAAGGTTTTGATGCTATTCAATCGCATGAAGGGCCCCCACATTCAAATACCTAGACCTGAATTACTTACAGTGAACCTTGGACAGAGAGGTAAATCCAAGCTGGTATGCACTACAGCGAGGCCATTCAGCTTGAAGTACATGAAGAACAGTGAAAGACTGATTATCAATTCTCTTATGGGTACTGGAATGCAAATGGCGGGCCACAGCATACCTTTTAGGGGTTGTGTTGCTGAACAATGGTGAAGCTTGTAGGGCATAACTGTAATGGATGATGCTGATGAACAATGATGATGGCTTGAACTTGACATGATTGCTGCAAAAGTAAAGAAAAAAAATGGTATATTGCAAGTCTGTTGCATTAACATTTAAAAACTTTCAATATTTGTATCAAAGTTAAATTCTCAGCATGCTGGCATAAATGGTATTATAGGTGAATCCAACATGTGACTGTGAAAATGCGACTCCTGCAAGGAACAGAAAAAACATAGGTTAAAAGTCTTAGTTGGGAGAAACAGAATAAATGTGTACCCTTCAAAAACAGAAAAAAATGAATATGGCAATACCTGCATTTGAAATCAAATGATTTATGTTCTATTTTATCTCCCTTTAGACTGGGATATCCAGTATAGTTCTACATCCATTCTGACTGCAGATACATTGCTAGAGTCATGGTACTGGTCAGATAAGCAGGCATTGTGAGATATTGCCAGTCCTGTTTAAATGGAATCGCATTTGCACTGCAGTTATTTAACCAGGAAAGATGGGGGGGGGGGGGGGGTTCTATATGCAGCACTGAATCACTGCCATATTCATCAGATACTTTAAATGTGTGCCTATTTCTTCTCATGGTCCTTTATCCTCATCTTGTGACACCCAGTTTCTCTTTTAAGTGGAATTTCATGGCCCCACAGAATAAAATACATCAAAGCCTTCAAGATAGAACTATGTTAAAAGTGGGAGATATCCCTCCTGCATACATGTACTTAACAGTGGGAAGCTGAGCAGCGATGGCATGAAACATAGCTTGGGGGGTCTGGGGGCATGACCCCCCAGGAAAAATTTGAAATTTGCACATTCATTTCCTGCATTTTGAACCATTTTAGGCACCAGCATCGACATTTTCAGTCGATGAAAATAATCACTCAACTACTCTTACGGCTAACAAAAACATTATATGACTTGCCTTGGCCAACTTACCTGTTTAGTCATGAGTGGTGCCACTCTTGTGGCCATCTGTGACACCGTACTGCAATCCCTGGCCTGAAATTGACAGGGGAGGGTTAAATCACAAAACAACAGCTAATAAAGTACACAAAATGGGCTTGACAGTACTTAATTTCTGCATTTTAGATATATCCCAACCCTTTTGTTCACAATGAGCAAGATTATATCAGTAGACTGCAACCTTTGCTGGGAGATCAATGGGGCTACTTAGAATGAATCAGACTGTCCTAAGCAGAACTGAGACAGTGAGATAGCACAAAAAAAGGCTGCAAGTTAAAAACACAAGAAGTATTTGTGTATGAGTTGTTGCATATTGAGTGTAAACCTGACTATATACAATTGGAAGGGTTAGCATCCCGATCTACAACAACAGTACCGTGACGCCAGACTGCTGAGCTATGGTCACGGTATAGTAGTTTTAGAACAGCCTTCTGTAGCCACGGTACTGTGACAAGAGCACCGTCCGTTAATGAATGGTCTGATTCAACTAAAATAGCTATAGTCTTGCTCCTGGAGGGATTATAATTCCTCCAACTAAGCTATGTTCTAAACAGAATTCTCTTTTTAATCTTTATATATAATCTTACCTTTTTGTGTGATCTATCAAAAACATTATATAACTTGCCTTGGCCAACCTACCTTTTAGTCATCAATGGTGCCACTCCTGTGGCCATCTGGGACACCATGCTGCAAAATTCTGTGGCCTGAAAATTGACAGGGGAGGGTTAAATCACAAAACAACACCTAACAAAGTGCACAAAATGAGCTTGACAGTATCAAATTTCTGTATTTTCGATATATTCCAACCCTTTGGTTCACAATGAGCAAGATAAAATCAGAAGACTAATGTATTTTTGTGAGTTTCTTTGTACTTTTACTGTGTAGACCTGTACTCCTACGGCCCAATCCCCAACAAATCATTCTATTATCGCCCAAAATTGTGTGCAGTTGGCCTCAACAGCAAACTGCCAGTACTCATTTTTTCATTTCTCATTATATAGATTACAATGCTGTCTGTTTTTAATGTTTATGATATGCATAAAAACCTGACCGTTTTCGATTTTTGAGTTACGATTTATATCAGCGACAAAACAGCCTTAACCTGGGCTTCACAGGGTCAAGCAGGTGCGATAATGTGGTCTTACGATTGGAATCGATTTGCCATTGAAATGAGCGTGCTACTGACAATAAATGTTTTTAATTATCAGAGAAATCTTTATATAAACGATTCTTATATGTTTTATAAGCCATAGTGCATATATTACCTAAAGAAGCACCCTCTTGTTTCCTCCTACGTTGAAGGCAGGCTGTAAAGGCGATTGTTGATGCTGGCAAAGTTGCCACCAGGTGGCATGCTTTAAGTGTACGCTCGATGGCAGATCGGCCCCAGTGTGTCCCATTTCACACACACTAAGCTTTGCCTTGGATATCAAATAACTGAGTGAGTTATTGTCAGTATAAACCACACAATGTGCTCCCAGCAGATATTCTTTGAATTTCTCCATCAAGGCCCACTTTAAGGTGAAAAATCTGAAGCCAGCATCTTTGGATAACCTCTAATCACTTTTTCATATTTTGGGATAGTCTGACACTTAAACTACATGCTACCAAAAATGCAGATGTGTGAACATAAATTTATATGAGAAAATTGAGCTCAAACCATTTGTTTACACCAAAATGTTTAGGCAGTGCCTGGCACATGGGTTTGTTTGCATGGTATGATAATGAACTAAGTCATTGTTTGCAGAGTCATTAGTCCATGAGACCTGGAAACCAACACAGCCATTGACAAGGGTTGCTCACAGGAAACCATTAGCCATGGAGGGAAGAATGGGCCAGTTCAGACTAATAACTACCATTGTTCTGATTACTTTGAAATCCTTTATTGATGTAAAAACAAATTAGCACAAACCACCTACTGATCCCCAAATATGGAAAGCTGCACGTGAACTCTACCCAAAGAAGCTAAGTGTGGTGCAACCAAATTAATAGAGTTGAGATTTAAGCCACAAAATATACATCGTAATGACAACATCACACAGGTAAAGCCACAAGTTTATTCCCCACAATAGTTAAAACACAGGGCAGAAGAAATGAGTATGTGTCATATTACAGCCATAAATGCATAAGAGTTGGCTACTTTTTCTATCAATGCGATTTTCTTGGAACTGTTTTTTGCTCAACCTCTGCAATATGTATCTTGCCTCACAAATGTACAAACTGCCATATCACATTAAAATCAAGAGACATCAAGAGAAAAATAGCATATCAAGGAATGGTTCCGATGATTTTTTTTTCTGACAGCCTCTCCTAGAAAGAAAATTCACAACCTGTCAGGACTAAACTGAAAATTTTATAAATTTTTGCTTATGCTATTTCAGGACTAACCATTGAATTCTATCCTAAACATGTATATATGATTTACATTTCTTCTGATTTCAACTTAAAAATAAAAAATAAAAAAAAAACAATTTTGTGTGACTTCTGCCCGAAAATGTGAAAATCCAACCAAGTCAGCAAGAATGCTATAAAATCTCAAGAAATTCCAATCCAGCAAAACACCCCTATGGATACAAAAAAATGGATCTGTAGTAATCAGAAAATATATGGGTTTAATATACTTGTGAAAAAACTAAATGGGTAATATCGGTCCAAAGTTGCCAGTCTCACTGTACACTAGCTTTACAGCTTCCACCTTAATGCCAACCATTCCAGTTCTGTTGGGCCATCTGTTTCCACTCTAAAAAGTTACACCAAGTTGGCATTACTCAATACTGGAGCACCAGTAAGTAGGTCTTTGAGCTTCTTCAAAGCTTGTTGACATTGTGGTGTCCATCTTTTATGGAATGGCTTAAATTGTATTGTGTCAGGAATAAGCTTGTTCTTCCTGGACACTATCTTCTTCTTTGGTGATTGCAAAAGTTTGTGCATAGCTGCAGCAATCTTGGGGAAGTCCATCTACAAATCCAGGGTAATAGTTTGCTGGCCCCCAAAAAGATGTCAGTTCAGGGTCTGTAGCTATTCCATCCTGGGATAAGACATGACCAAAGTAGTTGATGTCCCTTTTCAATAGGTGACTATTTTCTGGTTTGATTTTAAGTCCTTGCTCAGCAAGATGAAAAAATACCAAATCCAGATGTTCCAACATCTCTTTTGTGGTTGAATATATCAAAACATCATCCAGAAGCATTAGCAAATATTACATGCTGGATCTCCATGACAAGTCTCCATCAAATGCAGGAAGCTTGCCGGGACATTTCAGAGCAAAAAGGGTATCCCCATGAAGTCAAATAGGCCTCCCGACCCCACTTGAAAAGCAGTTTGACAACTGGCAGTTCCAATGGTGAGAAGAAATGGGCTCCTGGTGCTTCCTGTGCCCCCTCAATCTTAGGTAGGGGGTAAGCTGCCTTCCCAGTTTTCTGGTTCAAGGGCCTAAATTCCATAAAGAGTGATTATTCTTTTTCCTTACAAGTACTGATAGGAATGCCCAAGGGCTGTCACTCTTGCATATGATGCCTTGTATTAGCAAATTTTCACAATGTTTCCCGGCTTCTTACTGCAGAAGAGGTTGGACTCAGTGATGGGGAAAACAGATAGGCTTATCTTTCACGAGATGTATCTTGTGTTTAAGGACAGGGAAGATGCCAAAAACCTTTGCATGGGCGATTTGAGATTATAATGGCTTTTACAAGATGAATATCCTTACTATAAGTTGTCAAAATTTGAATATTGAACTGAAGCAGAAATATGAGGAAAAAAACAAAACAAAACAAAAAAAACAAATCCACACAGTCATGCAGTCATATGAACTTTCATGTGTTGTTCTTTTGGTTTTCAGCCACAATGCCATCCGTCAATCATACTTAACAGTCGACAAAAGGAGAGTGGCATCATGGCAGCACCATAAAAATCAGGTGACATGCCAAAAGTATGTTTGTGAGCAGGGAAAAGATGCAAATATGCTAACATGTCATAGCCTTAGTGGTTTACTTAATAGTCATCTTGCTTGTTTTGCACTCTAATGAAGGAAGACTTTAAATGTTCTGAGGGAGCAGGAATCATCAGTTGATGTCCCTTCAAAAGCCGTGCCCCAATGGATTACACCAGTTGTCCTGCACACCAAAGACAGGTGTGGAAAAAACTGGCACTTAAGTCAACAATACCCACATATGTAATGATATTTTATAAAAACCCACCAAGGATGAGGAAATAAAAGTGCAAATAAACACATTGAAATAAATAAACATAAACATGAACATTAGGGAATATACACAAAATAGCAATACAAAACTCAGGTTGGAAAGAGAAATGAAAATCACTGAAACAATTACAACAAAATAATGACAAGCTAACTAAGTAAAGTGTACAGGCAAGTCTAACTAGCTGACTACACACAGTATACAGGTACAAGTAAATATAATAAAACCTATCCCTAAGAACGGGATGAAGAGGTAGGGGGCAGAAGACCAAAACTGAAGGGCCACCTCCATGAGGTCGTGCTTTTAAACCGGATTGTCACTGTCACTGTTTGACAGATTCCTGAAAAATGTTTTCTGTACTTCAAAGGCTCTTTTATTCATGTGATTTGCCAATAATTGATTGACAACCTCACAAAATGGTAAGGGATACTGCTTAGTATGTTTTGTTTAAATGTCAGCTCAACTTAGCCAGACGGTATCGTTTCAGAGGAAAGTGATCAACATCAAAGGCTTTTGAAGTTTGTTTTCTGAGAAAGGATAATTGGACAAGAACCCCACATAAGAATGGTTATTCCAAGAAAATGGCTGGGTGAAATTTAATCTGGTTGAAGACTTTTGATTCTGTAATGTCTGAAGTGCAAAACGCATTATTTTCAAAATTCTGCTTTACTCTTTTTCTATGAAATGAGGAAACTGAACATCTTGGAAATCAAAGGGAAGATGAAAATGTCAAACTTTCAGCATGGATAACAGAAAAACTAAACCAAACATGGAAAATAGTAGGATTTGTTTGTGGCCAATATATCAGGATTAAAATGCAAATGTAATTATGAGTTTATCACAAATAGTTGGTGACTTATATTGACATTTATGGGGTGGTTGCTTTTCGGTCTCTTTCAATTGTTTAATGAGCAATTAATATCACAGATACCCAAATACAGGACAGATACATTTTTGGAGTATGAGGACTACACACATTTGTGATTTGTTATCCTGACGCAAATACTTTTTGAGCTAGGACTGATTAAAGTGGGATTTATTTTTGGTATCTTAGCGGTCCTGAATGGCGTCCATATATCCCAGATCAGTGACACCTATGCTGAAAAGCCTGGAATGCTTGTCCAGAAGAGATTGAAAATTCTGGTATTGGTCCTAAGAAATACTATTTTCATAGGGTTATATTTTAAGCTCATGTGATATAGACATCGCTTGAAGTTGCCATCCACTATGTCTGCCCAGTATATCTCCAAAATAAAGGTTGTTGGTTGCAGTTGTCTGGTCCTATGTTTGCAACACAAACACTCAGGTTTCCAAGATGAATTGGTGTCAGTGTATCAGGAATCTGACACCCTTTTGGAGATGTTTTATTGAAGCCCCTGCCTCCTGGACAAGCACAATCTTCTCTTCCTTGCATATTATTCTAGTACGAGGGACCGTAGATGAAGAATTGGATGGTATCAAAACTGGTATCCTTCCTGCTACTCATACTATTCCATGCTAAGATTTAATATCCAAATGGGGAAGCACTAATTTACAAGCAGTAAGTTGAGTCTCCATCATAGGAAGTGTCCATCCCCAGTTGGGGACATAAGTGTGTGCAGCCACTGCTTGCAAGTGTTTGTCATTAGGCCACATGTACAGCAGTTCATGTACTTTCCTCACGACTTTGCATCCAAGCAATCCATGAAGTCATTATTTGCATTGGCAGAGTAATGGGTGGGCAGGATTGTGCACCACTAAAAATCCCATTCCCAGCATATTAACCCCAGGAGATGATATATCCATCTCCATGTAACCCTTGTGTGATATTTTCCAACCATTCGCAGCTTTTATTTTGATGCCAGGGGTAGCTGTAGTGTCTACTCCCTTTGGCAGCAAATGCTGCTGATAAAAGAAGTCTATGAGAGCCGAGACCTCAGACCCCATGTCCAAAAGCCACCTAACTGGCACTCCATTTAACCTAACAACTGACTCAGAACAAGGTCAACTACCTTAGACATAAGATTTTTTTCTGAGCCTATAGTTTCTCCACCCTGCTGCTTGGCTCATAACAGTGGGCAGATCAAGTTTGGTGAAGCACTTTCCTGAGCGAGGGCAACAAGAGCATCCTGCCTCCCTGATGATCCATCACTCCTTTCTTGGTTATCTCTGCCACCATGTCCTCCATTGTTTCCATCCTGCCATCCTCTATGCCAGAGCCTCTTGGACCTTTGCCTTGAAAAAGTCTATTATCCTGGGCTTGTAGGCAACCTCTGATGAAATGATCTAGGGACCCACAGTTATAACACACTCAGCTGTTGGTGGTCATTTGTTGAGCTTCCTGCAGGTCCTTCATCTCCTTGTGAAGTGTCTACATTTTGGCTTGTTGTTTCTTTAGTTGTTGTTGGATTTCAAGTACTGTCTCATCTGCTTGGGATTGTGTAGACATTTCCCATGTACTGGCTCAATAAATGTCTGGTTTGTTGGGGATACCTGACCACTTTAACTCTTTCACTGCTGCATATCTCAGAACTCAGAACTCAGAAACGTTTTATTTGACCATGAAAAATCAAAATACAAGAAAATTAACATCGATACTGTACATTTATTAATAACAAAAGCTTATGAGAAGTCTTGCAGGATGACCCCAGCTAAGGATTGAGATCCACTATCGCTGGGGCCACCTTTAACGGGTAGCTAGTTTACAGTATCTTGCACATGGATTGCCTAACTGAAATGAAACTGTAAACTGGGGATGTAGTATCTAATGCAATCCTTCAATCTGGTTTTATTTGGTATTTTGAGGGGAGGCACGATTCTGGTATGAAAGTAATAGGTATGAGTGGGTTGTTTAACTCGAAATAATAAGGAAGTTCGTCATGTGAATATTTGTAGTAAAATTTAAGCGCTTTCAACTTTATCAAATCCTCTATTTTAATAGATTTAGCTGCTTAAAAAGTGGGGTGGTATGTGCATTATAATTAGCATTACAAGTTTTGCGGTTAGCCTTTTTTTGAAGCATATAAATATGCTCATATGAAAATCCCCATACAAGAATACCATAGTTTAAATGTGATAAAAACAGTGAATTATAAATAAGTAAAAGGCCACATTTTGGTTCAACTTTGTTAATTTTCTTCAAGATCCCCTTCACTTTAACAAGTTTGTTTCCTATCTTACTTACATGAGCATCCCACTTTGGGTTTTTTTTTTCATAACCCCAGAAAGTCAAATTCTTCTGTCTTTGAAATTGTGGTGTTGTCAATCTTTAAGGTTAAATCAAAATCCAGCTTTCGTTGTGGAAAATGAAAAATCATAAACTTTGTTTTACTTATATTTAAGGATAATTTGTTTGAAGCTAGCCAGTCATACACTTTATTTAGTTCAACATTGATATTGTCCGATGCATGTATATTGTTTCCAGAAGGGTAAGTGAAGGAATATAAAGAGTTGAGTAATGTGGTGGCATCTGCATAGAGGATTGCAAAATTTTGATGAGGCAAAATGCATGTCGTTAGTGTAAATTATGAATAGGAGAGGGCTGAGTATTGATCCTTGTGGGACACCTTTGTCATGTTATTTCTACCCAGGTTACCTCTGACCAATAAATTTCAAAGCATATTTTTCCACTTTGTGGAATAATTTGATATCACATATTGTATCTAAAAAGTTCTCATGGTAATTATTTCAACCTATCAGCACTAGCTACATAGATCATGTTTTTATTTGGCAATGTTACATTTATTGTAACAAGGTTACTTTCAAGGTCAAAGGTGAAAAAATTGGCAGCCATCTTGGAGATAAAGACCTATAAAACAAAATGCAAGGGGTGTATCTTATGCTGCCATTTATTTTATCTAAAATTGATTAATTTTTCTTTAATTGAATCAATCATATAAATTAAATATTAATAAAATAAATAAAAGTAAACAATACTTTTCAAACATTGATTTTTTTACCTGTTTACATAGGATGTTGTGCCAACCTTGTCAATTTATACAGGCAAGCTGCAGGTTAAAACACTTTCCTCTGATACAAACCAACAGTTTAAATCTAAAAATGATTTGAAACAAATTCATTTGGAATCTTATTCAAACTACTCACATACATTATGTACTTTTAAGTGAGGTTAGTTTCAGGTTTGGAAGTCAAAATGTCATTTTAAAGAAAAAGTGTTGCATAATTTGGCAGCCATCTTGGAATTTGAGTACAGTTACATCCTGCAGACTGGGGACATTTAGACTACTTTAGCTTCCTATGGTGAAAGAGTTAAACTTCTTTCCCTTAGCTGCAAGAAGTTCAGAGATGGCTGCTCTAAATTTAAACACTGCAACTCCCTCTTCAGGTGTTGATCTCTTACTCGCTGTGTCAGTTAGTCTTCAAAGTCTTGTCTTGTGGCTGTCCTGAAGAACAACTGGACTTCATCTGGGCTTTCATTTTCCCCATGCAGCCACCAATGCTATGGAATATTCAAGGAGGTTTTCCTTGTGCCTCTAGGCAGTAAAATTGTTCAAAAGATTGAGCAGAGCTCTCTTATCCCCCCAAAACAGTCTTGATGACTTTGAAAATTTTGTCTGAATCATCACTCACTTTGACTGGCCTATGCCTAGCAATCACCCACTCATTGACATCCAGATAATCCTTCCCATGGGCCAACACGCTAAACATGGGTATTTTCCAGGCCCAAAAGACATATACAGTGGGAGCAGGTGATCTGCTCCCCTGTGAATGCTCAAGATCAGTTTTAGCAGCTGCTAAGCTGGTGGTTAGTCCAGCATGGTCCTGGCCAGGAGCAAGCACAAATCATGAAAAAAACCTCTAAGTATAAAGATACTACTAAATAAATCAAATTTTGACCAGGTAGGAAAGACTATGTTCACAGAGAGCTCTCAGACCCTTCAAGGCTGCTGTCTGTTAATCATGCAAGAGAGATAAAGGGAAAAAAGTTGCAATAGTATTCTGGTTTGGTTATAACTATATAGAACGATGCAGGGAAGTGCAACAATTTGTCATAGGTTGTGACCCACAGTAGCATTGAGACAGCACAAGGTCAAATGGACAGCCATTATTGTAAACTACACTTCTTGAGCGGCCTTATTACCTATGATGTACATATACTGATTGTGAATATGTGCTCATCTGATTGTGCAAAGATTCCGAAAAAATTTACTATCAGACCCAAACCATGTTATTGTATTTATCCTGGATACGCTTGTTTTGCTTGTAACCATTTCTGTGTGCTCACCCAAACATTTGAATAATACTGCAAGGATTTTATCCTTACATCATGCTTTTGTCCCTCTATACATGTACATACATGAATGCATGTAATGGTTACATAGACTTGTACATTAACATAAAACCTTGACTGAATTGTATAATGTGCTGCATGTACTTGTAAAGTGGATGGGGAATTGTGAACATCAAGGTATCTTTTAGAGTCTCACCAACACTATTTTTCTCACCGTTTCAATATATATGTATATATATATATATATATATATATACCAACACTATTTTTCTCACCGTTTCAATATATATGTATATATATATATATATATATATATATATATATATATATATATATATATATATATATATATATATATATATATGTATATATATTCATACATGTTATCTTTAAAAACTAAAGTAACACCGAATTTGTTTTTCGTTTACTGAACATGACGCAGCTGCCATGTACAGTCTTACACATGTGTATGAAAATGGCTACTGCTGTTGCAATCAAACATGCTGTACAAGCAAAAGGATGTCTTGAAACCACAGGATGATCTGCAAGGTCACTTGATCTTAATGGAATGGACACAGGACAAATAGTAACAACATTATAGGAGAAGTATTAACCACTAATTAACCACATCTAAGAAAGCCAAAGATGGGCTGAACCCTTCTGTTTTCAAATCTGCCAAGTGTTGCCTGTAAGTTTAAAAATCACATTCCAAAAATGATTATGTTTGTCAAATGTGCTGACCAAATTATTATACCAGTTTACCTCATAAGACAGGGGTAAGACTCTGTACAATGTATCAGGCACACGATATGAAGGGGACATAAATCATGCATCACAACTTATACATTTGGCAAGAATCAGTTATAGTTCTTGCTCTAGCTCTAGCTCTACATGAAATGCAATTCACAAAATATAGATGCAGGTTCCAAGGGTGTAGACCTCCTGAAACCTTGTGCTCATAACTGCCAACTTACCTATAGGCCCAGTTCAGTTACACTTTAATGACAGCACTGGGGCATGGTGGATATTGTGGTCGCAGGGCAAGTGTCATGTGTTTCATGATGGTAGTTAAATGAGGAGGTAGAGTCTCTTATAGAGCAGTAGATAGCCAATCAATCACTGGTAGCTTTGTACAGGTGCTAATGTTGGAGGAGGAAGGTAGATTGAAATATATAGATTATCATTACCTGTGTGTATAGAGTCGAAGAGGAGTGGCCTTACATGCCAGCATCAAAGCCTGACCAACAAAATGATCATAGGCTTTGAGTAACTTCATTCATTTGGGGCAAGATCCAAAATTCCAAGCCCAGATATCAAGATGTGGTTTCTGGCATGGGAGAAAATAGTAAGGCAATCTAGAAAGAAAGCCTATAGAAATATTCTGATGCTGCTTCCTTGGTAAAAGAGCAATAAAGTTTCTCAATGGGGAATGTGGAGAGAATAGCGGGTTGGTAATAGGAAAGATCAAGAATAAAGGTGACTATTATTATATTTTCCAAAGTCAAAGCCTTCACAGAAGTCACAGCTAGTTCACAAAGGAATCATTCAAGAATCTTTAGGTAACAGCTTCCAATGTGGATTTCTAATGGTGTTTGGCTAAAACTGCATCTGCTGCTGAAGCAGCTGGGGACAGTCTAACAGATGAATCTGTGTAATGTGTATTTAGGTTAGACTAGTGAAGAAGCGTTGGATAGCAACTAAGGCAGTATCCAGTAAAACTAAATTCACTTGGAGCACATGCACAGATGCTCTGCATACAGAATAAACCATAACATGTGCCAGGTTTGGTAAAAATGACACGGATGGAAGGAGTCTGAGACAGGATAACCATCCCCATGTAGAAAACCACTCTGAGTTAGACCTATGACAGCAAGGTAGACCAGGCCACTAGAGGAATGTCGGATGATCTTGGTAAAGGAATGGTCCAAGTTGAAGCCAGAGCTGGTTCTAGCCTCAATAGCAGGCTATCCAGATCAGACAGGTTTTGGCCTCATTCTGGTAAAAAATACTGTGTTTTTGGCTATAACTATGATCCAAAACAATACCAGGAAGAGATTCCCCAGAATAGAGCCCACTGATGTTGCTGTCTTGCATTTCCTTCATTGCTACGGATTTGGAATGTTTTCTGAGACCAGATCAGCTGATCTGGAGTGGGAGGCAGACCACACTGTTTTGGTAGCTCTTGATGCCTACTTGGAAGCCTTCTCCTACGTTATTTAAATGACCTCTCACTGGTTGGGAGTGCAGGGGGCACAGCAAGAACAGGGTTGCTCTTGGGAACATGACATTTCTACTTCACAGTGACAGTCAACAGGAGAGGTGTGTCCCAAAGACGCCTATTTAATCACCCAACCAAACTTGGGGCCATCAAGTTTATATAAAAAGAGTGTCAATATGACAGTGCCCCAAAACGTCCACCACAAATGACATATGACATAATCCCAAACATGTTAGCTGGGCCCTAGAGACTTCCTGCTTGGAGATGATGAGTCACTGAAGGGATTATCCATAGGGAAGATAACAAAAATCGATGATGTATTCTCCATTTACCATATGAAAAGGGTCCTTTGTTTATATTGTGCAAAAGGGTAAACTCTCAATCGTTTGAGATCCCAAGTTGTACACTAGATGAACATCTTTCTTGTGACCCACACCAATCATTTTTCCTTGAAAATAATTGCATGTTGGGGCTTGAATATAAGGTCCCTTTAAAAGGAATTTTGAGTCTGGATTTTGTGATATTAGACATGGAACAAGATATGTTCGGCAGGATTATACCAGATGTAATTTTGGGCACTGTTCATCAATTTGCACATTAAAATCTTAAAACATATCTCAAAACAAAGAACCCTGAAACAAGTTTTTTGACAACAAATATTACCGAATCTTCAGTAAGTCCATGCTACAGATATCAAATGAAATGCCAATCACAAAAAGTAAAATAACGTTAGCCACCCACAGAGTTGTCTGGATAACCTCTGCTTAGCATTTACTATCAGCTATCACAGAGGCCACCTCAACAAAATGTCAGTTTACAGCCCAAGTGTCAGATAATAGTAAGACTCCTAGTATTGATGAATAAACATTTTTAATAGACATACTATGGAGCAAATTTTAAATGTTGTTACTTGCAAAGCAATCTGGTATTATACACAAATTTTGATACCTCGTTATGAAAAAGAACCTGATGTAGAAACAAAACCCAGTATACGAATATGTGAATATTTTATTTTTGACACATGGAATAGTATTATTGAGAAGGAATAATACCGAATACAGTGTTGAAATCTAGACTTTGAAGGAATGGGTAAATAGGAGAACTCCCCCCCAAGAGTTTGGTAAGGATAAGTACATGTAATTGGCAAAGTTTCAAAGTCATTTAAGTTCAAACTTCATTTTTGTGTATTTGTTATAGAATTTGAAAGCTTTTAGCTCAAATAAACCACAAACCTCTAAAATATTCAGTTGTTTGAAAAAAGGGTCAGCAAAACATATCTTGGTTTGCAAATAAGGTGTATTGCCGTTTCTTGTGATGTTAAAGAGTGTTCTTCACTAAAGTCCTATACCACAACACAATAATTAAGATGTGATGAAAATATGGAACTGCATATAAGTAACAAAGTTGTGTAATGCATTTCAAAATTCTTATTGCTTTGGGATTTTTACTTTCGATTTTAGTCACTTGAGCATTCCAATTTATATTTTCTTGTACACGTATACTAAGGAAATAAAAAACATTGGTTTTTAAACTAAGAATAGTGTTTAATTTTGGGACAAAATTGACCATTTTGTCTGGAAAATGCAATAACATGTACTGTGTCTTTACTCTATTTAGGGGTTATTCATTGAATGCTAACCAGTTGTAAATTTGTTGTTGTTCGGTGTTTATCAAAGGAAGATGCATTCTCTGTTGCATAAGGAGTAGAGGCAAAAAACATAGTGAGTTGACAAATGTATTATCGTCAGCATACAGTAAATGATACAAATTTTGAAGAAGCTTTGTCTTTACAATTCCAAAAAAATGAACTGTAGAGATCCAACAACTGTCCCAATGGGTAAATAGTTGAGCAAATGTTATAGAAAACATATTGTTTCCTATTTGAGAGATTGTCTTTCGACCAGTTTAGTGCAATGCCAGCTAAAGCGTAATGTTTAAGCTTATGTAACAGTATCTGATTTTTCAGAGGGTCAAAGGTTTTGATTGGTCCGAATAAACAGCTGTGTTTGTAGCTTTCCAAAAGTCAAGAAAACTTGTATTTCGATCTATGAATTCTCTAGCTGCAGTTTCTGTTCAGTGTTGATTTTTAAAGCCATGTTGACTACAAATTATCTTGGAAGATTCCAGTGCTGAAAGACTGGTTTTACAATTAAAGCAAGTGGTTGTGTGATTGTGGGCATTGTGCCCTTCAATAGCATCATTGATATTTATCAATTATCATGCCCTATGCTAGTTTAGGTTTAAAATCTTGCATTATATTGGAAATAATATTTATATCCACGAAAGGAAAATAAAAGTTGCATTCAGTATGATCATTAAGGTAAAATGTAACAAGCACTAGCATTCGTATAGTCTATTTTTGCAGCGAGTTTAGGGACCATTTTGTGAAAAACCTTACAATGATTTGTTATGGTCTCCTCATTGATTGTTTAACTGGTATCAGTAAAAAGGAAAGAAAGGGATGTTTTTTATTTTGTTTTTCTTTACATTTTAAATGGACTTAATTGCATCCGATGTCTCTTTGTATTATTTTGAACCTGTTCAAATTGTGAGTGATAGGAATTGTGATTAAGGTCGTTATGTTTTTGTCTAATGTTTGTTGTGTACATTGAGATTTTGTTTAAAATATTGCATTGATATCCTCTTGAGGAGTACTTTACAGTTTTATTAAACACGAAAGAAGGGAATTTATTAAACCAATAGTGATCGAAGGTGAATTTTTGTTGTTATATTTATTGAATTTCAGGGTTAATTTATTGGAAGGTGTTTATTCTTAGCACTTTTTGTAATCTTTTTGAATTTGGCATAATATACATTTGGATATTCTTAGCACTTTTTGTAATCGTTTTGAATTTGGCATAATTTACATTTGGATTAGATTGAAGACTTTTTAATATCATTATAGACGGGCGGCAGAGAATTTGTGTCATATGTTTCAACAATAACAAACTTTGGTGGACTTTTTACTGTCATAATCAAATTTACACATGTGAAAATAAGAAGATTGTCACATAGGTCAGTACATGTAATATCAGATGTACGAGATCTATGGGGATTTGGAAAATTACAGATTTGATCAATTATGGTTGCACGTCGTTCTCTTAGTCTGATTGGGAGAGTTAACTTACTTTAGGTACAAATTATTACAAACGTATCAAAAATTCTGAGTTGTTTTGTTTGGTACAGTGGAACCTCATTAATCCGAACACATTTGTACCCCAGTGATCTGTTCAGATTAATGAAGCATCTGAATTAATGAATCACTATTTGTTAAAATGAACAATTCTGTTTCTGGAGAAGTGTTCAGATTAATGGGACATACGGATTGATGAGGTCTGTGTTAATGAGGCTCCACTGCATTTCTTTGCCACGAATCCAGTTGGAAATCACCGACTACAAATTTATCAGCAGCTTCAAGTAAAATGGTTTTTATTATAGGAATAAGATCATTAATGCATCAGTTTAAATCGGTCCATTAAGGAATGTTGTCCAGTTAATTTAATAGTAGCGATTATGTGACATTTTTACTTTTTCCACTTAAGTATTGCTTCCATGAAGACAGTGTTACATCCTATCAACAAAATCCATGTTAAGTGCTTTATATTTCAACGTTCTTGCCGGATCTCCAATTGCAATCAACCATTAACACACAGTACAAATGGAAAGAGCAAACAGCCGCATACTGAGCTTAAATATCTTTATTTGACATTTTCGTTTCTATACAACAAGTCAAGTTTCGGCTCTTGGTCTTTTTTCTGAAACAAAAATCATCCAGCATAGATTAGGAAATCTTCAATGATATATTTGCATGATGTTTGGTGGCCCTACATGTACTTAAAAGCGTCAAATGGAAATGTTTTGGTCATGAAAGGTCGAGGCACATAGCTTCTTTGTAATTTTCCTCATGTGGCAATTTTGGTGTTATTGCCCAAATTGCTTTTCAGCAGACCTTTCACAAATAGGTTTGCAAATTAGAAAAGTTTCCTTACGTTTTCCTATTCTTACTATTATTTAAAGGTCCTTTACTTAATTTCACTGCAAGAGTGTGTTTCTTTTGAGGTGGCCACTATAGCTCTGGTGTTCCAGTCATGTTGTAGGTACATCTGTACAGGTGACTTGGTCACCAGGGTAAGTTAATGATGAATGAATTTTGTAGATATGTAACTTTTCTCAATTATATGACTTCAGCATGTGCTGTGCTGTCCACAGAATATATATACATATATATTTATCTCCATGGTCTTAAAGTTTCTGAATATGTGACCAATTCTCAATTTATTGCTTGTAATGCTGACAAAGCTTGGTCAGATATAGAAAAAGAAAAGGAATACTATGTTGCTGATCATGTCATTTGTGGATGATTTATGGGTGAATTTTTCGTTTCCTCTGGTAGCTAAACTAAACGTGCAGACACAAGGCATTTGGCTTTTTCTGGAAGCAATAAACATGTGCTAGGGGCCCACAAGTCCTAGGCACTGATGCGAGACCGCCAGTGTATTTTAATCACCTTTTACATGTCTTTAGAGCCCATTTGCTTGACACACCCAGCCCCCCACCCCCTTATTCAGTCCCCTGCAAATCCATTAAATATATACTGGGCACTCAGTATCCTCCTTTGGGCATTGTGTATTAATGCTATGGCACAGTTTTTCTAATAAGTTGATTGTTGAAGGACAAATTCAATGCAGGTTTTATTTTTGAATAAAAATACGATTGATAAACAAAGCATATTTTCATTTCTCTACATATGTGGTAATATACTATGATGAAAACATATTTAAAGACTGCATTTTTCCTGTTTTATTAGCATGTGCTAGAAGAGCGTCTTAAGGGCCAATATGGTGCGAAGGACCAAATATCACATCATAAAAACCTGTTCATTTGACTCAATTCAAACCACAAATATTGACTGCATCACATATAGACTGATGATTTTAGCTCCACACATAAAAAAATATCGCTCACATGCAACAGGTTTTGCAGAGGACATGTGGTCATTTCCATTGGGGAGGTACTTCTCATCACTGTATTCTCCTGGCCCTAGTACCTTCTTTTCACCTTTATATCCCACATCTTGGTACAGCTCCCAATTACAATCTACAACCATAAAGCATGCCTTATTGATGCACAAAAGCCTAAATGTTCCATCCTATACAACATGCAACCACTGGTCGAACATTTAGCATTTATGTGGGTCCCTGTCATTTTTTTCAGTTGCAAAAGATGGGTCTAATATTACTATAACAATTTTGTACTTAATTGCAAATATATATATGGCAAATTATTAGCAGGGCACTGAACTGGATAAACTTTCGGACATTTGAAAACCCTGGATGTGTCATTTTTCAAAGCCCAAAAGATTATTGTCTTTGAATACTTATTTTGTATCAATGCCAAATTTCTATGATCAACCGTTATTCTTTTAGTGACAGCCACTCTAATTGTACACAAACACAATCATACATACAGACACACACACACACACATATATATATATATGTGTGTGTGTGTGTATGTGTGTGTGTGTGTGTGTGTGTGCACATATGTGTGAAATCATAATCGCCAAACCGTAATCAAATGGAACACACAATCTGGTATGATATACATTCAATGTCACTGAAATGAACTGAAGAGATGAAGCAGGCACTGTGAGTGGCTACATGTACAAGCTTTCAGTGTAACATATTTTTCGTACTGGAGAGAAACAGGAGGAAGAGTTCTAGAACTGGGTACTTAAAGTTAGCATCTTTTTCTGTGCTTTTTACCAAATTATGAGGTTAGAGTAACAATCAAATATAATTAAATTTTCGTCATATGCATGTATTTGCATTGAAGTACACAGATAGATAGATAGAAAGAGAGACACATAAATATACAGCTGGGTAGACAGACATACAGACAGACAGTTAGACAGATAGACAGACAGATAGATAGATAGATAGACAAACAGACAGGCAGACAGACAGACAGACAGACAGACAGACAGACAGACAGATAGATAGATAGATAGATAGATAGATAGATAGATAGATAGATAGATAGATAGATAGATAGATCACATACTTGTAATTTTCATGGAACTGACAAGGTCATTGAAGTTATGTGTCGTAAAGTCAGGAACTGCTTCAGTGAACGTCAATGAAGGCCCTCCAAATCCATAATCCCTGAACAGAGTGATTTCACCTGAAAATTGACAGAAATTTTATAAAGGCAAAAAGGGTACTGTTGCCTGTTATTAAGCTAAACGTAAATAATTAACAATGATTCTGTTTGTCATTTGGTGTCACTTACATTTCTGTCCATGACCAAAGAGGCAGTTTTTTTCAAAAATGGTAAATGTCAATTATTTCTATCAGGAAAAAAAATGATTCAAAACACTTAGACCACCACTCAAAGTTTTGTGAACGATTTTCAAGTGAGACCTTCATAACCCACAAAAGTGGTCTACTGAAGGTACATTTTTGTGTGAAACTGCCACAGGGTAGATCCCCACGAAAATTTGGTTAACATCCGGGTATGATACAAGAATTTTGTTACAATTATAATGTAAACAGTAGTACTGGTGGATCATTCCACCAGTGGCTGACAATTTGGTATGGTGCTTTCCGGCAGTGCTCTGCACTCCTCATGCTTTTTAATCTGTATGATTGTAATAGAAAGGAAAGTAAGACATTTGCCATCTAAAGTTTTATGACAATATGGAAATTTCAAATATATTTCATATAATCCTTATAATCGTATAATCCTTTTATGATTGAAACTATCAACTGACCATGAACAAATGGGCTATTCGTCGAGACAGAAACTGCTCAGTTTTTCTCGATTTAATATGTTCAAATACATGTGTGACATAAATTCGTCACATCTTCATGACTTTTATCATGCCATGAATCAGTGATGGAAACCCAGAGGCTCGTAGCAAATTTATAGTGTATGGAATGGTTGTCGATGTCCAGTGTGGAAACCCCCTTAGGAAATGGATCTAACGCGTAACATGATGATCACTGCCTCTCTATCTATTATTCTGGTGCACACCTAATTATTCGATCTATACATATATATGACGCTCCTTATCAATTCATTATTCCCATCCTTCGAGTGGATTTAAGTGATAAATGTGACACTACCTGCCTAGTCATTGTCTTTTCAAATCAGAACACGCAAATTGGCTTAGAGGGCCCTTGTCAATGAAACAAAAAGAGCAAAATTACAGTTTTATCATAGAAAATGATGCCAGCACCCCATTTATACATGTACTATACCACAATACAGAAAAGAAAGCCAGCTTCTACTTTTGTCTTTCAATAAAACAACAAATATTGACTGGTACAGTATCACATTTAGTTTGGGGTGAGGGTGGGGAAGAGGGTAGACATGTATGTATTATTACTTACATAGGGGTTTCGCAGAAGACATTTTGTCATTTCCTTTTGGGAGGTATGCTACATCGCTGTAGTTTCCTGGTTTGAGAACTACCGATTCCCCTCGATATTTCGTATGCTCATACAACGCCCATGTACATTCTGCAAATATAAAGCATGTAAGTTTGACGGGGAAAGGCCTGAATGATCTTCCACATACAACATGTAACCATTGGTCAAGCGAAAATCAATGCTACTCCATATGCATGCTATTTTTTCATCATTGATCCTTTTAGACCCAACGTTATCACCTATTAAAGTGTATTGATCAACTGTTGCAAATATCAACAAACTTAAATAATAGGATATATTATTGGCTCATTTTGTCATGTAGGAAGGAGATGCATTCTTCCAATAAATTTGCAAGAGAAAACCTGCACCCTCTTCCAAAAATTCAAACGTACTTGATGTTCCACTTATGTATCCTGTCTGATAAGAGGTCTTATGGTTTCAGGGGCTCCTGATTATCCTTTTATGAATTGTTCATTTCAAAGCATTTTGACACTTGGCTGCCCATTAATTACAGAAATCAACATTATGGTATACGTTTTACTAGATGTGAAACTGGGGGAAATGTACAATATGTGTAAATCAGGATAGGAATATCTACCGCAAAGAGAATGTTAGCAGAATATGATTAACGGAATCATATACTGATGTTTTAGGATGGGTGCTGAGGAACATCTTTGCCAAAATTTGGAAACAATTCCAATTTGTTTATTATTCGTTTTGAGAGAATTTGGAGTGTATAATATATATATATATATATATATATATATATATAATGTGTGTGTGTGTGTGTGTGTGTGTGTGTGTGTGTGTGTGTGTCACCTACTTTTGATCTTCATGGAACTAACACGGTCATTGAATTTTTCTCTGGGGAAGTAAGGAGTTGCATCTGTGAACGTCTTCGAAGGTCCTTGATATTGAAAATCTCTGAACAAGGTGATTTCGCCTGTAAATGAATAAAATTTCAAAAAATATTATAAGATTACTCCTACATTTAGAATAGAATTTCGGTCGCTAGAAGTTATCTGTATATTCATTGCTTTTTACACGAAGTCTTGCCGCTGAGATGAGGCAATGACAAGGCTTTTAAACTAGAGGTTTTGAGAGAAAGTAGGATAACGTTACGTTTTTTGTACCTGAGTCACACCATTTTTGTGTTGCTGCAGAGGCAGCGTGCTAACTTGGTTATCTAGTGTAGGCTCATCATACATTTTATACAGTGTTACAGTGTAAATGATAAATGCTATATCGTAAGAACACAGTGTTACTTTTGGGACGTCAAAAAGAAAGTGACTGACATTTACATTTGCTCTCAGTTATTTGTGATACAGTTGCCTGTTAATTACCTCAGATTGATCAATTAATTGATATTGATTTTATGTATCCATGCACAAAATGATGCAACCTTTCATTTCTGTCTGTGTCAAAACAGGCACTTAGTTTTCTTGAAATGGTCAGTTTCTAAATATATTTGATGGAACGTTTGTGAATTTCCAAAGGGTGCAATATATTTAACCATTCCCTTTTGGAAAGCATGATCGAAGTATACGTTGTCCTGTCACATTCCCACCAAAATATAAGACCTTTACGTTGCCAAAGGGCTAAATATCATATCATAGATCTAAGCTTCAATTTAGAAATTAAAATAATCTAATCCAATATAATCAAAAGTAAAAGGCAGATAACTCACAATCTCCATTGACATCTAGAAATAAGAACAGTTCAGATAAGCTTTCAGCAGACAATATATATATATATATATATATATATATATATATATATATATATATATATATATATATATATATATATATATATATATATATATATATATATATACATCGCAGGAATGTGTATAAATCCTAAAATATCACAACGTGGGTAAGAGAAGTCTATCATGCTACACCTTTGGTATAGGCTTATTATCTTGGTGTTGAGAAGTACCACTGGATATATTTGCTTTGCAATGAAGTTGGTCAATATAGTCATGCTACCTGCTGTGACCAATAGCATGCGATGAATCCTCCTGATGTCTCTTATCAGATTTATTTTGCGACACTACATTAATTTATAACAGAATTAAGTTAAACCAAGATGACAAATTATGACTACTTTAAAAGCCGGATACTATTACATGTCTCATTTAAAATGACATTATGAGCCAATGAGCGATACATTTGGAAGAAACATTCAATATCTTTATCCAAGAATGAAGGAACTTTCCTTATATGATAGAGGTTTTATATAACTAACAAGTCCATACCACTACTACTACTACTACTACTACTACTACTACTACTACTACTACTACTACTACTACTACTACTACTACTACTACTACTACTACTACTACTACTGCTAGTGCTACCACTACTACTACTACTACTATTACTACCACTAGCAGTTTTATTGAATCCCTGATGCCGGGGAAAAAGGTTAAAATACATTGAAATACACGCATACATACATTATACATACATACATACATACATACATACATACATACATACATGCACAAACAGCTTAGCCTACAATTAAGATAACACAAGCCATGAAACAAATTTATCAAAATATAGCATGAAAACATTAAATAATACATCAATATAAAACCGAGGAAATGAATAAACTTCATTACATGACAGTGTGAAAACTAAAAGCATGCAAACAAACTATGCCATAAATCATACAACACGTATAAAACCATGCATCAACACAAACTTTCACACTGAACAGCGTCTATTCCAGATAATTAAAACGATTGGTACAAACAAGCACTAGTTTACATTCAAAAGAAATACGATACTTTCTTTTGTATGTGGGAAAACAAAACACATAATCTTGTGATGTTGAATCACTGAAAAACTGTAGTATGCCGGATAATCAAGTAATTTACTCACAGTCAAAACTGATGGCAGCCGCCAGAAGAACACACAAGAGATACTTCATCTTCCAGTAGGTAAATTTTAACTGAAATTAAAATCAGGTACATTACGCGCCATCCACATAAGCTTCAGTGACCCCAATATAAATAGGGAGATAAGCGAATACCATATTCCAGTTCCGAAATTATAATATGGGTCCTAAACATATATGCTAAAAGACTTATTTATCAGCGAGCACAGTGGGCACCAGTTACTTGTCCGATCCTTTACAGTTATAGATATGAATTGATGTGGTGAAGACAGCTGTTACAAAAGCGTGGATGGCGAGGGCTGGATAAATGGAAAGATGGATGGATAGATGGATGGATGGGTGGGTGGATGGATAAATGGATGGATGGATAAATAGATAGATCGATAGATAGATAGATAGATAGATAGATAGATAGATAGATAGATAGATAGATAGATAGATATATAGATAGATATATAGATAGATAGATAGATAGATAGATAGACAGACAGACAGACAGACAGACAGACAGACAGACAGACAGACATAGCAACAGAATCATTTTCTCGCCACACGTTTGACATTACAAAACCATGGGAACAAAATTAGCTTAACATGGTAAGACCTTTTGAATTTACCCTTGAATATGAATACTTGTGAAAAGCTTGCTTAGGCATTCTGATAGATATACCACAAACCCTTTGACCCCCAGGATCGTTTACAGACTACCTCTTTTCTCAATCATCTGACTTATCCATCTTTTATTATGATTAAAAGAACTTGTTGATATTGCGCTTCTGTCGTGCATACAAGGTTGTTTCAGATAATACTACGCTAAGATCGTGGGCAGGCAAACCACACTCCATTGTGTACAAATTTCTTCTCCCGTGTTGTAATGCATGTTTGCTGAATTCTATTGTTGGGAAAATTTGTCACATATTGCTTCTGAGTCTCTAACGAAAACAGAACTTAACTTTTGAGAGCTCGGAGTTGCACGATACAGGATCTTATCTGAGAGAGTTTGCTTGACACTCTGCCTGGATGCTATTCAAAGTTGAAAAAATACTTTACCGATTAAACTGAGTACCACCTATAAACCTAAAATTTATTGAAGAAGCATTCACTATATTTGAAAATAAGAGGGACATACTGAAAATATATTCAGCAAAGTATACATTATATCTAACCTATGGCATGACCAATCTTTTCAATTTTGCTGTTCAAAGTTTCACACATCGTCACATTTGTAGCACTAGGCATTATGAAAGTGATGCCCTTAAATTCTATACACTTTTGAACACGTAACTGTTTTAACTTTTGAACACACCATAATTGTATTTTTGGCTTTTTGCCAAGAACCACTTCCTAGTAGTCATTACCCTATTCCGCAGTCCGAACTCTTTACTAACCATAAGCTAACCTGTCCCTGTGTAACCTATATACATATGGAATTACTATTGTATACATTGCACGCGTTTCTCTGTAAATTTTGACATAGGTGGTATCAGCCCAAATAAATTTAAGGGTCTCTAGGGGGTAGCTACTCAACATGTTTTAGAGCCTTTTACCCGTACATGTCTCTCTGAGTAGCGGCTCCTTGTCTTAGCTAAATATTCAGCAAAGACAACCCACATAATAAAGAATATATACGAACGTAGCAAATGACGAATTAGCTAAATACGTGAAGCTTAGCTTATAAATGCAGAGCTTCATTATGGAAGAAGAATACCTGTCAAACAAACCATAATTACTAAATTTGTATAGTGCAAGTTCAGATAATAACAGTTTGACTTATCCCTGAACCAATATGTACCCTTTCTAGCTGGACAGCTAATCCTAGTTAAACCACCCGCCAGTGTATAACTGAAGTGGAAACAAACTGGGGCCTTATATTCAGTCCCAGTGATGGTAAAATAAACAGTTGCAGCTAGACCACCTGTATAAACCAAGAAATCTCAACAATTACTTCAACAATGGACATCCTGCACCAGAAATGTAAAACAAGTTCTATGATGACACCTACCCCTCAAACAATTAAGCTCTATTTAACTGCCAACCCCGAGTCCATGTATCAACGTAATGTGTCAGGTTTGTGACATTTGAGAAAATACTGTCAATCCTGAGTAATGTTTAACAAATTGAGTAAATCTGCATTTAGGCATGTCAGAAAAGAATGAAAGTCATAAGCATTTATGCCAAAAACATGTTAACAAAACAATCTTTCTTAACAGGATTTTAAAATATTACAAAGCAAACATGAAATTAGGGAACCAAATTCATATTTGTCATTTATGGAAACTTCCGTTCTGATAATTAAAACTGTGACCTTGAGAATTGAGCTTTGCAAGTTAATATATATATATATATATATATATATATATATATATATATATATATATATATCATAACATGTTGCAAGCCAAAGCCAGGAAAACAGTCAGTGAAAAACTTACAAGTCTGAAAAGTGATTGCAAAATAATGTTAAGCCCATTTATACAGAAATAGTGAAACTTACAACTCTGGGAGGAGCAAGTGAACGCGTCGAAGTCGGTTGTTCTTCCTGTTGTGTCTTCCAAGTTATACCACATTGCTAGACTCCATCTTTTATATACAGAATATGTCCAACATGTGGAAGGCTGCACCCAGGCCAGCCACCAGTCACACTGTTTACTTTTTGGGACGGGTGTCATGTCTCTGGGTCACAGATCGAAATCTTAGTTGCGTTGTGTTTATCTCATCAATAATCCTGGGATCAATGTAGTTTTTCAGACAAACTATGTTGACATTGACCAACAATTTTCTAAGCGTGTTTTTTGTCATAAACACCAGAAAAGCTCCCTGCTATGATGTTCTGAATGTTAATCTCAAAATAGACATACTGTGGTAATAAAACTAATCATAATAGTTTTGGAAATAATAATTTCCCAACTTATGATTGGCCCAACTTGCAGGACTCATAGCTGAAGAAAAAGGTGTTGACACTTTCAAATAATTGTTTTACCTACATGCATGAATGCAAATGAAAAGCTGTACGTATGGCTGACAAGAGTTACCTGTAGTAAGAGTTACCTGGGAAGACGTACAGATATGTCCTCTGAGCTGTCATGGTAAATGTATAAACATTGTCTGGCCTGAAATGTACTTGTACAGTACACAACACTCAATATGTCAGATCATTTTGGGACAAAGCTTACATGTATAGACGTTGATGTCCTCCTAAGAAAAGACTGTATATAAGTAAATTTCTTTGTTTTCTTGTTGTTTGTTTTTGTTTTGCTTCTGTTAACTTATGGTGCTGTTTGTTTTTGTTTTTGTAAACTTATGAATCCTGCAATCTTGAATTATTTATCTTTATATTTGAAAGTTATAATTGGTGTTTCTCTATGTATGTCTCTTTTACTGCCACACAAATTGTCTTGCAAAACAAAGTGCCACATCTGCGAATAATTGTTTTACCTTTCAAAGTCACTTTTGAGACGTTCATGAATGCAAATGAAAAGCTGTACATATGGGCAACAAGAGTTACCTGTATGGGAAGACGCACAGATATATCTCCTGGACTGTCATGGTAAATGTACGAACAATGTATAGCCTGAAACGTACTTGGAGGCTACACAACGCTTACTATGTCAGATCAATGTGAGAGGAAGCTTACATGCATAGACGTTGATGTACTCCTAAGAAATGACTGTGTAGCAGTTAGTTTCTTTGTTTTATTTTTGATTGGATGTTTTTTTCTTTTGCTTTTTACTGATGGTGCTGTGGTTTTTTTGTTTTTGTTTTTGTTGTTGTTGTTGTTGTTGTTGTTGTTGTTGTTGTTGTAAACTTATGAATCCTTTAATCGTCAAAGGAAAGCTCTGAGTTTGAGACTAAAAAGGTTGACTCTTTTCAGTGGGATCTTCATATTGTATTTAACTTTGAATGTGTTTTCCACATCCCTGATTATGCATAGATAGAACAAAAAATTTTTGCAGAAAATATGAAAAGTCAAGATAGGAGAATATATGACAATGTACAGTCATCAACAGTTGAATTATTTACTTTTATATTTCAAAGTTATAAATGGTATTTCTCTAGGTATGTTTCTTTACTGCCACGGAAATGTCTTGCAAAACAAAGTGCCACATCTGCGAATATGACTTTTTAGCCAAACGTTGAGACACGTGTAAAAGACAAAGTGACTGACTACTCCATGGGAATTGTATTGAACCATGAGAATTGCATTGAACCCAGTTTGTTTTTATGGATGTTCTCTTGAGGATATCAGAGGTACGTGAACTAACTCTGAACTGACTTCGATCTCTCAAGTATGACAAGTCAAGCGCTTCATTTCTCAAAACATAATCTGTATATTAAAATATTAAAAGACACCTGAAAAGGCAAGTTTGTAATTTGAAATTGAGTTGCTTTTATTCCAACCTTGAATCAATATTTTCTACGATATAATCAATGCAATTGTGAGTCATAAATGTGGAACCTAGCGTCTCATTTGCTTGGATGTTTCTATACATTAATTCAATAATTAGACTATGGATAATAGTTGAGACGCAACCAATCAGCCGTCATTCTAATTTTATTTACAACCATCACGTGCCCCTAGGCATTGTTCTACCAGCTGCCTCAATTTGCAGCGTGTCTAGTCAGTATCACTCCATGACAGTGTATGCCAGAGAATCTGGGTTTTCTTTTTATTGAAGGCCGATTTGTGTGGGTCACATTTCACGTGTTTGGCAGATGCCATGGATTCATAGAAAATGTGTTTCATGGTGAAAAAGTAGCTTACACATTTCCCATGATGTAGTTTTGGACACATAATGAACCACATTGAACACTTTATGTCAGGACAGAATGTCTGATGAGGTGCAGCTGCATACATTTGGGAATCACCGTCACTACTGCAATGTATCAAAGAAATACTCTTAAAATATAAAGTAAACAGAACTGACAGATGCCACAACATACGCGTCATAGCCGGGTTTGCTTGCCTTTGGACCAAAATCCAAAGTGAGAGTGTCAGTATACAAAAAAAATTAGAATTTTAAACAGTTGTGGTAGTTTTGTGTGAAGGGCCATTCAAATGTCAGAGGATTTAAATATTGAGATGGCAGGTTCTAATTGCAAATATCTTCTACTCACAACATACGACAAATTTGAAAAAAGAAGTTCCATATATATGCAATGTTTTTATCTCTCTGGGAACGAATTTATATTGAGTAGTGAATAGCAATGTTGAAAGAGCTTTGTATAAAGTCCAGAAGACAGTGTTGTGTTATTATTGTATAAACACTTAAATAGGCACAACGTTGGTATTGCACAGTATAAGATCCTAAAACTGGTCATATAATGTGCAATTTTACTCCAATTTGGGGCGATAAACTTCGATAAGACAATCGTGACTAGCTATAGTCATGAGAAACTTGTCCGGTCTATTTTTCTCAATTGGTTGCAATTGAATGTACTGGCAGCTAACGTTACTACGTGCAATATCGCAACAAATGATTGCATGAAAAACCTGTGTCATATTTGAGGTTAAACCGTATTCTGCACGACCGTTTTACACTCCTAATACAGCCATTTTACCGAATTTTTGCACTTTCCCGACAAAGGTTTTGTGAAGAACTTGGTGAAACTCAATTTTTTGATCTCATATGCCCTTGAAGCCAGGCACATTTAAAAACTGCCAATTTAAACAACCTGGTTTAGGCATGCAAAGATCTTTGCGTAAAATTTCCAAATTGAAAATGAACAGAGCAGTTAGGGTTTCCTGTTACGTGATTATCATCATCATCATCATCATCATCATCATCATCATCATCATCATCATCATCATCTGCTCCCATGCGAAGATATGAAACTGCTGGAGCATCGTTTGGATGTCAAAGAATGAATTAGCACGAGTGTCGTATAGTTGATTGTGATGCAAATCTTCTACTGTTTCTCTATTAGATGTGCATTAGTCAAAAGGATATGTGTACTCCGATTTCTTAATATACTCAAATTTACCAGTTTGTAGCTTGATACTATTTATTCACTGGATTGTATTTTGCTAAACTTCCTACCTTTTTTTAAGGTACTAGGAGCCATGTGTGTGCAAACCTGTAGCCAACGAAGCAATGTTTTGCATTAGGGTGCCTCAAGGTTCAGTTTAATCTTATAAATGATGCCTTTATATTTTTCCTTTTGGCTTCTCAAAGAACGTACCACACCAGGGCTTTTTATTGTGTATAAAATATTGCTTGCACTGTGGTCAAGATGAGAGGAAATCATCCTGCTGTGCAAAAAAGGCATTAAAACTTAATCAAATACACATTATGCCAAATATTTGTACTAATACATACATATGAAAAGTGACACGATGCAGAATAAGACCAAAGTGCGACATTTATATCGGGAATACCATAACCTTTAGGTATGTGACTCAGAAACACAAAACACGCTTAATTTAACAACATTTTGGGGCTAAAAATCTATGAGATTGTTCAGCAAGGGATATTTTGGTACTTATTTCCGGATTACAAAGTGCATAAGCCCACCCGTATTATATGTTGTAAAAATTAAAAGCTCTAAGAATACAAATAACTGCATAAAATGGTTTCTGTGGATGGTGTGTAATAATGAGAACCTCAATCTAGAAAAGACCTCTGTATAAGGGCTTATTCGGCATTTTGGTAGAGCTTGGGATGAAGTGGTGTCAAGAGCATTGTCATATGCCATTTCCCGAACGCTGTATACCATGCTACAGTTTGGAATAAACACGAAAAAAGTGTGATCAAAAGTCACAAATGAAGACAATTTTGAAAACAGGTGATATCATACCATTTGGAATAACTTTGCCACTTTTGTCCAGGCCTTCTCAAATTTAAAATGCATGTAAAATATATTACAGGTTATGGATAATTACGTTTTGGGTGACTCGTTATTGGGCCAAAGTCATTCCTAGTTACCAAACAGATTAGCCCTGGAGCGAAAAATGTATAAAGTACGCACTTTTGTATATCCAGGAGAACTGCAATCACCTATCACCTTTCTTCATGCTCAAATTTGGATACTTTGAATGAAAGGTAACTTGTGTCAATATACATGATAGAGGAATTTGCAGATTGAATGAAATTATGAACAATGGCAATGTAGAAAAGTGAAAAATAGTGGGGGAGAATTAAGTATTTTTGTACTTTTTGCAAATAACCTATGATTTTCATTTTGTGGGTCTCACATTGGAAGGCCATGATTTAACAAATACAAGCTATTAGTCGTCATGCTTAAATTCACCAAAAATGTGGCCAGGGTCATGAAAATGAACTGAATAAGGTTGCACTGTCCCCTCCATAAACAGCCTCAAATTATCTGTCTTCTCAAAGCTGATCACGAATAATGTATATACTGGCAGAACAAACCAGGACAGGGTTATTCTGAAAATGTATATTAACTCCAAATGTTTTTCTTGACATTCAAAATGAAGAAAGCACTACCATATGTATATATTATTCAAAGTTCGACGATTATGCACTATAATCCTCAAGGATAATGTATAAGAGACTTAGTAGAATAGTTGAAAGCCTTGATCTTCTAAGGAAAATTCAGAATGGATTCAGACCAAGTAGAAGGGTAGGTGATCATATCTTCACATCGACCGAAGTGTTAGAACTGGAAGGACCAAACCGGAAGAAAGTCTTTATGGGTTTCTTAGATGTGAGGAAGCATATGACAGGGTATGGAGAGATGCTCTATTGGAAAAACTGAGTGAACTAGGATTTGGTGGAAATTTTCTAGAAATTTTGAAAGCTTACTATAAACTTTTCAGATGTAGAGCATACACTTTTATTAGGAAAGGTAGAAGTAGAGACTGTGCATCTGGATATAGGCCTAAAGCAGGGATGTGTGCTCTTCCCAATTTTGTCTGCTCTGTATGCTAAGGAGTTGAGGGATCAGTTGATGGAGTGTGATAAGGGAATAAGGGTAGGTGATCTAAAAATCCCAGGTCTATTTGACATAGTACTAATGGCAGAGTCCCAGAAAGAACTACAAGAAATGCTGAACATATCAGGGGAATACAGGGATAAATGGAGGTTAGAAGTTAGTAAGGATAAGGGTAAACTGATGATGCTTGCGAAGAAACTAGATGTGAATAAAAAATGGAGAATTGGGCAATTCCAAATTCCAGAAGATAGGGAACAGTAAATTGAAATTCGGGCGGTTGATGAGTATGAATACCTAGGTGTTAAGATAAAAGCAACAGCTAAAGGCATGTTCAGGTATCAGGAGGAGGAGATTAAACAGAAAGTGAATCATACAAAAGGAAGGATCAAAGCTACTGCACTGAACAGTTTAAACTTAGCGCACACTGCGAGAGTATTATGGGCTAGAGTTGCAATACCAGGGATGATAGTTGGCTTAGATGTGATTTCAGTAATCATAGGAGATATCCAGGGAATGGAAAAAAACACAGAATGAGATGGGGAAATGGATACTGGGAATATCACCATATACGGCAACAGAAGCAGTCCTAGTAGAGTTAGGATGGAATAAAATTACACATAGGATTGCCAAAGCTACGTTAAATTACCGGGGCTATCTACAAGCAGTCAATCAAGACAGATCGTGCAGGAAAGTTTAAAATGGGGTATTCAAGAACAAAAAAAGATGGATGTAAGATATAGACAAGTTAGCAGACAGATGTGGATTAAAAGGGTATGATGAGGTGGATGATTGGAAAGTATATATAGGTAAGACTGTTACAGAGGTTTGGAAGGAGAACTGGAAAAGAGGAGTCAGGAAAAAAAGTACAATCAAAGCATACCAGGTATTAGGAAAGCCAAAGAAAAATGTGTGTTGGGATAGAAGGAAGGGATCCAAGCTTCTTTTTCAAAGTAGGGCAGGAGTAATCAATCTAGAAAAAGAGAAAACAGAAGTGGACAACAGGTAGTAATGGAAAGTGTAAGATGTGTATACAAAGGCAGATGAGACAGTGGATCACTGGCTGTTGTGGTGCCATGCATAAAGAGAGATAAGGGGACATTTTCCCGTAAAGTGGCACAGGGAAGATTACAATTAGAAGGATTTAGAAGAGGTTCGGTGTTTAGAGGAAGAGGAACGTGTAGCATATGTTTTAGGTTTGAAAGGTGGATTTCTGGGAGGCAGGAAAGGTAATAAAAATGTACATGAATAGCTAGTAGGATGCGGGGAGACAAAGAATGAAATAATACAGTTAGAATGCAAAAGGTTAAATTAGAATTGGGACTAAATCAATGTGAGAATAGGGGAGGGGAAGAGGCCTTGGGGGCTAGCATTGGCAAGCTGGGTGATACGGAGGGTGGAGTCGGGCAGAAAAACAGCATATAAACTCACATACCAAAATGGAGAAATAGCTGTAATTGAGATGGGCGACAAAATATTGGGGTCCTTGGGAACAGGAACTAAAATGGGGCCTTTGGATCGAAGGTTTAAAAACGGGGGTCTTTGACACTGACAAGTGCCCCACATTTGGGCTTTTTCCCATGGAGGGTACCCTTATTGCATTGTAATTTAGAGTACCAACCCCCACCAACCTCATCCCCACATATAGAAGGTATCAGTAAAGTGGATCCAGAATAAATAAGACAGCAGTCACTGCATTTAAACATACATAACATACGAATTCGTACGAGCTTAAATCGTTGTGCATGATGGTGTATATTAGCAATTGTTGTTTTATTATATATGAAATGGACCGGGAATTGTTATAAGGATCCCCACATTACAATAAGTAGTAAAACATATCGAGAATGCTTTGAGGGAGCAACCATTGTGTAAGCTATCAATCTGAACAGTTTATCATATGGCAAAAGTAAATAGTTTATAAAAAAGTTAAGTGGGAAAGGGTCAATTGGCAATTGCTCTGTTCTTATGTATGAAGTAAAACCGTACTGACCCAAAGAGCCAACCAATACCAAACTTAAGTGAGATAGCTCAAGAACAGATTATCTAGTGGTCATTCTGCCAGTTCTCATAGAGCAAAACGTGTATTGCGGTACAAGTTAAGAGCCCAAGATATGTGAAAGGTGGAGTAAATTCAAATTGTTCTCGCTGTATTTTATATAAAATATTGAATAGCACATGGCCATGGCATGGCTGAAGAGATTCAGATAGCGCCAGTTTAAAACAGTTCATTGCCAGTAATGAACTATTGGAAAGGAGTGGTCTTATCTGAATCCATCACTCGTGCCACAGCCATGCAGAATTTTATTTCTCAAAAATGATGGGAAACTTTCAAATTCAAGCCAAAATAATCTCCAACCAAGCTTTAGTGCATGAAAGGGCAGTCATTTGTAAAGGTGTTTGAAATTAATATGGCAAAAACCGTACACTATTCATATCTGCTGCATCATTTAGTTGATGATTACTGTGCTTGCACATAACAATACTAATTTGCAGTATAAATTATCTTACGTTGGACCACTGGTAACCTCATCCATTGGAACAATTTGCAGGCATGTATATCCAAGATTGCAGCAATAGGATGCAAGCCTGGCATCAGCTGCTCTGAGCACCTGTCGAACTTGTGTAGAGAATCCTTGACAGCTGCAAGAATCGCTTTAGCTGCTGAAAGCAAGTCCAGCTTTTTCTAAAATCAAGCAGTCATTTGATAAAACACATGATATGCAGTTAATTATGGGTTTTCTTTGTTCACTTTTGGGAAATGTTTATCAACAATATATACTGGTTACACGCATGTTAACCTATAGCTAAGTATGAGAGAAGCCATTTTAACTCTGTTAGGTACCCATATCATGCCTGTTGCGATATAATGACTGATACTTAGACTCAGACTCAGACACAAGACTCCTTTATTTGACCGAAAATATACAATATAAGATTATATACATATGCCATAACAGTGATCAGGAGACCCTTATTGAGGCCTTACCAACCGCTATCATGGGGGCCACCTAGATATACTGTAAAGGAAGTATAGTTACAAAAGAAAGTGTAGGTGTATAGTAGATAAAATTGTTTCCCTTAATAAGCTACAATTTATTCAATATTCATAATAGGATTATAAATAGTAATGCATGTAAGGAAAGTGACTTTCGGAGGCTGTCTAAGAATGTGTAAAGATTACGCATTCCATAGATAGGCTGTACTTTAAAAGTCTTGAAATATTCCAGTAAATGATTTTTTTGAAACTTGAAGTAGAACTTCAGTTGTTGGTCATTATGTATATCACCACGTTTTAGTGATTGTAAGCCTTTAAAAATAGGTTCTGTATGTGAAATATACTTGCTGAGGCTTATTACTCTCATGCATTTCTTCTGGAGTAATTCAATTTTTGCATTATAATGGCCCCAATGTAGACAACCATGGGTAAAATGAGGAAGAACTAGTCAATTGTATATTGTTTGCAGAATATTTGTTTGTAAGTATTCTTTTAATTTGTACATGATACCAATGGTTTTGGATATCTAGGTTGAGATTTTATCTATGGGACTATTCCAATTTACATGTTTGTCAATTTGTATTGCTTGAAAATTAAAATCATTTACAAATTCAATTCTTGTGTTGTTAATTTTTATTTCAGGAATTGTGACCACTCTTTGAGGGTTTTAAAAAATCATGAATTTGGTTTTCTTTTCATTTAAAGACAATTTATTGAATTTCAACCATTTACTTATTTGACTTAATTCGTTTTTTATAATGTATGATAATTTTTGTATAAGGTCAGTTTTAAGTAAAACCTGTAGGGAACTGAATAATGTTGTATCGTCAGCATACATCATTGGCTTAAAAATTTTGGAAGCCATATGTAGATCATTAATATAGATTATGAACAACAAAGGACCTAAAATTGAGGCCTTTGGAACACCAGTGGTAATATTTAGAAGTGCTGATTTTGTATCATGTATTTCTACATATTGCTTCCCGTTGGCTAGAAAATTTTTGAAAAGTTCTGATGCTGTGCCATTTATACCATAGTATTCCAGTTTTTGAATTAAGATATCATGGTCTAAAGTAACGAATGCGTTAGAAAGGTCCCTGAAAATGCTGATTGGGATTTCAGAATTAATATACACCATTTAGTATTCTATCAGCTAGTTTAATGGCAGCAAGTTCTGTGGAATGTGCATCACGAAATCCATACTGATGGTTTTAATACAAAAGATGTTCTTTAAAGTATTCGTTTAATTGATTAAACATTATTTTTTCAAAAATGGGGAATGGTTTTGGCTAACTTCAAATTATTAGGGAAGACTCTGGTGGGAATAGATGGTCAAAAATGAGTGTGAAGGCCATACTTATTTAATTTTTCATATATTTCATTAGTTAGATAGAGATTCTATCATGTCCACAACTTGTCTTGGATTCAAAGAGTCAACTATTTTAACTATAGCATCACTGTTAACATGTTTAAATGAGAAATTAAGCTGACAGGGGTTGCGAAGATAATTTTGGAAATCATCATTTTTTTGAGGGATTTACCTGTGTGGCTAGTTTGGGACCTATTTCAGAGAAATACGAGTTTAAAATTGGTAGCAATTTCTTGTTGATCAGTTATGATTTCCCCCATTGAATTTTTTTGAGGGATTTACCTGTGCGGCTAGTTTGGGACCCATTTCAAAGAAATAGGTGTTGAAATTGTTAGCAATTTCTTATTTATCAGTAATGATTTCCCCATTGAATTTGAAGCAATTAGGGAAATTAGCTTTCTCTTTTATTTTAATAAGTACTTCCTTCATAGTTTTCCACTTGTCTTTTATCTTCTGAAACAAGAAGTATAGTCAGTTTTTTTTAGCTTGTTTGATCTTATTCTTCAAGATATTATTGTATGTATGTAGATTAGTTTTGCGCTCATTATGTTAGCAGGGGTCTTTTAAAGTTCTTTGTATAATTTGTCCCTTTTTGCTATGGATATTATTATGCCCTGAGTAATCCAGTTGAATTTTTTTGTGTTTATGCTTATTAAGTTTGACCATTTTAGATGGAAGATTATTTTCTGACATGTTTATAGTTTTTCTCTAATATATTATTGTTTTCTGTAGGGGCAGCCATCGGATTTTTATTCATTTTGCCATATGTATTTGATGAACTAATTTCATTAACAAAATTTAGAAAAGACTCTGTTTTGTTATCTCTAGATTAAATATACTTTGGATTTGTAACAAAAATGCTTTTGCAGTCAAAAGACATAAAATATGGGAAATGATCAGAGATGTTGGAAATTAAAATCCCTGCAGTTGGGGGACCCTTTAGAGTTGCTAGTTTCATGAGAAAATTATCTATTAATGTACCTCTATTTTGAGATAATCTAGTTGGTAATAATTCGTGGGAGATAGCGTAGAGATCAGACAGTGTCAAAGTAAGTGCTCATAAAATTTTTCTCATTTACTTTTAGTGGAACAATATTAAAATCTTCTGCAATTATTACATGACTACTTTTGCTATTGAGTGGATAAAGTATAGGAGAAATATCATCAATGAATTAGTTGTAATCATCATCTGTGTCACGGGGAGGTCAGTAAACATTTTGAATGATGATTTTCTTTTGGAGTAAATTGCTACTAATCTCTAAAAACTGATCTTCCCAGATATCTGACTTTTTACAGATGGATAATTTTTTGAAATAATTATAACTGTCCTTCAAATAAATAGGTAGACCACCATGATTAGTGCAAATGTAACCTTGACTAATCAATTTGTTACCATCTAGCTGAAACAGAGACATGTCAGTAATATCGGATTGCCATGTTTCTTGAATACAAATGGCATAAGTTATACAGTTGTTTTGTGTCAAATGGTCAATCAATATTTTGATTTGGTCAAATTTTACAATTGATACAATTGCTGCTCCCTACTTGTATCTGCAGCCGCTCGACTATTGCCTGGTACTTATTAGCTTCTCGGGAGTTGATTTATAATAAGGATAGAAACATTGGCTCAGTGGGTCATAACCTCTCCACTTCAAAAACGAGAAGGATGGAACAACCGACAACTAACCCTATCACACACATTTGCACTCATTATTGGTACCATAATATAGCTTTTTGCAGCATTTTGACACATACAGTGATTACTCTTCCATTTTTATTAATAATACATTGCAAGATTGCCTGACTTTGTTGGTCCATTTGGTGACTACGTTTTCATCTGACTGGCCCATCAATTACAACCGTTTTAAAAGACTTCAAGGTGTGTATTTTGTGGCGTCTGCAATATACTTATTAGCACAATACCTGCAGCCTGGTGTGTTCTTTTGCTGTTTCACTTGTGCCACGTGTTACTAGGTCCTTTGGGTCAATACTTTTTTACCATATATATAATAAGGGTGGAACAATTGCTGATTGACCCATTCACATCGATGTTTTAAAACTCTTTAACAAACACCTATCTCATAGAGGTTGAGATACAATTATTGATACAATGACCTCCTCCCATTTATTCTTCAGTGATTTTACTAATGCCTGGCACTTTTGGGCTTCTTTGGTCTTATTCTTTCATCAGGATCTATCACTAATTTGACTCTCACATGTGTCCATATTATTTCGTGTGCGATATGAGTACTAATATAATGCATATTACCCAATTTATTCCTCAGTTGTCCAACAACATTTAATTCCTGTTTGTGGTGGGCTCCCTGGTGTCTGACATCATATTTTGATACATTGTTCTAAGTGGTATTAAGAATTTTATTAACATTCTAATTCAGTTAATATTTTAGTTCATGGGTTATTGTCCTTTCAGTCATGTTGTATAAAAGCTATAAACCTGACCGGAATTTCATTCCTTCATGTGCCATCTTCACTACCTATTCAGCACTGACATGTACCCTTTAAGAGCTACACTGGCCTGTCCTCTTCAGAAGCAGCAGCTACCACAATTCAATAATTTTATTTTAGCTCAGCCATGTTTTGTTCCTGTGTGAACAGATTTCATAAATTCCCCACTGTTGTCTTATTGTTTACTCCCATCATACTGTCCTTTGTAATAATATTATAAATATTGATACTGCGTTAAGGTTATGGTATTGACTAGTCCATGAAAGAGTAAGATTAGAGAAGATTTTCTTAAACTATTATATTATGTCTAACCTATTAAACATTTACTATTTTCCTGTTGAAATTTCACACTTTGTGACGTTTCTGTAGGATAAAGCATCAAAGGAAGCTTTCTGAATTTAATACATTTTGAAACACTTGACTGTTTTAATTTTTGAACAAACTGTCATTTTACAAAAAAATGAAAAATAAAAATGAAAACAAAATACCAAAACAAAAGAACTAGGCATTATCAATTATTTTTCTGTAGAATGCATATTTCTTCTGAATGGAGCAAAATTAAAAATGTATCCTTGAGAAATATGTTTTTCAAGAAATGTGTACGGTAAATTGTTGCATGTGAAAGCCACTTTATCGGTCAGACATGCAAGTCAGAAGAGTTATTGCAAAATAATGTTTAGCTCACTTGACAAGAAATACTGAAGCTCTCTACACTAGAAGCAAGTGAATGTACGAAATTGGTTGTTCTTCCTGTCATGTCAAAAAATGATACTCCATTTTTAAAGCCATCTTTTATATACAAAATAGATCCAACACATGGCAGGCTCCATCTGTACCAGCCACCAGTCACACTGTTTACCTTTGTTGCCTGGTATAATGTCTGTAGGTCAAAATTCGAAATGTTAGTTGCGTGGTGTTTTTGTCATCACAGTCATCCGGTTACTTCAGTTTTTTCAGACAAACTGGTCTCACACTCACAAATGGTAAAATGAGACGATTACATTTCAATATTGTATGCAAGAGTTTTATATAGGGCCTTGCCCTGTTTCCCAATTAAATCCTTACGATAATAAAAATATGTTTAAAACCAATGTTTTAGTCTAAAATCGGCGCAAGTCAAAAACTTTCCAAATCAGGACAAATTCATCAACATGGACATCACCACATATACTAGCAGGATTTGAAAATCCACCAAGCAATATATTATTTATTGAATATCTAAAGAGGATAAGATGTGATGTTGGCAAGATTAAAAATATTGACTGTAATCAAAGATAGAAGACGATAACAGTTCTCTAAGAATGCTTGAGAAACTGCACTGAAAATCCAAACAACCAATAACCAATCATGTTCAAAACCCACCAGTCATCAAAAAATTTAGAAAAACATTACCCATATTCATAAATTTAAACCCAACAATGACAGCAAAGAGTTTCACAAGTTATCAAAACATCAACATAAAGAAGAAAAATCGAAATCCAGAAATTCATATTTCAGACCTCGTTCTGTTGTTTTTAAGAAAGCTACCTGATATAATTTTATGAATGTTATTACAAATGATGTCCTACTGTGGGAGTAAAACAAAAGACAATGGTTTGAGAGAAATATATTTTTCTTTCTCCACTTTATTTTTATTATTGTCTAACTTCCTATGAACAGTTGCTGCAGGAAACCGTATTGACACTGCCTAGCAATTGTTTTACCTTTAAAGTGAGTTTTTAGATGTCTGTGTATGAATGTACATCGACCCAGATTAGCCTGTATCGGAAAAGCACCAAAATATGTCTTCAGAACTGCCGAGGCAAATATAGGAATATTTCCTGGCACTCTAACGTATCTAGCTTATATGGTACTAGCATGTAAGAATAATGAGAGTTAAAGCTTACAAATATAGACATTAATGTTCATTGCAATACGTTTTCATGTCTTCCTGAGAGATGACACTATAGAACTTAGATTGTTTTTTTGCCAAATAGTTCCTTTTATTCAAGGCCCCTAATTTGAGACTAATTAAAAGACACTAGCATTTAGGTAAGTGGCTAATGGTCAGAGTGATTCCTGCTATCAGGACAAATGAACAGATGAACAATGGGGCATCCTACAACATCAGCTGACTGACAAGTCAGAGAGGTAATAAAAAATCAGCATAGCACTGCAGAGATAAGTTTTATAAACACTATTATCCTACTGCTAGAAATTATGGAGAAAACATGGTTATCATTTTGTATCTTATTCAAATGGGAGTAAAGGTCACCAGGTCTATAGGTGAAGTAACAGGGTACTTGGGTTTCGAATAGGGCAACCAGGCCCAGTTAACAAAGTTCTGCTTAAAACAATAATGCAAGCATGGTATAACTTTGAATGAGTAATTCCATCATGTACGTTGTGCACATTTACCCATTTATCTATCAAATGGCAAATGGTAGAAAGGTTCTATCCAGTGTTTGTCTTTAACGACAATAAGAAATAAAAAAAAAAGAAGCAATATCATATTTTTATGGCATGAATACTCAATTTTTGATCACCAACGCAAAAGTCACAATCATAACCATTTTCCCTGGTCATTAAAGAGAACTTTAAAGGAGCACTCATTAAAGGGACTTTAAAAGCAGCACTGAACACATACAAGCAGATATCCTTGACTTCTGGGCTCCTTTATCTGAATTGAGAATGGAAGAGTTTAGAATGCAAAACAATCCAGTATCGGTCAATAAAAGTTACGATAAAATTGTCCCACCCAGAATGCAAATGTCAGAATACTGCATCAATATCTGTATATTTGCAAACAAATGTGTGTCATCACGTACCTTGCACTCGTCTCTAGTGCAGGTAGCATGAAACTATCACATGCTCTATTTTCTTTACATTCCTGAGATGGTTTCCTGCATGAAGTAAGAGACTTTTACATGGTACATTGCTAGTAAAGTCACAGCAATAAAGACCATGGTAAATAAGAAGGTCAACGAAATGTAACATGGCAAAAACTTCGTTTTAAGTTCATATTGAAGAAGGTCAGAGCTTCACAGGGTATACTATGAAAATAGATACAATTTATAAGTGAGCAACATAGAAACACATTCCGTGTATCACTTCCAACCAAATTAAGAATGCATCTTCATTTGGTGATATTTTGAGGTCATTCGAGGTCAAGGTCATGTGCTAATTATATGTAAAATGAGGCCCTGCATCTAAAAGACACCTTAACATGGTGAATAGTGTCACAGTAAATTATTTTAGGCTCCACTAATTACTTTATTTTACAATGGCGTATTTTAGAAGGCTGACTAATTTTTTTTTTTGAAATGGTTCTTCGGGGGCCTTACTTTGATCTAAGGGTTGATAAAATATATGCTTATTCATAACTTACAATCCAACAATAACAGCAATGAGATTCAAGAGTTATCATAACATTAACTTTCATCTTCCAATATCAATGTGACTAACAAATTTCAGTGCTGACTTTAGACAGGCAGTCACCCAGAAAGGGCAACTGGTGGTTATCAACCGCTCATCCCAACCTTTGAAATGCTCTTCTTTAACTAAGTTGCACCAGGGGGTTACTCTGTGAAATGTCTCTAGTTAGAGATAGCCCCGCCTTTACTTTCCAATTTACCAGGTGACACCTTGAGTTCATTGCAACCTGACTGTTTTTCAACACAACCTCATGAAATGGGGTCTTTCTGTAAACTTAAATAGCTCGTGCCAGGGAGTTTCCCTGTAGTAGTTGTAATACAGGTTCTCATGGCCCAAGCACTCCATCTATGGCAAGATCTGTGCAATGTATGCTATGCAGCTATGGCCATGCCTTAGCTGTGTTTTATTGTTACCACTGCCCCAGCACTAAGAATGAAGCCCTGGGTGCAGGACAGGAAATGACATTAGTGATTTACCATTGGTTTCTGCAGAAATGCATCTGACCATGAGCAAAAAGGTCTTTCTTGTTAATATAACGAACATGCAGGCCCTCAGTAACCTCCCTGCACAGGGTATAGTCAAATTAAGTCAACAGGTGAGCATGCTGAAGGAGATACAGACTATAATATAAGCATGTTGGCAAGCACTTCTGCAATGAACAAGCCAAAAGCTGTTGATGCTAAAGAGTAATACATATTTGATCTTGTAGCATCTCATGTTGATATCCCAGGTAAGACTGAGAACTTGTTTATGGCAACTTATTTAGATGGTGTGTATCACTGCTTTCAAGAGAAATCTGTTCCAAGACCTATGAGACACTCTCCTGTTCCTGTATGTTCTAAGTGGGTGTGATACTACATGCAAACTTTATGGAGCAAGTAGCTACTCTGACCCACTACAATGAAAAGGTGTAGCACATCAAAGCATGGAGTGAAAACGTCATTCTTGTTTATAAGGTACACCATGTCACAAATCCTGAACTCAAGTTATAGAGTTTTAGTGAAAGAGTGCAACCTCTGTGGGTCCTGTGCCCTCAGAGAGGCTACAGCCCTGTTCCCCCCCCCCCCCAACGCGGCAACGTTGTATAGCTCTTTAGATTACCATCATTACAAATACAGGGTTTTTTTTACCCAGATGAAATTGCCTGAACACATTGTGATTTGGAACACCATTGGCCAATTTGAAAAGCTACTAGTTGAACTACATTGTTCAAGACTAAATACGAATTTAACACCAAGCAAATACACTAAGAGGAGTACTCTTTTAACAGGTAGACAGTTAGTCATCAGCTGGACAAATTGATTACCTGATGTTAATTGATTAATATCAGGGATGGTTCTCTATGAGAGTCATGCTAAGACAGTACATTAGTGAGTTTGACCTCATTTCTGGTGTCAGAGAGAATCATACATAAATTTTACACTTTACTGTAACTTGAGAACCTCTTGAACTGGGACCTTGATGTTGCATATGTTAATGTTCTTTCATAAAGATCAGACTTACTCAGTTCATGGGTGACCTTGAACCTTTCCCTCATTCACAGTGCCACAAGTGTGATGATCTCTAAGTAAGTTGAACATGGGCTGTTCAGATAGCCCTCTTGTTAAATAAGACAAGGGCATTTCGGTACACTAATTGTTAATAACTCCACCTTAGATAAGTGTGAACAATACAGCATTAGGAACGTGGAGTTTTTTGTACTTAAAGTGCACGCCATTACTGTTTTTAACTACCCTAAACATACTGTTAAGCAATTATCAGAATACACCATGTCTCCTGCTATGCCGTATTTAGTGTACAAAAATCATTATATAGTTGTAAAAAATATTCTCTTAAAGGATAAAAATAAATAGATAAAAGAAATCTAAATGATTCAGATACCGGGCATGTTATTGCCAGACTGTATAACATGTTTCGAGATAAAAACCTCAGTCACTTACATTGCCTCAATGGCACTTGCATTGTTTTGATGTCGTCTTCTTGACTTTTATGTTGAGATTTGTCACGTAAATGTCATCTTTTCTCGCAAAATAGATTCCAATAGGGCTCTATCCTGTTCCTAATTGTACACAAATATGCAACTAATTGATGTATTTGATCAATAAAATATGTTTAAGGAGAGCTTTTGAAGAATTGTATAAGTTAAGTAAAGAATGCTGCCAACAATGATCTGATAGGAACGCTGAAAAACATTTATAAACAACGAGAGAGAGAATACAGTCAACCAGCTGCCTCCCCAGGAGTCTACTGTAGCCAGAGGACTGTGACAATTTTCCTCCTAGATGACCTTGCATACTGCGACTAAAGCTGTTCTGTGATCTTTGTTTTGAAAAAGCTGACTTTACCATCAATTTAGATAAAGAACACTTAAAAATGTGAAAACATACCTCCCCCCAAAAAATCCACAAAAAACCCTCTCCACCTCCTTATTGAACGTTACTTCTGGTTTCACCAATTATACATCTTTTCACCCTGCTCATAAAATTTCGAATTCTAGAATCATGTTTGGCAAGACTTTAGGATAAATTATGCTAACAGGAATACTTGTTGATTTTGTTGGTCAAGGCCATACCTAGGGAATGGTTGAATCAAGGCAAAGTTGAAACAGACCTGTATGTGTGAAGAGCTGTATAAAATTTAGGTTTTGAATGAAGTAATAACTTTTGAACACAAAGAAAAAACGCCAGTCTAGCTTTAGTATAGTGAAGTCAAAAGTGACAAAGTACTGCAGTTTTCAGTATGCACAGTGAGCCCGGTATATTTCTGTTTGTCTACATCATACACTTTAACATTTACAGTGCCTGACCTTGGGCAAAGTCAGCAGCTTTCCTGGGCACGCTTTGGGTATAATGTGTCCAAAGCACCCTGAGCAAAGCTGCTGACCTGGACTATTACATTTTATGTAACTACAGGAAAACTGGTACTTAAATGAAAGGTCCTTTCATAAACAACATGAAACTAGCACCCTTATTGCAATAGAGGGCAGTTTATTATAATTTTGATAACTTAAGACTCAATACGAGACACGCATATTACTTTCACGCCAGAGAGCACAGGGTTCATGCCTATCAATCATGGAGGATACCCGGACATATCACTGTCACAGACAGTGCTACCTACCCCTTTCTCACTTAATTAGTGTCTTTTGAAGAGATTGAAGTTGACAAATACCAAATTCATGCTCCTATTAAGGTTAAAAGCATAAATTTCCATCTGTCTGTGTCAAGGATTCTTTATTTCCAACATATCAGTATTATTCCACCTGCCCACATATGCAGTGGACTGTAACTCGAAAGGGAAGACTATGATTACTAAGACAACGAGGTATGAAGTTGTAGTGGGAAACTAATATACAGGCCTTGTATTGGCACCAGAGAGTTAAAACTGTCAAGTGATCCAAGCTGGACACAATCCAAGCTTTACACACGAACAGACTTGAACATCTGTCAAATCACGCTAGTAACAGTCCATCCTTTTGATGAAACAGACTGGAAGATCGAAACATGATTTTTATGCTGCTTTGCTTTCTAAATGGAATTAGCCTAAACAACTGTCCAAAATTGCAAGTTTTTTATGTTATTTTCACTGAAGCTCCACCACAAGATTATAGAGCTACCAATACCTTGCACACACTTTCTCCCAGAGCTAACTCAAGTTTCAGTATCTGTTTCTAGAAGTGTCTTTCTTGTTATGCACGAAAGCCTCATTTCTGAAAGCTGACTCTGTCATGACTTTGGGTTCATTTATGCCCCTGTAGAGTGCCTTATAGTGAAGACATTCTTGATGCCGAGCAACTCAGGGCAATGATATATCCCACAGCATATAAATAGTTGATACATTATACCTGATCAGAAGTACTAGTTTTGTAGCAGTACTAAGACGATAATAAGGGTCCATAAGGATTTTCAATCAACCACCTATTTAGACAGTGTCACTACCATATCCAAATCATAGTCCCAATCTTACAGGAACAGGAGAGTGTCTGATAGGTCTTGGAACAGATTTCTCTTGAAAGCAGTGATACACACCATCTTAATAAGTTGCCATATACAAGTTCTCAGTCTCACCCGGGATATCAACATGAGATGCTAGAAGGTAAAATATGTATTACTCTTTAGCATCAACAGCTTTTGGCTTGTTCATTGCAGAAGTGCTTGCCAACATGCTTATATTATAGTCTGTATCTCCGTCAGTGTGCTCACCTGTTATACTTAATTTGACTATACCCTGTGCAAGGAGGTTACTGAGGGCCTGCATGTTCGCTGCATTAACAAGAAAGGCCCTTTTGCTCATGGTCAGATGCATTTCTGCAGAAACCAATGGTAAATCACTAATGTCATTTCCTGTCCTGCACCCAGGGCTTCATTCTTAGTGCTGGGGCAGTGGTAACAATAAAACACAGCTAAGGCATAACTATAGCTGCATAGCATACATTGCACAGATCTTGCCATAGATGGAGTGCTTGGGCCATGATAACCTGTATTACAACTATTACAGGGAAACTCCCTGGCACAAGCTATTTAAGTTTACAGAAAGACCCCATTTCATGAAGTTGTGTTGAAAAACAGTCATCTACAGGTTGCAATGAACTCAAGGTGTCACCTGGTAAATTGGAAAGTAAAGGCGGGGCTATCTCTAACTAGAGACATTTCACAGAGTAACCCCCTGGTGCAACTTAGTTAAAGAAGAGCATTTCAAAGTTTGGGATGAGCGGTTGATAACCACCAGTTGCCCTTTCTGGGTGACTGCCTGTCTAAAGTCGGCACTGAAATTTGTTAGTCCCATTGATATTGGAAGATGAAAGTTAATGTTATGATAACTCTTGAATCTCATTGCTGTTATTGTTGGATTGTAAGTTATGAAAAAGCATATATTTTATCAACCCTTAGATCAAAGTAAGGCCCCTGAATAACCATTTCAAAAATTAGTTGGCCTTCTAAAATACACCATTGTAAAATAAAGTGATTAGTGGAGCATAAAATAATTTACTGTGACACTATTCACCATGTTAAGGAATGTTTTAGCAGCAATGCCTCATTTTACATGTAATTAGCACATGACCTTGACCTCGGATGACCTCAAAATATCACCAAATTAAAAAGCATTCTAAACTTTGTTGGAAATGATACACGGAATATGTTTCTATGTTCTTTACTTATAAATTGTGTCCATTTTCATAGTATACCCTGTGAAGCTCTGACCTTCAATATGAACTTAAAACGAAGTTTTTGCCATGTTACATTTCGTCAGCCTTCTCATTTACCATGGTCTTCACTGCTGTGACTTTACCAGCAACTTACCATGCAAAATTCTCTTACTTCATGCAGGAAACCATCTCAGGAATGTACAGAAAATAGAGCATGTGATAGTCTCATGCTACCTGGACTAGAGACGAGTGGAAGGTACGTGATGACACACATGTGATTGCAAATATACAGATATTGATGCAGTATTCTGACATTTGCGTTTTCGGTAGGACAATTTTATCTTAACTTTTATTGACCGATACTGGATTATGTTGCATTCTAAACTCTTTCCTCCTCAATTCAGATCAAGGAGCCCAGAAGTCAATGATATCTGCTTGTGTGTGTTCAGTGCTGCTTTTAAATTCTCTTTAATGAGTGCTCCTTTAAAGTTCTCTTTAATGACCAGGGAAAATGGTTATGATTATGACTTTTTCGTTGGTGATCATACATTGAGTATTCATGCCATAAAATATGATATTGCTTCTTTTTTTTATTTCTTCTTGTCCTTAAAGATGAAACCCTCGAAGCTTTCTTAATAAAATAAATGTATTATTTTATGAATTATTTTGTCGGACACAGAAGGTCAAGCGCTTTGCTGGCACATAATAGGATACACTGGATAGAACCTTTCTACCTTTAGCCATTTGGTAGATAAATAGGTAAATGTGCACAACTTACATTATGGAATTACTCATTCAAAGTGATACCGTGCTTGCATCATTGTTTTAAGCAGAACTTTATTAACCAGGCTGGGTTGCCCTATTCAAAGCCCAAGCACCCTGTTACTTCACCTATAGACCTGGTGACCTTTACTCCCACTTGAACAAGATGCAAAATGATAGAGAGACCATTTTTTGTCCATCATTTCTAGCAATAGGATAATAGTGTTTAGAAAATTTATCTCTGCAGTGCTCTGTTGATATTTTATAACCTCATCTCACTTGTCAGTCAGCTGATGTTGTAGGATGCCCCATTGTTCATCTGTTCATTTGTCCTGATAGCATGAATCACTCTGACCATTTAGCACTTACCTAAATGCTAGTGACTCTTAATTACTCTCAAATTAGGGGCCTTGAATTAAAGGTACTATTTGGCAAAAAAATAATCTAAGTTCTATAGTGTCATCTCTTAGGAGGACATGAAAACTTATTGCAATGAACATTAATGTCTATATTTGTAAGCTTTAACTCTCATTATTCCTGCATGCTAGTACCATATAAGCTAGATAAGTTAGAGTGCCAGGAGATAGTCCTATATTTGCCCACGCAGTTCTGAAGACATATTTTGGTGCTTTTCCTATACAGGCTAATCTGGGTTGATGTACATTCATACACATACATTTAAAAACGCACTATAAAGGTAAAACAATTGTTTGGCAGTGTCAATACGGTTTCCTGCAGCAACCGTTCGTAGTAAGTTAGACAATAATAAAATAAAGTGGAGAAAGAAAAATGTATTTCTCCCAAACCATTGTCTTTTGTTTTACTCCCAGAGTAAGACATCCTTTGTAATAACATTCAGAAAATTATATCAGGTAGCTTTCTTAAAATTAACAGAACAAGGTCTAAAATATGAACTTCTGGATTTTGATTTTTCTTCTTTATGTTGATGTTTTTGTAACTTGTGAAACTCTTTGCTGTCATTAATGAGTTTAAATTTATGAATATGGGTAATGTTTTTCTAAACTTTTTGATGACTGGTGGGTTTTGATCATAATTGGTTATTGTTTTTTTGAATTTTCAGAGCAGTTTCTCAAGCATTCTTAGCGAACTGTTATTGTATTCTATCTCTGATTACAGTCATTATTTTTAATCTTGCCAACATCACATCTTATCTTCTTTAGATATTCAATAAATAATATATTGCTTGGTGGATTTTCAATTCCTGCATTTATGTGTGGTGATGTCCATGTTGGTGAATTTGTCCTGATTTGGATAGTTTTTGACTTGTGCCGATTTTAGACTAAAACATTGGTTTTAAACAATTTTTTATTATCGTATTGAATTAATTGGGAAACAGGGCAAGGCCCTATGTAAAACTCTTGCATACAATAGTGACATGTAATGGTCTCATTTTACCATTTGTGAGTGTGACACCAGTTTTTCCGAAAAACCGAAGCAAAAATGATTGTAATGACAAAAACACCACGCAACTAGCATTTCGAATTTTGACCTACAGACGTTATACCAGGCAACAAAGGTAAACAGTGTAACTGGTGGCTGGTACAGATGGAGCCTGCCATGTATTGGATCTTTTTTGTATATAAAAGATGGCTTTAAAAATGGAGTATCATTTTTTGACATGACAGGAAGAACAACCAATTTCGTACGTTCACTTGCTTCTAGTGTAGAGAGCTTCAGTATTTCTTGTCAAGTGAGCTAGACATTACTTTGCAATAACTCTTCTGACTTGCATGTCTGACCGATAAAGTGGCTTTCACATGCAACAATTTACCGCACACATTTCTTGAATAACAAATTTCTCAAGGATACATTTTTAATTTTGCTCCATTCAGAAAAAATATGCATTCTACAGAAAAATAATTGATAATGCCTAGTTCTTTTGTTTTGGTATTTTGTTTTTATTTTTATTTTTCATTTTTTTGTAAAATGACAGTTTGTTCAACAATTAAAACAGTCAAGTGTTTCAAAATGTATTAAATTCAGAAAGCTTCCTTTCATGCTTTATCCTACAAAAACGTCACAATGTGTGAAATTTCAACAGGAAAATAATAAATGTTTAATAGGTTAGACATAATATAATAGTTTAAGAAAATCTTCTCTAATCTTACTCTTTCATGGACTAGTCAATACCATAACCTTAACGCAGTATCACTATTTATAATATTATTACAAAGGACAGTATGATGGGAGTAAACAATAAGACAACAGTGGGGAATTTATGAAATCTGTTCACACAGGAACAAAACATGGCTGAGCTAAAATAAAATTATTGAATTGTGGTAGCTGCTGCTTCTGAAGAGGACAGGCCAGTGTAGCTCTTAAAGGGTACATGTCAGTGCTGAATAGGTAGTGAAGAGGGCACATGAAGGAATGAAATTCCGGTCAGGTTTATAGCTTTTATACAACATGACTGAAAGGACAATAACCCATGAACTAAAAGATTAACTGAATTAGAATGTTAATAAAATTCTTAATACCACTTAGAACAATGTATCAAAATATGATGTCAGACACCAGGGAGCCCACCACAACCAGGAATTAAATGTTGTTGGACAACTGAGGAATAAATTGGGTATTATGCATTATATTAGTACTCATATCGCACAAGAAATAATATGGACACATGTGAAAGTCAAATTAGTGATAGATCCTGATGAAAGAATAAGACCAAAGAAGCCCAAAAGTGCCAGGCATTAGTAAAATCACTGAAGAATAAACGGGAGGAGGTCATTGTATCAATAATTGTATCTCAACCTCTATGAGATAGGTGGTTGTTAAAGAGCTTGAAAACGTCGATGTGAATGGGTCAATCAGCAATTGTTCCATCCTTATTATATATGAGGTGAAAAAGTATTGGCCCTAAGGACCTAGTAACACATGGCACAAGTGAAACAGCTAAAGAACACACCGGGCTGCAGGCATTGTGCTAATAAGTATATTGCAGATGCCACAAAATACACACCGTGAAGACTTTTGAAAACGGTTGTAATTGATGGGCCAATCAGCAAAGATCCCATACTTATTATGAAAACGTAGTCACCAAATGGACCAACAAAGCCAGGCAATCTTGCAATGTATTATTAATAGAAATGGAAGAGTAATCACTGTATGTGTCATCATGCTGCAAGAAGCTATATTATGGTATCAATAATGAGTGCAAATGTGTGTGATAGGGTTAATTGTCGGTTGTACCATCCTTCTCGTTTTTGAAGTGGAAAGGTTATGACTCACTGAGCCAATTTTTCTATCCTTATTATAAATCAACTCCCGAGAAGCTAATAAGTACCAGGCAATAGTCGAGCGGCTGCAGATACAAGTTGGGAGCAGCAATTGTATCAATTGTAAAATTTGACCTAATCAAAATATTGATGACCATTTGACACAAAACAACTGTATACGTAATGCCATTTGTATTCAAGAAACATGGCAATCCGATATTACTGACATGTCTCTGTTTCAGCTAGATGGTAACAAATTGATTAGTCAAGGTTACATTTGCACTACTCATGGTGGTCTAGATATTCTTTTGAAGGACAGTTAAAATTATTTCAAAAATGTATCCATCTGTAAAAAGTGAGATATCTGGGAAATTCAGTTTTTAGAGATTAGTAGCAATTTACTCCACAAGAAAATCATCATTCGAAATGTTTACCGACTTCCCCATGACACAGATGATAATTACAACTAATTCATTAATGTAATTTCTCCTATACTTTATTTACTCAATAGCAAAAGTAGTCATGTGATAATTGCAGGAGATTTTAATATTGTTCTACTAAAAGTAAATGAGAAAAATTTTATGAGCACTTACTTTGACACTGTCTGATCTCTACGCTATCTCCCACAAATTACCTTACCAACTAGATTATCTCAAAATAGAGGTACATTAATAGATAATTTTCTCATGAAACTAACAACTCTAAAGGGTCCCCCAACTGCAGGGATTTTAATTTCCAATTTTTCTGATTATTTCCCATATTTTATGTCTTTTGACTGCAAAAACACTTTTGTACCAAATCCAAAGTATATTTAATCTAGAGATAACAAAACAGATGTCTTTTCTAAATTTTGTTAATGAAATTAGTTCATCAAATACATATGGCAAAATGAATAAAAATCCAATGGCTGCCTCTACAGAAAACTATAATATATTAGAGAAAAACTGCAAACACGTCAGAAAAAAATCTTCCATCTAAAATTGTCAAATTTAATAAGCATAAATACAAAAAATTCAACTGGATTACTCAGGGCATAATAATTTCCATAGCAAAAGGGGACAAATTATACAAAGAACTTTTAAAGACCCCTGCGAATATAATCAGCTGAAAACTAATCTACATACATACAATAATATCTTGAAGAATAATATCAAACAAGCTAAGAAAACTGATTATAGTTCTTGTTTCACAAGATACAAAAGTAACATAGAAGCCAAATGGAAAACTATTAAGAAAGTACTTAATAAAACAAAATAGAAAGATAATTTCCCTAATTGCTTCAAATTCAATGGGGAAATCATAACTGATCAACAAGAAATTGCTACCAATTTTAAACTCGTATTTCTCTGAAATTGGTCCCAAACTAGCCACACAGGTAAATCCCTCAAAAAAATGATGATTTCCAAAATTATCTTCGTAACCCCTGTCAGCATAATTTCTCATTTAAACATGTTAACAGTGATGCTATAGTTAAAATAATTGACTCTTTGAATCCAAGACAAGTTGTGGACATGATGGAATCTCTATCAAACTAAAGAAATATATAAAAAATGAAATAAGTATGGCCTTAACACTCATTTTTGACCATCAATTGCCACCAGAGTCTTTCCTAATAATTTTAAATTAGCCAAAGCCATTCCCCTTTTCAAAAAGGGTGATGAAGAAATTTTTGATAAGTATGGACCAATTTTCCTACTGCTTAGTTTTTCTATTTTTTTTTTGAAAACATTATGTTTAATCAATTAAATGAATACTTTAAAGAACATCTTTTGTATTAAAACCATCAGTATGGATTTCGTGATGCACATTCCACAGAACTTGCTGCCATTAAACTAGCTGACAGAAAACTAAATAGTGTAGATAATTCTGAAATCCCCATCAGCATTTTCATGCACCTTTCCAGCGTATTCGATACTTTAGACCACGATATCTTAATTCAAAAACTGTAATACTATGGCATTAATGGCACAGCACTAGAACTTCTCAAAAATTATCTAGCCAACCGGAAGCAATATGTAGAAATAAATGATACAAAATCAGCACTTCTAAATATCATCACTGGTGTTCCACAGGCCTCAATTTTAGGTCCTTTGTTGTTCATAATCTATATTAATGATCTGCATATGGCTTCCAAAATTTTTAAGCCATTCTCATACATTATAAACAAGAATTAAGTGAAATAATTTAATGGTTGAAATTCAATGAATTGTCTTTAAATGAAAAGAAAACCATATTCATGATTTTCAACAACCCTCAAAGAGTGGTGACAATTCCTGAAATAAAAATAAATAACGCAAGAATTGAATGTGTAAATGATTTTAATTTTCTAGGCATACAAATTGACAAACATCTAAATTGGAATAATCACATAGATAAATTCTCATCCTAGATATCCAAAACCATTGGTATCATGTACAAACTAAAAGAATATTTACCAACAAATATTCTGCAAATAATATTTAATTGACTAGTACTTCCTCATTTTACCTATGGTTGTCTACTTTGGGGCCGTTATAATGCAAAAATTGAATTACTCCAGAAGAAATGCATGAGAGTAATAAGCCTCAGTAAGTACATTTCACATACGGAACTTCTTTTTAAAGGCTTAAAGTTACTAAAAAAAGTGGTGATACCAACAACTGAAGTTCCACTTCAAGTTTTTAAAAAATCAGTTACCGGAAAATTTCAAGATTTTTAAAATACAGCCTATCTATGAAATGCATAATCCTTGCACAAGAGCTAGTAACCTTTTATTTATAGAGAGAAGAAGATTTGATGGGACAGGTAACTGTTCAAGACATGAAATCATTAAAACATTTAAAATAGTTCCAGATTCTATACTGTACATGGTTCATACCCATAGTAAAACTAGTTTCTCTTTTATGTGAAAAAAACATCTGATCAACAAATATAAATCTGGTTGTTCCATTCCAAACTGATATGTCTGTTATCTTCCATAGCTCTGATTCTTAGACAGCCTCCGAAAGTCACTTTCCTTACATGCATTTCTATTTTTAATCCTATTATAGATATTGAATAAATTGTAGCTTACTAAGTGAAACAATTTTATCTACTATACACCTACACTTTCTTTTGTAACTATACTTCCTTTACAGTATATCTAGGTGGCCCCCATGTTAGCGATCGGTAAAGCCACAATGAGGGCCTCCTGATCACTGTTATGGCATATGTATATAATCATATATTGTATATTTTTGGTCAAATAAAGGAGTCTTGTGTCTGAGTCTGAGTCTAAGTATCAGTCATTATATCGCAACAGGCAAAATATGGGTACCCAGGAGATGTAGAATGGCTTCTGTCATACTTAGCTATATGTTAACATATGTGAAACCAGTATATAAATTGTTGTTGAAATTTTCCCAAAAGTGAACAAAAGAACCCATAATTAGCTGCATATCATGTGTTTTATAAAATGACTGCTTGATTTTAGAAAAACGCTGGACTTGCTTTCAACATCTAAAGCGATTCTTGCAGCTGTCAAGGATTCTCTACACAAGTTCGACAAGTGCTCAGAGCAACCGATGTCAGGCTTGCATCCTATTGCTGCAATCTTGGAAATGCATGCCCCGCAAATTGGTCCAATGGATGAGGTTACCAGTGGTCCAACGTAAGATGATTTATACTGCAAATTGGTATTGTAATGTGCATGCACAGTAATCATCAACTAAATGATGGAGCGGATATGAATTGTGTACGGTTTTTGCCATATTAATTTCAAACACCTTTACAAATGACTGCCCTTTCATGCACTAAGGCTTGGTTGGAGACTATTTTGGCTTGAATTTGAAAGTTTCCCATCGTTTTTGAGAAATAGAATTCTGCATGGCAGTGGCATGAGTGATGGATTCAGATATGACCACTCCTTTCCAATAGTTCATTACTGGCAATGAACTGTTTTAAACTGGTGCTATCTGAATCTCTTCAGCCATGCCATGGTCATGTGCTATTCAATATTTTATACAAAATACAGCAAAACAATTTGAATTTATTCCACCATTCACATATTTTGAGTTCTTTACTTGTACCGCAATACACGTTTTGCTCTATGATAACTGACAGAATGACCACTAGATAATCTATTCTTGAGCCATCTCACTTAAGTTTGGTATTGGTTGGCTCTTTGGGTCAGTACGTTTTTACTTCATACATAAGAACAGAGCAATTGCCAATTGACCCTTTCCCACATAAACTTTTTTTATAAACTATTTACTATTGCCATATAATAACCTGTTCAGATTGATAGCTTATACAATGGTTGCTTCCTCAAAGCATTGTCGATCCGTTTTACTACTTATTGTATTGTGGGGATCCTTGGAACAATTCCCGGTCCATTTCATATATAATAAAACAACAATTGCTAATAATTATACACCATCATGCACAGCTATTTAAGCTCGTACGAATTCTTATGTTATATCTGTTGAAATGCAATTACTGCTAACTAATTTATTCTGGAACCACCTAACTGATACCTTCTATATGTGGGTATGAGGCTGGTGGGGGTTGGTACTGTAAATTACAATGCAATAAGGGTACCCTCCTTGGGAATCAGCCCAAATGTGGGGCAATTGTCAATGTCAAAGACCCCATTTTTTAAACCTTCGATCCAAAGGCCCCATTTTAGTTCTTGTTCCCAAGGACCCCAATATTTTGTAGCCCATCTCAATTACAGCTATTTCTCGCTTTTTGTATGTGTGTTTATATGTTGTTTTCTGCCAAACTCCACCCTCCATATCACCCAGCTTGTCAATGCCAGCCCCCAAGGCCTCTTCCCCTCCCCCATTCTCACATTGATTTAGTCCCAATTGGGTCTGGGATTTTTACCCAAGTGTAGCTTATCCACTGTGTATTGTGGGTGCTGCCCCATTGGGTGTATTTTTGGCCTACATTGGTCTAACAGTTGGTACCGGTGGGCTCTTTTTCCTTGCAGATAGTGTATCAGGAAGGAACAATGTCCAATTGATCACAGCAGGCAATACTGTCTCAACCCTCATGGGGTAACATAATATTGCCATCACAATATAAATACTAATACATCAACTGTTAAAGCACTATGCAGAAAGCTGGAGCTCAAACATGTAGCACTTGTCCATTTCCTGCATGCCTCCCCTGCTGTTTTTGATACTTGTTCCATCACTATACATATTTTATTTGGGGTGGTGTCCACAAGATGGGGCAGCCTGATGTGACTCTCTCACACAGTTATTACTTTGATTGGCCCTCAAGCTCTTAAAATGAGGCTCTAGGGGTCTATACAACTTAAATAGGAACAAATGTGACCAGTTACCTGTTGTTATTTTCTTGAAGGGATTTATGAATCTTGTGTCTTTTGTTGTATTTGTCTCAACTTGAGGAGAAAAGGCCTTGATTAATATTTATCCAATCACTATTGGTCACTCATCAAAGGAATTTCATTGGTATAGTTCCACATGGCCCATGCCTAGAAGGTTTAATAGGAAATTGTCACATCTGAATATCTTATAATGGTCACAACGTTTAAAGTTTTTACCAGATACACATTAAACATGGTAGTGATACACGTTTTGATAAGTTTCCCGATTTTAAACACATAGCCTTGCTCCAGGGATATAAATATATATACACACACACACACACACACACACACATATATATATATATATATATATATATATATATATATATATATATATATATATATATATATATATATATATATATATATAACAAAGTTTTCTCTGAAACCGCTTGGAAATCACTTTGAATTTGCAAGCAGATGATAGTTCCAGAGCCCCCTGGACCATAATTTGTCCTAGAGGTGGCCCTCAAACATTCCTCTTTTTCAAATGAATGTTTGTGTGTGTTGCTATTTTTGACTTCTTCCGAACTGCATGCTGCATATTCTTCAAGCTCGGTGAAAATGTAACCGGAATTGATCTCCAATACGTTTGATCATGACATGCTTTTTAATGAATTATAGGAAAAGGGATATGTACATGTTAGACATGTGACCAACCGCTAATAGGTAAATTTGACATATTAATTCAATAGATTATTTTTATTAGGACTATAACTGTTCTATCAGTTTGCCCAAATAAATTCATTACAAATACATATTTTGTTTACATGATGCTTAGAGCCCTCAGCCACAACAGCTGTTTGCAGTCCATTTCAATAAAAATCTTTCAAGCGGCTGACCATTCCAATGTGTCGACCAGCACACATGTGTTTGTTTCTTTGTGGCTGTGCAAATGGTTGTAGAATAAACTCGATACTCGATAGGGAAATTGTAATACACTTTGCACATAAATTTTGAAAATTTAAGATAAACTGCTTTTGTTCAAGCAGTATTCATATGTGGCTTTGGGTTTATCTCTGTTCATATCAAAGGAGCAACGGTACAGCAATAGCATCTTCTATTATCTTGTGATACATGGCCCATGTTTTGCTAAGGGTTTTTTTTAACAGTTTTCTTTCCCATTTTTCATTACTCTGTGAAATGTGTATCTATAATCTATTACTTAAAATATAGCCGGCCAATGTCATCACCCATAACCGTCATCATTGGTGTTTTTAAACCTCTGATATATTGGTCCATTGAATGAACCAGTTCTATGTTCAGGACGTTTTCTTATATTTGCATTATAACACTGTGTCTAGGCCCTTTCAATTGTCCAGTGGCATGCAACTGTAGGGTTTATCTGCAGCTTTTAGTTGATTATTGTTACCATTGTAATATAAATCTTTTGATCAATACCATACAGATTACAAATATAATATAGCCAGATATATATAGGAACTATGTGTGCACAACAAGCATAATGTTGACTCTGCACATTTGGCCAAAAAAAAATTCACATCTAAGCTTATGTGTTGATCACATCACCTTCCATTCCTTCCTAGACACATTCCCTGCCTAACATCACACGTTGATACTACTAAACAAAAAGGGTTTCTTGGTACACCGCCAAACTAGTGTTCACATTATGATAAAACCACTTCTCTGTTTGGTGGTAAGAATATGCATTTCTTTATCTATATGCATATGCACATGCAAGGGATATTACTCTTCGTGTACAATATATATGTTACTTTAAAATGTCATGGAGATTTACCACATTTCACTTGAACGCAAGCAGCGTATGCTAACAACAGGCAAAACAACCTGCATGCTTTAACCAGTCAGAGAACAGTGCAGGTTTTGGTTTTAAAGATATCAGGTATCTGTCAACATTCAATCCCCGGCATATCTATACAGTGTTTAATTGGATCTTAAAATCTTAAACCAGTGAAGCCATTTGTAAAATATACTGTACACCCTCCTTGCCCTCCTGAAAGCCTCTCATATCAGCTAAACCTGCAACAACAACTATTTTTCTGTAAAACTGTGGCATTCAAACCTGTTTAGGTTTATCGTTTTTTACTTTCCAACAGCTCTTGTAATTTGTATTGAGAATAGATGTCCTGTATGGCTGTAATTAATTACGTCCTTCCCTGACAATTAGCTGTATGTTTCATCATAATAATTTTTCTCCAAGTATTTTCCATCCCTTATGGTGAAATATTGTTCACAGCATTGCAATTTTAGAACCGATGTTGGATACTTAGAGCTCCACAAAACGTTTGGTAGAAAATAGCAGGTCAACTAGACAGTCAAGCTTTGCAAGGCTTAAAACATAGTTGGTGGAAATAATTTCACTGAAAGCAAAACTCAGGAATTAATGATTAATTTATTTAATCTTTGTTTTTATTTTTAATTTTTCCTCCTTTTGTGCAAATGGGCTCTACCACAAATCCCTGAGAGTCCTTTTCACTGATATATGGGGTTAAACCTTTTTGCAAGCTGTTTGTAGTTTATTCCAGGAGTTTGGTCATGCCTCAACGCTTATCCAAGGAAGACTCACAAAAATGATGTCACTTTTTAAAGATGAAATAAGGTCTTGTATGGAAAAAATAATTTTGCTTTCGTACAATATGTCCATAGAATACTTCGTGGGATGCTACGGTACTTTAAAAGAACTCCATCTTAAACATGTATAAGGTGTTAGAATTGATATAAGGATTCATGTAATGCCACCAAGGAAATACGTACTTTATGGTAAAAAACATAGAATAAATCAAGCTTTCTTCCAGACCAAGCAAGTGCAGCCTTCAAGGCTTGTTGACTGTAGGATTATATATATATATATATATATGTTCACATGCATCTTCATGTAATTTCTTGATGGACATCACAATCAATAATGTTAAAGAGTAGAATAGTAAGAGCATAATTGTCATTTGCTCCATGTGAGAGTATCATGTTTGCAGCCCCATTCATTTCTACACATACTTTTCGGTTTCCATATGCTGTAGGTCTCTAGTGAAAAAAAGCATATGCTTTCTACATTTAACTTAGAGCACTTTCATGTTTTCAGCTTTAACTTTGACTTTTCCATCCAGTGTACACCGATCTGTAACTCTTGGAACTGCCCTGGCTCTATTGAAGAGAATCTGCATATCACAGGTCGTCCACTATTCTGACTTGTGTACACTTGATTGTTTCTAATACCCAGTTGGTTCTTTTACATTTGATTTGGCCAACTTTTATAAAAAGAGGCTACAGCACGTATCCCTGATAATGGCTTAGTCTGTTTCGAGGGAAAATACTGTCATGGCATTTCATGAAAATATAGAAAAAAAGGGTCAGAGTGAATTTAGAAAACATTCGGTTCCTCCACAGATATAAAGCTGACAGTTGCACTGTTGAAATACATGCTTATTTAATCTTGTTAGCACCCCCCCCCCCCCCCCCCGCAATAGATGGGCCTCAAAGCAAAGGGAGCAAAGAGACAAGGCTTGTTACTGCACTGAAATCACGATATTCTGAGCAGGATGTCCAGAACTTGTCCAAAAATTCAATCTGAAGCACTTTGTTATTGGGTTTCATTTTGACTTTGCCATCTAATCTGCACAATCTGTTACTTTAGAAGATGCCTTGACTTAGGTAAAAAGCATCAATATATTATAAAACAGGTTGTCTATATTGTGACATTTGTGCCTTTGCGTTTTTCCTCGCCAAAATAACTGGTTGGTTCTTTTATGTTTGATATGCCCTCTTCTTATAGACGTAGGCCATCTTTGGATCCCTAATAGTCACTTAGGCTCATACAAAGGATAAAACTCGTACTGACCTATCAATTGCCTACGTTGCTAAAGGCCTAAGAATCCTTCTGACAAATTAGAGCATCCAAATGTAGGTGCGGAATAAAATGCTGCTAGAAAAAGATGCCACTGTTGTCAGTTGACTGCAGTACATCACCATTTTCCAAATGATGCAACAGAAAAGCTGGTTTACCTCAGTTTCTTTTGGTATGGCTGGTAGAATTAATTATTTGTTATTGTATTTTCTTCAGATGAAATGTTTTCAGAGATCCATTAAACTACCGCTACTTTACAAATGGTCAACATGCTTCACTTGAGCTCTTATAAATAGCTTTACATGGGTTGTAGATTCATTGGTCAATATGGATTGTTTTGGAGGTCAATGTTTTCTAATGCGTGAACTCCTTGAATTTGACACATTGTATTATATTTAGAGTATTTCTTGCCTCTTTGAGCCTTATCAGTTTTGAAGCAGTTGATTATTTCATACAAATTAAAAAATTTTCTTTTGACGGTAGTGACTCAGGTTCTTTAGATGTTGAAAAAAGGGGTTCAAGTGTATCAAACTTTGCCCCTCAAATTTCCACGGCTCCCAAAAACTATCTCTTGTAAAACTTTACATGTATCAGAAAATTGGTAACAACATGTGATTCTTATGTATTATTCTAACACCTTTCTCTCTTTTGTTTAACACATGCTAATTAATGAAACAAAATGTTATCTGAACCATTATTGGGCTGTTATCTAGTTGGAATCAGACCTGTACAATCATTAAGCACATTATGCACATAGTAAAAACAACATTTACCAGGAAATATTATGTTTTATGTTTACCGCTATTGGACAGCGATAGCTTTACGTGGGTTAGTACAAGAGTAATAATTCCACTCTTCTTCAATTAGGCATGCTGCAAACCCATGTTATTTTGTATTAACGATACAAAATGTTATGTTGGTTCCATGCAGATACCTGTATGCCAGGATTCACCTCCCGCAAAACTGGTTTGCCTATGTACTCTTTCCCAGAATTCATGATTATAAAATTAATTTTGTCTTGACATTTACTTGAATGTTTTGATTTTTAATGTCTGAAGTATGAGATACATTCCTTTGAAACAAAATGTTCATTTCACAAAGTTGCAGAAGGAATGGCTGCATATACAAGCAGCCAGAAAATACCAGGGTCACTATCAGAAAGCCTAGGGTGATGGTGTATCCTTTGGCATTGTGTTGCTGTGAGTTCAACCATATTAAAAAGGTGGAAGAATGTTAGAAAACATTTTGGAAAGGGGTTTTATGCTTCATGGTGGATATTATGGTGCTTTATCCTTGGTCCAATTAAACATAGCATATAGGACCTCTACACAGGGGGTGTTGCTCTCATATGCATGGAAGTGTAGCTTAGGACTGGGTGACTTGATTCCAATTTGCTGAGAACAATACACGTCTCTCCAATAACTTTTTGTTACAGTCAGAAGTCTTTCTTGTGACACGTGATTGTAAAATTAGGGTCTGTGGTTGTATGTTTTATTTGTTTGAAGAGGACAGGTAAATCAAAAAAACATAATACAATAGCCACCGCCTTCATTTTAAGTGACAGATAAGTAAGGTCACAAGGCTGACAACATCCATGACGAAATGCAACAACTACAAACAAGGGACACAAATGATCGACGCATTCAAGCAATGAGTTTTGGCCCAGCTTGTGCCAGGATAATGACCACTGCTTGACACACAAATATGGTGCTTGCGTATTTGTAGATCTTACGAGTAAGGTGATCAGTGGTGACTGAGCCAGCATAATTCATAAGGCATCTGAGCTGCCAGTATTTTGACAATGTATCCATCATTGCTTTCCCATCAGGATGAATTTACTTCATTTGCCTTTCTCTTCCTTGCCAAGTAATTGTGATTGTAACAATATACGGCGATTCAGAGATTTATTCAATTTAGGCATAATGTGCAACTATGTGCCCAAATGATTCCACACATGATCGTGATACAACCATCAAATGTACACGAATAAAAATTGCCAGTCAGTTTTTATCATTTTGCTCCCAGAGGGGATACAGAAGACCTCCCGGTAGGCTCGAAATTTTGCATGAAACTTTTACAAAAAGTTGATCAGAAGAAGAAGGCTATCACATGTTGAATACAACACATTTTCCTTTAAAGTGAATTTGAAGTATTAAAAATTCATTTGTGGTGGATTCCACTGGATTCGTGTGATATATTTGTTTAACCAAGAGGGGAGAGAGAGAGAGAGAGAGAGAGAGAGAGAGAGAGAGAGAGAGAGAGAGAGAGAGAGAGAGAAAGGATCTGTTATGGTTGGTAAGTTTTACCCTTACCTTGTTGAATGGAACACATTTTGGCAACGACAATGTTTCAAATAATATTAGCTCAGAATCTGACAAATGATATAAATTACCTAGCTACTTTAATAACAGGTTTTTAACCTTACCCACTGCCCATTCATATGCTCCCACAAGACAGCGTGATATTCCGAGATACACGTTCCCTCAACAAGCTACCACTGAAAAGTGAATCCAATATTATATTCCCGGAGTAATCTTACACACCTTTGAATATAACAGAAAAAATTCATACACATTCGTATTCCGAATTCCTCGATACATTAAATCATCCTATATAAACGAATACTGTGAAACCTGCTCCATTTTTGATACCTTTGTTTGCAACAACTATGTGTAACTCTGTACATAAGCTGTATGTCTTTTACTTTAACAAAGTGATCTGTGTATTTCTTTAAAAGCGGGTTGAATTTTCAGGTTAAAAAAAAGGGTGGCCCTAGCCATAGTGGATGTTTTCATCCTTAGCTGGGTCATCCTGACTTCATGTTAATATGGTAATTTATTGTCCTAACTTCACCTAGTCCGTCATTCTGTTAATCAAGTTACCAATTTCTGTATGTTTGTACATTTTGCCTTTATGTTAAACAACTTTATGTTGATCTGAATCTGAATCTGAATCTTTTCTGTTTTACAGATTTGTTCCATTTGAACGTTTTAATGGAATTATCAAATTAAGTTGATTGCTTCAATATTAATGTGTAATGTTTGCATCTAGCGATCACCAAGCTGCAATAACAACACATCTATGTGCTCACAGAGGTTCCGTTACTTTGTGGTGACCAATCTCCATATTTTCTTGCTTTGCCTCAAAATTTTTCACTCCTGTCTTACTCTGTGCTCAAAATATGTGTCCACCCAAGTGTTTTTTTAAAGCTACAACCTAAAAAAAGGCCCTAGATCCAACAATTTGTACATGCACGAATCATGTTCATCCTTTGAATTGAGGGCAAGTGGGGAACACATGGAATTAGACACATTTGGTCGGATGGTGCGTGTCACATGACTAAATTCACCAATGACGGTCCTTGAAACTTCCATAAATTTACAAAAAAAAAGACCTATGCGCAGTTTACTCTATGGAAGGATATCCCAGGAATTTTTTAACCAATTATAATGCATGTTACACAAAAGGACAAAATCCTGAGCTCTCCAATGGTATAAAAGAATAAAAGATCATGGCAGTCGAAGAGAATCGCTGAGGCCGCAAATGGGCAAAGGTACCTTATCTTTTATGTAAATTTCGAACTTCATCATTGAAATTGCGACAAAAACCAGTGGGTGTTAAATTTTTTCCCCTTTGACAGGAGAATACTCCTTTCAAACACAAAATGGACACATCGGGTTGCGAGTATTGCATTTTGTCTGCAATTAAATGTAAAAGCTCACAGGGAAATTAACAATACAGGCGAAAAAGTGATTTTGTGGCAAATGATGTTCACTGTATAGGGAGATGCTATAAATGTGGGTATGCCTGGTTTGTTTTGATTTTAGAGGTTACTGTACCAACTGAGAGTGTACCAAGTCACAGAGTTAATCTGCTTTGTTGGTGTGACTTGTACACAGGCAACATGTAAACATTGTTGACCTGCATTCGTAGGATTAATTTCACTGTACTGTCTGTACACATTTCTGAGGTGATCTAGAAAGATCAGAGACAGGTCTCACTCTACACACTGGGATGTATGACTAATTGAAAAACTCTGGAATAATGGTGAGATTTCTCTGTATATAAAATGGCTGCTTTCCTGACTGGGGGAGAGAAAATTTTGAAGGATTTGACAGAAGCTGTGTGTCGTCATCAAGCCACTAGGACTGTGAGCAGTTGTTATTGTCAGGGAGACACCCATTGATACATTGTACCTGTGGAGTGTGGACAGTGTCTTTGAGTGGATTGGTATAGTTGCTGGTAAAACTGCACCTCTGTGGAATTGGATCAGCAACACACCTTTCAGCACCACATTGGAACCAAACCGTACCTCTGTGGGAATTGTATCAGATCATTTGGCAGCTGCCATAGGTCTTGGAACAGTTGGACAGTCCCTGTGGATTATCTCACAAGGGATTTGGATTTACCTAGGACTGTTTAGCTATTGTTATTACCAGCGGAAATAGGTTTACCTACGTTGTACTGATTTTGATTATTAATTTATTATTATTGTTAAAGTTATATCATGGTTGTCATTCTTTGTTGAGTCCTGCCAATATTCAAAAGGTGGGCATCGTAACAGGAGATGATGAGTAAGTCAGACACCACATGAAGCCGGAAAGTTAAGCTTAACAGTTTCTTTTGATGAATACTGGGAACAGACTGTAAAGAAAAAGGTTTGTGTTGGTTGTCCAAGACGCAATATTTTTATTCTACGCAAATATATTTTTTTGAAATTTTAACGTGTTGTACACTGGTCACCTTGAAAGAGATAAAAGAAAAATGTTTTTAGAAACAAAGTTCTTAACAACCTCATACTGTCATAATTTGTTCTGCGTGATATGTATTTAATACATTAAAGCAGCTTGGTATTTTTCAAGGCTGTGCATGCACCTGGGAAGTGTGCTAGCGAATTAAACAGCATTTAGAATTTATTCAAAATAATCCTGTTCTGTGGTATTTAGGTGTCCAAGTATGTGTGATTGTCATTTTATATCGAGAAGTAACATTCAGAAGAAGCCAGGAAATGAGATTAATTACCTAATATTAGGCCTAAGCTATTATCCTAAGAGTAAACAGCTGCCATATGCTGATTTTGGAAAAATGTAAACAAATGGTCAAGATGAAAAATCATTAGATTGATGGAAATCCTATAGACATAAAAATGGAGACAACTTTTGCCTTTGTTGACGTTATATTTGTGTTGCATATACAGGACAGCAGCCGAGTGGCCAAATGGTATTGTGTGTCTACCATGAAAGCATTAAACATGAAACATAAAGCAAGCAACTGCAGCATGAGCCATCAGTTTAAGGGGCGATGAATAATCAGATACAAATAAAACAGGCACATGACATGACCAACGAATAATGTAAAGTAACCTTCAGCATAACATCAAAAGAATCATTTTTTCAACTATCCATTGAATTATAATCATCCTATGTAACATGTGCTTTAAATGAACACACTGTACGCAATCCATGTCTGTTTTCCAAGTATCTAGCTCCTCTTCTCATCTTCGTGCTAATTATTGATGCAGTAACGTATGTTTAGGGTCAATGTCGTCGTGTAGACAGCTTGCATATCGTAAATGTACCAAGATAACGTCTATGTCAACTATAATTTTAAACTTGGGTATATCAGTACAGAAAAGCTGTATAGCTTCTCAGATTAGCCAGGAATATTCCATTTCAAAATGTGTTCAGGCAACATTCTCTGAGTGGAAAAACAATCATGCATATGGGCTCATGATATTCAGAGGAAAAGGATACGTAGGACATTTGTTCAGTGAAATGAACAGTACCATATAAGCTTTGTACCAAGGTATAAAGTGTGATGAATTCATTTCTTAAATTTTTGAAGAAAACATGTTTGATACCAAGGATATTGATATATCAGTGGACTCTCAAGTTTTTTTAATGCTTTCTAATGTCACATTCACGACTATCAATTTGTCATGTATTCTGTCTAATTCGTTTATTTGATAACTATTTGGAGTTTGGATACAAATGCCTATGTACTTTGCTTATAGACTGACTTGCATGGTGGCAGCATTCATAGTATGCCCAGATCATGATATTGGTGCAAAATTGGTGTGAACTATCAGAGGTATCATATGTTTATTCACCTGGAGCTACACCAACAGACCTTGACTAAAATGTGTGTTCATGTCTGCATCAGAACCACAGACACTATTTGAACCACAGTAACAGCTACAAGGTATTTCCAGTTATGCGCCAGATAGATACATATATTTCGTAGCACCAATGAGCATAATTCCCACCAGACAGTTAAACGAGCACAAAGTTTCAATTTCAGTAGAATTAATTTATATCTATGCCTTCTGGTGGCACCAACAATACATACTCTTTCAGGGCAAGATTCTGTCCCTTCTTCTGTTTCCTTTATCTTCATGTTATTGATTTTGTTCTTTTTCTTTGTCTTCTTCTTAAGGCCACAGGGTCCTGATGTGAAATCTGTCTCTGTTACCATGCTAGATCATTTAACGTTCAGATATATAAATGATTTATTAAGTGTCAACAAGAAACATTCAAAGGATTACATTATATCAATTTACCCTAGTGACCTGGAACTAAAAGAAACCACTGAATCATAACATGCTCTGTGATATACATGGGACGGTACACAACAAAAAACCGAAGACTTGTTGTTTTGCCGATAGGTGCCATATGTTTATTGAACCCATGGAATCATTCGCCAAAATATAGCAAAGCCATCCAGGTTCCTTCCTAGATTTACAATTCGCTGATACTTACTGGTTGCATGAATGCATGGATACATACACTGAAAATAAGTACCATAACTATTATTAACATGATGTATCACAACTGTATCAAACGTTTAACACACTTATATGTATAGTCTTAACTATAATTTTACAATGTATCATATACCAAAAATATTATACCTTTTAACCATATCGATTTACCTTTTTTATCTTAAACCTTTAACTTTGCCAACTTCCCATTCTATTATTTCCATCGTTCACATACCAATTTTCATGCACACGCTTATACAAGCGTCTTTAAAGCTTTTCAAACTTTCAAGCACTTTTCAACTACTTTACTTTTACAAACATGCAAGATTTGATATTTGCATACGAATCGCAAGTAATGCCTGCCGATGTAAACGCCATCTATTGAGAAATCCATGAATTAACGCATGGAAACCACACCCTAGATAAGGCTGTCTACCTTCACGTCTTTTCGATACGCGACCTGTGCTCATTTTTATTAGCAATTTACTCCCTCTCGCTTCGCAGTTTATCCTCATTCTTACTATCAACTTACTTTCTCTGTTTGCTTTTACTAACAAACATTTTCTTTTCTCCTTATTGATAAACACATTTACCAATCATGCAAATATGTAATATTCTAACGACATAATTACCATTTCTCGTGTACAATGTATAAACTGCACACTTTTTGAACCACATAATGCATTTTTATACTTATACTAAGCAATTCAACTTAATATATATATATATTTCTACTCTTTTTATAATCCGCTTTATACTTGATAATATATTTCTTACATGAACTTCATGCACTGTATATATATCCCCCTGTTCAGCAATTGCGGATACATGCCTGCGCAGCATATATGAATGCATTTTACATGACATTAAAATTATTCATTACTAAAAAGCGCAAGTCTTAACATTATTATTTGTCTACACCAATTTAGCTCTTTCATTAAACTTACCAATTAAATTTGGCGTCCTAAGGCTGTATGCGATATCGCCCCATGTTCCGCACAGATACCACCGGTAAGCCCTATTCCTTTGGGTTTGAAGTCGCTAAAATTACAGTGGACAAACTAAGTCTTGACTCTCAATAATTTACAAAACTGCTATCAATATGCACAACAAAACTCACGCACTATCAAAATCGAAATAATATCCGACGATACTTACAATAAGCTTCGAAACCTTGAGTATAAAGTTGACATGTGGACAGTAGAATAATGCCAAAGACCTAGTATTATAAAATGGGTAGGCTGCTTGCCCGGAGCCGGTCCCAAGAAATAGGCGTCTCAATCCTTCAAGATGTTATGGGGCAAGGACGAATCCGGCTTGCAATACTGCTTACATACCAGCAAACCACCCCAATCAACTCAAACTGGTAAAACAACATTCTGTCCATACAAAACCTGTCGGACCTTCCTGAGCTTGTAATGATATGCAAATAACTTAACCTAAATAGGCTGGATTTCACATAGGACAATGCTATTAATGAATGGACGGAAGAAGGGAATTGTACCAGACCGACCTCGATACAAACTGTGGCACCTAATGGGCTGACTGAAATGACAATCGTGCAATCATACCAGAACAAACCACAAATTTAACAACTCGCTACAATATGTGCATGCTATAGTATGGATGCGCGGATAAATTTATGACCAAACAATGAAATGACATTAAAGCCCTATGCTTAATCCAAAATCAGATCTACCTATATCTGACATGCTTATTTTTAGATCTGCTCTTATTCAATGATGATGGTTTATTAAAATAAAAAATTTATGATAAAAGAGATGATTTCAATTTTGATATAGTAAATTATCCATATATAAGTAGTAATATTCCTACCAATCTTGCTTATGGTGTCTATGTATCAACACTAATTGCTTTTGCAAGAAACTGTACTGATTTTAAAGACTGTGCTGATAGACATAAATCACTTTTTGGAAGACTTATTAAACAGGGGTTTTCTAAAATAAGATTAAGGTTTTTCTTAACCTTAAAGATAAATATCAATATGTTCTACAGAAATATCACGTTGATTTATATGAACATATTAATAACGTATTTTCTGAGTGTCTGTAAAACACATAGAAATATGTTTATGTATTGTAATGTTGTAGCTGAGATTGTTTAACCTTGAGTTTGATCAAACTTTCAATACTGGAACATAAGATTTATTATAATCACAACAAATATAAAATGAAATAAGGACCATCTAAGTTCTCAGGCATTATGTTGAACAATACAGGCCTTCTATTTTCTCATCCTTTTGGATATACTGACAAAATGTAAGGAATACTTACTCAGCTTAATAATTAGCATCTAAATCAGCTGACTGACAAGTTGAACTACGTCTCATTATAAATGAAAACAATTAAAACTGTTACAGGAAAAGAGTTATACTTACAGTTACAGTTTCAACATGATTTCTCTCTCCGTCTCTCTGTCTGTCTGTCTGTCTCTCTCTCTCTCTGTCTGTCTGTCTCTCTCTCTCTCTCTCTCTGTCTCTCTCTGCCGCTCTTTATTTTCATAAAACCTAATTCTTTTAGATTTCCTTTCAAAAATACTTCTGGAAACCATTCTTGAAATGTGACTGCTATCCTTACACATTTTGGCTATTGTAATGCAATGTTTGATTACGTTTTTATGGTTTGAGGCCTAATATCACTTGCTTCTGGCTGATGTTTAACATTTGAACCAATGTACTTACTCTATTTGCACATTCAAACACCTTTCTTTTTGAAATACTCTTAGTTTATCTCCTTTAAAACAACATCATGTCTTTAGCTACATGCCTAAAACACATCGAATTACATAATCATGTTATTTGGATTCTTTTTGATGGTCATTTTAGGCCTAGGGGGCTTTTCTGATAAATTGATGTTGGTGTTAGTGTCACTTTTGTGGACTTATATGGATGATGATCATTGTTGAGATGGTGGTTGCTAGTAGTACCTTTTTAAATACTGAATTTTATTGACATTTCCAACAAATTTGGAACCTGTGCTTACAAATTATCTGATGTGCTGCAAATTTTGGTCCCTTTTCATCAATTGTATGGTCCTGTATGCGCATGAATGAAGCACCTGTTCTAGCCAATTTACTAAAATAGGCCTAAAATTTCAAAACAAAAGTTTTTGCATTCTGTCATGTTAAAACTAGACATAGCTTTTTCGATCCTATGGACCTTCGCACATACGCTTTAGTCTCTTTTGGGTAAATGCGAACTATAAATTTATGTGTTTCAGCTATACATACCAAGGAACGTTGCCTTTGGTCGGAATTGACTTGGATTTGTTTCATTAGGACTACGGTTTGGATATGGTAATGACACTGTCTAAATAGGTGGTTGATTGAAAATCCTTATGGACCCATATTATCGTCTTAATACTGCTGCACAACTAGTACTTCAGATAAGGTATAATGTGTCAACTATTTACGTGCTGTGGGATATATCATTGCCCTGAGTTCCTCGGCATCAAAAATGTTTTCACTATGAGGCACTCTACAAGGGCATAAATAAGCCCAAAACCAAGACAGAGTCAGCTTTCAGAAATAAGCCTTTTGTGCACAACAAGAAAGACACTTCTAAAACCAGATACTGAAACCTGAGTTAGCTCCGGGATAAAGTGTGTGCAAGGTTTTGAGTAGCTCTATAATCTTGCCGTGGAGCTTCAATGAAAATAACGTAAAAAACCTGCAATTTTGGACAGTTTTTTTTGGGCTAATTCCATTTTGAAAGTAAAGTAGCATAAAAATCATGTTTCGATCTTCCAGTCTGTTTCATCAAAAGGATGGACTGTTACTAGCCTGGTTTGACAGATGTTCAAGTCTGTTCCTGTGTAAAGCTTTGATTGTGTCCAGCTTGGATCAATTGACAGCATTAACTCTTTTGGTGCCAATACTAGGCCTGTATATAAGTTTCCCACTACAACTTCATACCTCATTGTCTTAGTAATCATAGTCTTCTCTGGCAAGTTATGGTCCACTGTATATGCAGTTAAGATTCTGGGGCCCGCTTTGGTAATTGATACTTTTAGCCAAGATAAGAGAGCCTCAGTTTGATATCAGGCTACCAGCAGCATGCTTGTCTGTATGTGTGTCCCTCGAGTAGCACACAGAATGCTGTGTGTGATTGCTTTTGCAATGTTTACACAAGACAGACAAGGTGTAACTTAAAAAATTGGAACAATACATAATTAATGAATAGGGTAAGACATACATGTAACAGATTCAACTGAAAGCCACAGGAAGCTGTAGTTTTCATTGCAGTGAGGTTGCCACTTTAGGAACCGTACAAGCACACCACCACACTCCACTGCCACTGGCAGCCAGGTCAGTGTTCAATATGTAAACAAAGCATGTACAAATATGAATAGACTGACATCTACAAGTTGTATCATGCTTAGAAGACTACTTGGTACATGAGAATTAAATGAAAAGAAGGATGGCATAGACTGTGGTAGTTTATAGATCATTACATGCTATCAAACATATTTTCAATTGTCAATATTCAGTGATACCCCCACTTTAATACACTCTGACAGTGACCTGCCCCATCAGCATTCCAAAATAACTGGAAAGGGGTATTTCCTCTCAGAGGATGGGATTGGCAAGCATCCAGTCAAAAGGGTATACATCTTATGGACATGAAAGGTAGTTTCCATTGCTGTAACATTGTACCTAATTGAAACTGGTAAACCCGCATGCATGTGCTGCATTAGCAGACAGCCAAAGTACCAGGGTAAGTTAACAGCCAATCAGCAGGCAGGGTGGTGGTCACATGACCAGCCTGACTCCCTGACTGCTCCTCCACTGTAAAATTCCATGCAAACAATAACAAAAGAAAATGGCCTTCAGCTTTGATATATAAGTGAATTGGATTTTCAAACTTTATTTTATCAAAAGTTTATGACCTTCAGCATCATTTAGAATGATAATTATGTGGAAAGCCCTCTTGGACCAAGCAGTAAACAAATTCAAAATGACCCTTGTCCAACAGAAGAACCTTGCTTTGATCAAAGAGTAGTGTACCCAGGAAACACATGTTTTTGCTATTAACTGACTAATTTACGCTTCCATGACACCAGATAGCCTCAATAAACATTCCTGTGGTGTTAGAATCTCCCGGGTTCCAGTGTGGTCCTTGTCAATCAACAAAGTGTCTTTCTAGGGGTCTATGACAAGGCAGCCTTTCAGCCAATCCCAGGCCTTTATGGTTGAAGTAGGGGTATCACATATATGTATATTCAGAAAGAGGAGGGTCAGACCTGTCAAATGGTACATCAACAAGCTGTGTACGCTTAATGGACCCGCCCATAAAGGAAATCAAAGTCCCAAATGACTGCAGAATGAGGGTATGACATGGGTTCAGGGCATTAGCAGACCTGTTTATACAGAGATAATCTGGCAACGAAGTGGCTGCATGTGCAGTCCTGTTCCCTGACTGTATCATAAACATGTCAATATGACTGTTTTTACAACATCAATGCAGTTTTAGAAGTTTTAAAGAGACTGGTGTATCACATACTAGGCCGACGCCATGTGCAGCATCCAACAAAGAATATACTGGGACACCCCAAACTCAGAACGAGGCTGGGGAAATCTATAATTAGAAGCCTGCTTGAGAATGTACACTGATGGGGCCAAGTGGAATATTACTAGTATGTTGGAAATAAAGAATCCTTGGCACAGACAGATGGAAATATATGCTTTTAACCTTAACAGGAGCACGGAATAAATATGAATTTGGTATTTTTCAACTTAGATGTCTTCAAAAGACACTACTTTAGTGACAAAGGCGTAGGTAGCACTGTCTGTGACTGTGATATGTCCCGGTATCCTCCATGATTGACAGGCATGAACCCCGTGCTCTCTGGTGGGAAAGTAATATGCGTGTCTCGTATTCAGTCTTAAGTTATCCTAATTATGATAAACTGCCCTCTATTGCAATAAGGGTGCTAGTTTCATGTTGTTTATGAAAGGACCTTTCATTTAAGTACCAGTTTTCCTGTAGTTTCATAAAATGTAATGGTCCAGGTCAGCAGCTTTGCTCAGGTTGCTGTGAACACATTATACCCAAAGCGTGCCAAGGAAAGCTGCTGACTTTTCCTAAGATCAGGCACTGTAAATGTTAAAATGTATGATGTAGATAAACAGAAATGTACTGGGCTTACTGTGCAAACTGAAAAATGCGGTACTTTGTCACTTCTGACTTCACTATACTGAAGCTAGACTGACGTTCTTTCTTTGTGTTCAAAAGTTAATACTTCATTCAAAACCTAAATTATATACAGTTCTTCACACATACAGGTCTGTTTCAATTTTGACTTGATTCAACCATGCCCTAGGTATGGCCTTGACCAATAAAATCAACAAGTATCCCTGTTAGCATAATTTATATCAAAGTCTTGCCAAATATGATTCAAATATTCGAAATTATTTGGGCAGGGTGAAAAGATGTATTATTGGTGAAACCAGAAGTAATGATCAATAAGGAGGTGGAGAGGGTTTTTTGTTTTTTGTTTTTTTTTGGTTGGTTTTCACATTTTCAAGTGTTCTTTGTGCAGATCGATGGTGAAATCATCTTCTTCAAATCAAAGATCACAGAACGGCTTTAGTCTCAGTATTCAAGGTCATCTAAGAACATAATTGTCACAGTCCTCTGGTTTCAGCAGACTACTGGGGAGGCAGCTGGTTGACTGTATTCTCGCTCACATATATTATAAATGTTTTTTTCAGCAATCCTGTCAGATCATTGTTGGCAACATTCTTTATTTAACTTATACAATACTTCGAAAGCTCTCCTTAAACATATTTCATTGATCAAATACATCAATCATGTTGCATATTTGTGTACCATTAGGAGCAGGATAGAGCCCTATCTAAATCTCTTTTGCGAGAAAAGATGACATTTACATGACAAATCTAAACACAAACGTCAAGAAGACGACAGCAACACAATGTAACTGCTATTCAGGCAGTGTAAGGGACTGAGGTTTTTATCTTAAAACATGTTATACAGTCTGGCAATAACATGCCCGGTGTCTGAATCATTTAGATTTTTTATTTATTTATTTATTTTTATCCTTTAAGAAACTATTTTTCACAGCTATGTAATAATTTTTGTACAGTAAATATGACCGAGCAGTAGACATGGTGTCTTCTATTAATTGCTGAACAGTATGTTTAGGGCAGTTGAAACCAGTAATGGCGTGCAGTTTAAGTACAAAAACTCCACGTTCCTAATGCTGTATTGTTCACACTCATCTAAGGTGGAGTTATTAACAATTATGGTACACGCATAGAACACGCATGAACAATAACAGGCATATCGCCATTTGTGGAATAATGTCAGGCAAAAGGGTGTACCAAAGTGCCCCTGTCTTATTTAACAAGAGGGCTGTCTGAAAAGCCAATGTTCAACTGACCTAGAGATCATCACATTTGTGGCATCTGTGAACTTGGAAAAGAATCACGGTCACCCATGAACTGAGTAAGTCTGATCTTAATGAAAGAACATTAACATATGCAACATCCAGGTCCCAGTTCAAGAGATTCTTAAGTTACAGTAAAATGTAAAATTTATGTATGATTCTCTCTGACACCAGAAAGAGGTCAAACTCACTAATGTACTGTCTTAGCATGACTCTCATAGAGAAATATTAATATGTGCAACATCATGATCCCGACTTTAAAAAATCCCAAGTTATCTAGTGATGAGTAGATTTCATTTTATTTGTCCAGTGTCCTCGGGAATGAGATTAAGGTCCAAAAATCACTGGAGCATTACCATTTACAGAAATAGGTAGAAAGGCAGCGAGTGCCTTATCCCTCTGAGTATACATCCCTGATATTAACAAATTAACATCAGGTAACCAATATGTTCAGCTGATTACTAACTGTATACCTGTAAAATGAGTATTCCTCTTAGTGTATTTGCTTGGTGTTTAACTCGTATTAAGTCTTGAACAATGCAGTTCAACTAGTGCTGTATAGCTTTTCAAATTAGCCAATGGTGTTCCAAATCACAATGTGTTCAAACAGTTTCATCTGGGTCCAAAAACCTTGTATTTGCAATGATGGTAATCTAGAAAGCTATACAACGTTGCTGCGTTTGGGGGGGGGGGGCAGGGGCTGTAGCCTCTCTCAGGGCACAGGACCCACAGAGGTTGCACTCTTTCACTAAAACTTTATAACTTGAGTTCAGGATTTGTAACATGGTGCACCTTATAAACAAGAATGACGTTTTCCTTTCATGCTTTGATGTTCTACACTTTTCCACTTTAGTGTACTTGGTCAGAGTGGTTACTTGCTCCATAAAGTTTGCATGTAGTATCACACTCACTTAGAGCATACAGGAACAGCAGAGTGTCTCATAGGCCTAGGAACAGATTTTTCTTCAAACCAGTGATACACACCATCTTAATAAGTTGACATATGCAAGTTCGCAGTCTTACCTGGGATAACAGCATGAGATGCTAGAAGATAAAATATGTCTTACTCTTTAGCATGAACAGCTTTTGGCTTGTTCATTGCAGAAGTGCTTGCCAACATGCTTATATCATAGTCTGTATCCCAGGGAAGACTGAGAACTTGCATATGGCAAGACAAGGGATCAATTTTTTAATCATCAAAAAACATAAATTTTGAATTGAATAGGGTAGTCGGCTGGCTTGCACCAAATAAACTATCATTAAACATAGGCAAAACCAAATACATGTTATTTCATTTCTACCAAAGGAGAATAAATTTCACTTTAAATCTAAAAATTAATAATATTCTAATTTCAAAAGTGGAAGAATTCAACTTTTTAGGCTTAACAGTTCAGGAAAATTTAAATTGGAATGCTCATGTAAAAAAAGTAGCAAATAAACTATCTAAAGTTATTGGTATGTTTAAGAGACTACATAAGTACATCCCGGCTAGTGCTCTGTTACTAATTTACAACTCTCTCTTCTATTCATATATCAATTATTCTATCCTTGCATGGGGTTTCTCATGCGAACGGATCTTCATTTTACAGAAAAATGCTGTAGGCCTTATGTGAAAGATTTAATGCCCACACAGACCCACTTTTAAAAAAATTAAACATCTTAAAAGTAACTGAGGTTTTTCAGTTGAGATCAATTAAGTTTTATTATGGATATGTTAAAAGCGAATTACCACAATACTTTAGTAATTTATATAGAACTCCTGCGCAGATTCATTCTCACTTAACCAGAAATAGAGAAGATATTCCTCCTCCTAGGCCCACCAATATTACCTCTGAAAAATGTATAAGTTACTATGTCCCATCCCTTATCAAAACCCTTCCATCTTGTATTACTGAGAAGTTTGAGACACATTCTTACTCTGGTTTATCAAGCTATGCAAAAAAATATTTTATTAACAGGTATCAAGATATATGTACTGTGCCAAACTGTTATGTATGTAATAATTGATTCTAGTCCTGTCTAATAATAATTTTTCTATGTACATGTTTTAGTCATCCTTAGTATCTGTATGGATTTCATGGTATTTTTGTGATAATCAGTTTGTTTATTAAGTTACCTCCTTTTTGGTGGCCCCAGTGATAGCTGACTCAGGTCCTTAATTGGGGTCATCCAGACACTCATCAATTTTTGTATTCTAATGCGTCATGTACTTTTGAGTTGCAATATTACATACTGTTTGTATCCATAACAATTATATTTTGTCAAATAAACGTTTTCTGACTCTGACTCTGACTCTGACTCTGACTCTGTATCTCCTTACGCGTGCTCACCTGTTATACTTAATTTGACTATACCCTATGCAAGGAGGTTACTGAGGGCCTGCATGTTCGCTATATTAACTAGACAGGCCCTTTTGCTCATGGTCAGATGCATTTCTGCAGAAACCAATGGTGAAGCACTAATGTCATTTCCTGTCCTGCACCTAGGGGCTTCATTCTTAGCGCTCGGGCAGTGGTCACAATAAAACACAGCTAAAATATTGTAATTAGTGGAGCGTAAAATGATTTTCTGTGACACTATTCACCATGTTTAGGAATCTTTTTGCTGCAATGCCTCATTTTACATGTAATTAGCACATGACCTTGACCTCGGATGACCCCAAAATATCACCAAATTAAAAAGCATTCTAAACTTGGTAGGAAATGATACACGGAATGTGTTTCTATGTTGCTTACTTATAAATTGTGTCCATTTTTACAGTATACCATGTGAAGCTCTGACCTTCTTCAATTTGAGTTTAAAACGAATTTTTGCCATGTTACATTTTGTCCGCCTTCTCATTCACCATGGTCTTCATTGCTGTGACTATACTAGCAACGTACCATGCAAAATTCTCTTACTTAATGCAGGAAACCATCTGTGGAATGTAAAAAAAATAGAGCATGTGATAGTTTCATGCTACCTGGACTAGAGACGAGTGGAAGGTACGTGATGACACACATGTATTAGCAAATATACAGATATTGATGTAGTATTCTGACATTTGCGCTATGGGTGGAACAATTGTATCTTAACTTTTATTGACCAATACTGGATTCTATTGCATTCTAAACTGTTCTGTTCTCAATTCAGATAAAGGACCATAGAGACACCATTTTTTGTCCATCCTTTTTAGCATTAGGATAATAGTGTTTAGAAAACTTATCTCTGCAGTGCTCTGCTGGTATTTTTATAACCTCATATGACTTGTCAGTCAGCTGATGTTGTAGGATGCCCCATTGTTCATCTGTTCATTTGTTCTGATAGCAGGAATCACTCTGACCATCAGGCAATTACCTAAATGCTAATGTCTCTTAATAAGTCTCAAATTATGGCCTTTAATTAAAGGAACTATTTGTTAACAAAAAAGTAAATTATTTTCAACAACTATTTGCCAGTAAAAATCTAAGTTCTATAGTGTCATCTCTGAGGAGGACATGAAACCTTATTGCAATGAACATTAATGTCTATGTTTGTAAGCTTTAACTCTCATTATTCTTACAGGTTAGTACCATATAAGCTAGATACGTTAGAGTGCAGGGAAATATTCCTATATTTGCCTTGGCAGTTCTGAAGACATATTTGGCACCTTTTCCGATACAGGCTAATCTGGGTCGATGTCCATTCATACACAGACATCTAAAATCTCACTTTAAAGGTAAAACAATTGTTTGGCAGTGTCAATACGGTTTCCTGCAGCAACAGTTCATAGTAAGTTAGACAATAATAAAAATAAAGTGGAGAAAGAAAAATTCATTCCTCCTAATCCATTGTTTTTGTTTTACTTCCACAGTAAGACATCCTTTGTAATAACATTCAGAAAATTACACCAGGTAGCTTTTTAAATTAACAGAACGAGGTCTAAAATATGAACTTCTGCATTTCGATTTTGCTTCTTTCTGTTGATATTTTGATAACTCGTGAAACTCTTTTCTGTCATTGTTGGGTTTAAATTTATGAATATGGGTAATGTTTTTTCTAAACTGTTTGATGACTGCTGGGTTTTGATCATGATTGGTTCTTGGTTGTTCAGATTTTCAGTGCAGTTTCTCAAACATTCTTAGAGAACTGTCATCGTCTTCTATCTCTGATTACAGTCATTATTTGTAATCTTGCCAACATAAGTTCTTATCCTCTTTAGATATTCAATAAATAATATATTGCTTGTTGGATTTTCAAGTCCTGCTATTATATGTGGTGATGTCCATGTTGATGAATTTGTCCTGATTTGGATGGTTTTTGACTTGCGCCAATTTTTGACTAAAACATTGGTTTTAAACAAATTTTTATTATCGTAAGGATTTAATTGGGAAACAGGGAAAGGCCCTAAAAAACCTCTTGTATACAATATTGACACGTTATGGTCTCATTCTACCATTTGTGAGTGTGAGACCAGTTTGTCTGAAAAACTGAAGTAACCAGATGATTGTGATCACAAAAATACCACGCAACTAACATTTCGATCTTTGACCTACAGATATTATACCAGGCAATAAAGGTAAAGAGTGTTACTGGTGGCTGGTGCAGATGGAGTCTGCCACGTATTGGAGATATTTTGGCTTGAAAAATGTAGTATCACTTTTTTGACATGACAGGAAGAACAACCAATTTCGTAACGTTCAATTGCTTCTAGTGTAGAGAGCTTCAGTATTTCTTGTCAAATGAGCTAAACATTACTTTGCAATTATTCTTCTGACTTGCACTTTGACTGGTAAAGTGGCTTTCACATGCAACAATTTACAGTATATATGAACTTGAAAAGCAAATTTCTCAAGGATACATTTTTAATTTTGCTCCATGAAAAAAAATGCATTCTACACACAAAAAATTGATAATGCCTAGTTTTTTGTTTTCGTTTATTGTTTGTTTTTTATTTATTTTATTTTTTTTGTGAAATGATAATGTGTTTAAAGGTTAAAACAGTCAAGTGTTTCAAAATTTATTAAATTCAGGAACGCTTCCTTTAATACTTTGTCCTACCAAAACGTCAGAATGTGTGAAATTTCAACAGCAAATGGTAAATCTAGGTAAAATTTCAATAGGTTAGACACGAAAAAAATGTTTTATAGAAATATTCTCTAATCTTACTCTTTCATGGACTAGTCAGTACCATAACTTTAACGTGATATCACTATTTACAATACTATTCCAGGACAGTATCATGCGAGTAAACAATAAGACAACAGTGGGGAATTGATGAAATCTGTTCAAAAAGGAACAAAACATGGTGGAGCTAAAACAGAATTATTGAACAGTGGTGTGTGCTGCTTCTGAAGAGGACAGGCCAGTGTAGCTCTTAAAGGGTACATGTCAGTGCTGAATAGGTAGTGAAAGAGGCACATAAAGGAATGAAATTCTGGTCAGGTTTATTGCTTTTACACAACATGACTAAAAGGACATTAATCCATGAACTAAAAGATTAGCTGAATTAGAATGAATACAATCTTTTATACCACTTAGACAACTGAGGAATAAATTTGGTAATATGCATTCTATAAGTATTCATATTGCAAAAGACATAATATGGACATATGGGAGATTCAAATTAGTTATAGTTCCTGATGAAAAGAATAAGACCAAAGAAGTTCCCCTGTGCCACGCATTAGTAAAATCACTGAAGAATAAACGCGGGGGGGGGGGGTCATTGTATCAATATTTATATTTTAACCTCATTTTAACCTCTATGAGATAGACGGTTGTTAAAGAGTTTTAAAATGTAAAAATCTTCTTTTGACGGAAGTGACTCGGGTTCTTTAGATGTAAAAAAAATAGAAGTTCAAGTATATTAAACTTTGCCACTCGAATTTCCACCGCTCCCAAGAACTATCTCTTGTAAAACTTACATGTATCAGAGAATTGGGTAACAACATGTGATTCTTATGTATTATTCGAACACCTTTCTCCCTTTTGTTTAACACATGCTAATTAATGTAACAAAATGTTATCAGAACCGTTGTTGGGCTGTTATCTAGTTGAAATCAGACCTGTGCAATCATTAAGCACATAGTAAAGCCAACATTTAACAGGAAAAAAATTTTATGTTTACCGCTTCTCGACAAGGACAGCTTTACATGGGTTAGTGCAAGAGTAATAATTCCACTCTTCTTCAATTAGGCATGCTGCAAACCCATGTTATTTTGTATTAAGGATACAAAATGTTATGTGGGTTCCATGCAGATACCTGTATGCCAGGATTCACGTCCCGCAAAACTGTTTTGCCTGTGTACTCTTTCCCAGAATTCATGATAATAAAAATTAATTTTGTTTTGATATTTACTTGAATGTTTTGATTTTTAATGTCTAAAGTATGAGATACATTCTTTTGAAACAAAATGTTCATTTCACAGAGTTGCAGAAGGAATGGCTGCATATGCAAGCAGTAAGAAAATACCAGGGTCTCTGTCAGAAAAGCTAGGGTGATGGTGTATCCTTCGGCCTTGTGTTGCTCTGAGTTCCACCATATTGAGAAGGTGGAAGAAATTTAGAAAACATTTTGGAAAGTGCTCTTATGCTTCATGGTGGATATTATGGTGCTTTATCTTTGGTCCAGTCGAATATAGCATATAAGACCTCTACACAGGGGATGTTGCTCTCATGTGCATGGAAATGTATCTCAGGACTGGGTTGCTGAGAACAATACACGTCTCTCCAATACCTTTTTGCTACAGTCAGAAGTCATTCTTGTGACACTTCTTTGAAAACAGCACTCAGTCTTGCCCCGACTTTCCTACCAACCGAGTCTGGATAAGATCCTGCAAAGCTGGCTATTTGTATTTGTGTACATAAGCTATAATTGGTGATGAGGCCAGGGACCTAGTACAGAGACCCCTGATTTGGTTGTTTAATTTTCCATTGCCATACACTGGCCACGTGATTGTAAAATTAAGGTCTGTGGTTTTATGTTGTATCGGTGTGAAGAGGACAGGTAGACAGGTAGATCGAAAAAACATAATACAATAGCCACCGCCTTCATTTTAAGTGACAGGTAAGTAAGCTCACAAGGCTGACAACTTCCATAACGAACTGCAATAACTACAAACAAGGCAGACAAATGATCGACGCATTCAAGCATTGGGTCTGGGCCCAGCTTGTGCCAGGATAATGACCACTGCTTGACACACACATATGTTGCTTGTGTACTTGTAGATCTCACGAGTAAGGTGATCAGTGGTGACTGAGCAAGGATAATTCATAAGGCATCTGAGCTGCCAGTATTTTGACAATGTATCCATCATTGCTTTCCCATTACGATGAATTTACTTCATTTGCCTTTCTCTTCCTTGCCAAGTAATTGTGATTGTAACAATTTACGGCGATTCAGAAATTTATTCAATTTAGGCATAATGTGCAGCTATGTCCCCAAATGATTCCACACCTGATAGTGATACAACCATCAAATGTACACGAATAAAAAATGCCAGTCTGTTTTTGTCATTTTGCTCCCGGAGGGGATACAGAAGAACTCCTGGTAGGCTCCAAATTTTGCAAGAAACTTTTACAAAAAGTGGACCTGAGGAAGAAGGCTATCACATGTTGAATACAATATATTTTCATTTAAAGTGAATTCAAAGTATTGAAAATTCATTTGTGGTGAATTCCACTGGATTCGTGTGATATATTTGTTTAACCAAGGAGGGTAGAGAGAGAAAGAAGGACAAGGGATCTGTTATCGGTGGTAAATTTTACCCTTACCTTGTTGAATGGAACACATTTTGGCAACGACAATGTTTCAAATAATATCAGCTCGAATCCGACAATTCATGTAAATTACCTAGCTACTTTAATAACAGGTTTTTAACTTTACCCACTGCCCATTCATACGCTGCCACCAAACAGCGTTATATTCCGAGATACACGTTCCCTCAACAAGCGACCACTGAAAAGTGAATCCGATATTATATTCCTGGATTAATCTTACACACCTTTGAATATAACAGAAAAAATTCATACATATTCGTATTCAGGATTCCCCGATACATTACATCATCCTATATAAATGAATACTGTGAAACCTGCTCCATTATTGATACCTTTGTTTGCAACAACTATGTGTAACTCTGTAGATAAGCTGTATGTCTTTTACTTTAAAAAAGTGATCTGTGTATTTCTTTAAAAGCGGGTTGAATTTTCAGGTTAAAAAAAGGGTGGCCCTAGCCATAGCGGATGTTTTCATCTTCGGCTGGGCATCCTAACTTCATGTATATAGGGTAATTTATTGTCCTAACTTCACCTGGTCCGTCATTCTATTTGTCAAATTATCAAATTCTATATGTTTGTACATTTTGCCTTTATGTTAAACAACTTTATGTTGATCTGAATCTGAATCTTTTCTGTTTTACAGATTTGTTCCATTTGAACGTTTTAATGGAACTATCAAATTTAGTTGATTGCTTCAATATTAATGTGTAATGTTTGCATCTAGCGATCACCAAGCTGCAATAACAACACATCTATGTGCTCGCAGAGGCTCCGTTACTTTGTGGTCACCAATCTCCATATTTTCTTGCTTTGCCTCACAAATTGTCACTCCTGTCTTACTCTGTGCTCAAAATATGTGTCCACCCAAGTGTCTTTGTAATGCAACAACCTAAGAAAGGCCCAAGATCCAACAATTTATACATGCACGAATCATGTTCATCCTTAGAATTGAGAGCATGTGGGGAACACATGGAATTAGACATATTTGATCGAATGGTGCGTGTCACATGACTAAATTCACCAATGACGGTCCTTGAAACTTCCATAAATTTACAAAAAGTGACCTATGTGCATTTTACTCTGTGGAAGGATATTCCAGGAATTTTTTAACCAACTAGAGCGCTAATTACACAAAAGGACAAAATCCTGAGCTTCCCATTATATAAAAGAATAAAAGATCATGGCAGTCGATGAGAATCGCTGAGGCCGCAAATGGGCAAAGGTACCTTAGTTTTAATGTAGATTTCGAACTTCATTGAAATTGCGACAAAAACCAGTGGTTGTTAAATTTTTATCCCTTTGACAGGACAAAACTCCTTTCAAACACAAAATGAATACAGCGGGTTGCCAGTATTGCAGTTTGTCTGCAAGTACGTGTAAAAGCTCGCAGGTAAATTAACAATACAGGCGAAAAAGTGATTTTGTGGCAAATGATGTTCACTGTATAGTGAGATGTTATGAGTGTGGGTATGCCTGGTTTGTTTTGATTTTAGAGGTTACTGTACCAACTGAGAGTGTACCAAGTCACAGAGTTAATCTGCTTTGTTGGTGTGACTTGTATACAGGGGGCATGGAAACATTGTTGACCTACATTCGTAGGATTAATTTCACTGTACTGTCTGTACACATTTCTGGGGTGATTTAGAAAGATTAGAGACATGTCTCACTCAATATGCTGGGATGTATGACTAATTGAAAAACTCTGGGATAATGGTGAGATTTCTCTGTCTGTATATAAAGTGGCTGTTTTCCTGACTGGGGGAGAGAGAATGCTGAAAGATCTGACAGAAGCTGTGTGTTGTCATCAAGCCACTAGGACTGTGAGCAGTTGTTATTGTCAGGGAGACACCTATTTATACATTGTACCTGTGGAGTGTGGACAGTGTCTTTGAGTGGATTGGTATAGTTGCTGGTAATTTTACCACGTGGGAACTAAACTGCACCTCTGTGGAATTGGATCAGCAACACACCTTTTAGTACCACATTGGAACCAAATCGTACCTCTGTGGGAATTGTACCAGATCATTTAGCAGCTGTCATAGGTCTTGGAACAGTCGGACAGTATCTGTGTATAATCTCGCAAGGGATTTTGATTTCCCCAGGACTGTTTAGCTATTGTTATTACCAGTGAAAATAGGTTTTACCTACGTTGTCCCGATTTTGATTATTAATGTTTTGTTATTGTTAAAGTTATATCATGGTTGTCATTCTTTGTTGAGTCCTGCTGAAATTCAAAAGGTGGGCATCGTAACAGGAGATGATGAGTATAGTCAGACACCACATGAAGCCGCAAACTTAAGCTTAATGGTTTCTTTTGATGAATACTGGGAACAGACTGTAAAGAAAAAGGTTTGTGTTGGTTGTCCAAGACTCCATATTTTTATTCTATGCAAACATTTTTTTTCGAAATCTTCAGGTGCTGCACACTGGTCACCTTGAAAGAGATAAAAGAAAAATGTTTTTAGAAACAAAGTTCTTAACAACCTCATACTATCATAATTTGTTCTGCGTGATATGCATTTAATATATTCAAGCAGCTTGGTATTTTTCAAGACTGTGCATGCACCTGGGAAGTGTGCTAGCGAATTAAGCAGCATTTAGAATTTATTCAAAATAATCCTGTTCTGTGGTATTTAGGTGTGTCCAAGTATGTGTGATTGTTTTTTTAACTCGAGAAGTAACATTCAGAAGAAGCCAGGAAATGATACTAATTACTTAATATTAGGCCTAAGCTATTATCCTAAGAATAAACAGCTACCATATGCTGATTTTAGAAAAATGTAAATAAATGTTCAAGATGAAAAATCATTAGATTGATGGAAATCCTATAGATCTAAAAATGGAGACTACCTTTGCTTTTGTTGACGTTATATTTGTGTTGCATATACAGGACAGCAGCCGAGTGGCCAAATGGTATTGTGTATCTACCATGAAAGCATTAAACATGAAACATAAAGCAAGCAACTGCAGCATGAACCATGAGTTTAAGGGGAGATGAATAATCAGATACAAATAAAACAGGCACATGACACGACCAACAAATAATGTAAAGTAAGCTTCAGCATAACATCAAAAGCATCATTTTTTCAACTATCCATTGAATTACATTCATCCTATGTAACATGTGCTTTAAATAGATACATTGTACGCTGTCCATGTCTGTTTTCCAAGTATTTAGCTCCCGTACTCATCTTTGTGATAATTATTGATGCAGTAACGCGTGTTTAGGGTCAATGTCATCATGTAGACAGCTAGCATATCGTAAATGTACCAAGATAACGTCTATGTCAACTATAATCTTAAACTTGGGTATATCAGTCTAGAAAAGCTGTATAGCTTCTCAGATTAGCCATGAATATTCCATTTCAAAATGTGTTCAGGCAACATCATCTGAGTGGAAAAAAATCATGCATATGGGCTCATGATATTCAGAGGAAAAGGATACGTAGGACATTTGTTCAGTAAAATGAACAGTACCATATAAGCTTTGTACGAAGGTGCAAAGTGTGAGGAATTAATTTCTTAAATTCTCGAAAAAAAACATGTTTGATACCAAGGATATTGACATATCAGTGGACTTTTGGGAGTTTGGATACTGCTGCCTATGTACTTTGCTTATAGACTGACATGCATGGTGGCAGCATTCATAGTATGCCCAGATCATGATATTGGTGCAAATTTGGTTAAAACTATTATAGGTATCATACGTTTATTTACCTGGAGCTACACCAACAGACCTCGACTACAATTTGTGTTCATGTCTATGCATCAGAACCACGGACACTATTTGAACCACAGTAACAGCTACAAGGTATTTCCAGTTATGCGCCAGATAGTTACATATATTTCGTAGCACCAATGAGCATAATTCCCACCAGACAGTTAAACGAGCACAAAGTTTCAATTTCAGTAGACTTACTTTATATCTATGCCTTCTGGTGGCACCAACAATACATACTCTTTCAGTGCAAGATTCTGTCCCGTCTTCTGCTTCCTTTATCTTCATGTTCTTGATTTTGTTCTTTTTCTTTTTCTTCTTCTTAAGGCCACAGGGTACTGATGTAAAATCTGTTTCTGTGTGATAGCGAAAGTAGAACTTGTGACCCTCAGTGAGACTTGGAAGGATTGTGTATCTAGGTGAAACTTCGGCTGGATTATATTTTGGTGACTTTGACCTAATTCACAAGTTAACAGGCTGACTTAGGTTAAACTGGTTTTTGTGCAATTACTACTGAAGAATTTAGAAAAAACTTTGTAAAACTTGATAGGATTACTTATCTATCGAAATCCTAGGTAAGGGTTGTATTTGGGTCACTTTAACCTAACTTTGAAGTCGACAAGGTCACTCATGTGAAGTTGGTTTCCAAGTTGATGAGGTCACTTATGTAAAGTTGGTTTTCAAGTTCATGAGCTCACTTATGACCATTGGTTTTACAACAAATAAAGGCATTCCAATGGATTAGCAACTGCTGCCCGTTCCTTGCAAATATATATTTAACCTGGCGTGAATTTAAGTACATGGATAAATTGATGAAGAAGGACTTTCAAATGGCTACACAATTATCGAACAATGCAAGGTATATTCATGACATTGTTTGTGTAAATGTAAAAAAAAATCAGTGAAATTACTAAAGAAATTCACTCAAAAGATATTCATTTGGAACTTTGCAATTCAGATGGTTTCAGGGATGTGTTTCTGGACTTGGATATTCAGGTCACTTATGACAGTTTTTGCATTATAGTCTATCACAAAATAGAACAGTTTAACTTTGAAGTAGTTAACTATCCTTTCCCGGAAGGTAACATTTTGGGAGCTATCAGATATAATACATTTCTGTCACAAATTGTGAGATTTGGTCGTAGTTGTTCTAAATTTCAGGACTTTGCATCTAGAACAAAATTTGTTTCTAATAAACTTGAGTCCAGAGATTTAAAGGTGTACTTTTTGATCAAATATTTCAACAAACTTTGCTAAAAAAATAATCCAGATATGGTTAGAATATTAGGCTTTAATAACTTTAGAGATTTTAGACATGCCTGTTTTGCTACTTTTATCCTTTGGCATCATTCTGTTTCATAATTACCTTTCAGACAATTAAAGCCAGCTTGCGTTTTTTGAAGTCAAACCCCAGGGGCCATAGGTAGCAAGCAGCTACCCACAATAGTTACAAGCTTGCCTAATTGTACTTGGTATCTGGTTAAGAAAAATTATATTTTGATTCCATATTTTTTTTTATTTAAAAAGTTTTGATTTTCATTCTTTGCCTACTATCCCTAGAACTGTTGCTGTCAATATCCAAAGATTGTTAGAAAGTTTGGCTGCAATTATTTTACAGATTTTAAACTTTGCTGTTTTGCTACTTAATCTTATCTTTTGGCATCATTCTATTTTAATATTCACTTTCAGACATTTTAGGGTTACATGTTTTCTGTCAGGTTAAATCCCCCAGGGGCTATTCATAGCAAGCAGATACCTACGGCAGTTACAAGTTTGCCTAATTGTACGTAAAATCTTCTTAACAAAAACGACTCTAATTATTTTATGACATGCCTAAGTACACATTAACTCCATGTCTAAAAATTACTCAAATTTGACAGTATTTACTCTAATGTCAAAATTCCGACACACTATGGTGAAACATTGACTCGGGGTTAGCAGCGAAATAGAGTTTTGTTGTTTGGAGACTTTCAAAGTGAGTATTAGGTGTCATCATGGGGTTTGTTTTACATTTGTGGTGCTGGGTGTCCTTTTTTGCATTACTTGTTAGGGTTTTCCTTGGTTTGCGCAGGTGGTCTAGCTGCCACGGTTTATTTTACAATCACTTGGACTCAATATAATGCCCCAGTTTGTTTCTACTTCAGTTATACACTGGCAGTTGGTTTAACTTAGATAAGCTATCCAGCTAGACAGGGCACATACTTGTTCAGTGGTAAGTCAAATTGTTCTTATATGAACTTGTACTATACAAATTTAGTCATTATGTTTGGTTTGACAGGTATTCTTCATTCATAGTAAAGCTCTGCATTTATTAAAAGTACTTTATGTATTTAGCTTATTCATCATTTATGAAGTTCATATTTATTCATCATTATGTGGGTTGTTCTTCTTGAATATTTAGTTTTAAATAAATTTATCCATATACTTAAATTTCAGCCAGGCTATATGCAAATACTCAATGGTCTGCGTTGACCCTGAATATTATCCAAAACAAATTTTGTTACATCAAAGTTGCAACAATGTAAGACATAAGATTACTTTTTGAATATTTATTATGCAACCAATATGCTTCTTTCCCGTTCAATTTCTCAAGTTGATTTTTTCATGATTTGAAATGGCACACTTGCTGCTGTGCTAAAGGATGAGGTTGGGGGCATCTTATTTATCTTCTTGCTTTCTTTGACTTCAGTTGTACATCGTTACGTGACAAATGTATTCCAGAAAATATTCGCTCAAAGCATCTTCATCGTTATAATTAACTGCAACTGTGCTTCACGTAAAAAAGTATATTATTTACCTTTTGCAAAGCAACATTAGACTCGTTCTTGCAACTTCAAACTGGAGAGACTTTATCAGAGATTTTTTTTCATGTTGTGGGGTTTCTGTTTTGAAAATAACAGTAAGCTCCTGAGTTATTGTCATGCAAATGCATATACATATATTGAGTGGATCAGAATGCAGAAATATCTGCTGTAACCAGTTAATATAATAACAACAACAGTAATAATAATAATAATAATAATAATAATAATAATAATAATAATAATAATAACAATAATAATAATACTAATAATAATAATAATAATAATAATAATAATAATAATAATAATAATAACGATAATAATAATAACAATAAAAAAAAACAATAATAATAATGATAATAATAATAATAATAATAATAATAATAATATTAATAAAATGGGGCTTTCTCCTTGTCTGCCGCGGTCCTGTGTCACTTTGTGATGCAGGTGGGCAATTAAAATGAAAAATAGATGAGGCGGTTGGAAACATGGAATTCCTTAATAGCTGGTGCTGCCATATTTTCCAGGACCAGGCCGAGACAAAGGATCCACCACCCACTCTCTCACAGCTATCGTGACCCCCGGGGACTGGGTATATCCCCCTACCTTCAATGGTTGTATTTTTTGAAAAAAGGGAAAAAACTCCACCCATCAAAAACCCTATACCCAACTCTAAGGCTCAGGCTTTTCCCATGGGAGCACCCATGGGAGCCCTTATAAGGGCTACCACCATTCCCTTCCCTCCCTGTACTCTGCGATTCTAATTTAACCTTTTGCATTTTAACTGAATTATTTCATTCTTTTTCACCCAGCATCCTACTAGCTATTCATGTACATTTTTATTACCTTTCCTGCCTCCCAGAAAGCCATCTTTCAAACCTGAAACCTATGCTACACGTTCCTCTTTCTCTACACACTGAACCTCTTCTAAATCCTTGTAATTGTAATCTTCCCTGTGCCACTTTATGGGAAAATATTCCCTTATCTCTCTTTATGCATGGCACCACAACAGCCAGTGATCGACTGTCTCATCTACTTCTTGTCTATACGTCTTACATTTCCCATTACTACCTGTTGTCCACTTCTGTTTTCTCTTCTCTAGATTGATTACTCCTGCCTACTTTGAAAAAGAAGCTTGGATCCCTTCCTTCTATCCCAACACACTTTTTTTGGCTTTCCTAGCGCCTTGTATGCTTTGATTGTACTTTATTTCTTGACTCCTCTTTTCCAGTCCTGCTTCCAAACCTCTGTAACAGTCTTACCCATATATACTTTCCAATCATCCACCTCATCATACCCTTTTAATTCACGTCTCTCTGCTAGCTTGCCTATATCTTTCATCCATCTTGTTTTGTTCTTGACTACCTCATTGTAAAATTTCCTGCACCATCTGTCCTGACTGACTGCTTGTAGATACCCCCGGTAATTTAACGTAGCTTTGGCGATTCTATTGTTAATTTTATTCCAACCCAACTCTACTAGGACTGCTTCTGTTGCTGTATATGGTGGTGTTCCCAGTTTCCATTTCCCCATCTCATTCTGTGTTTTTCTCCATTCCCTGGATATCTTCATCACTTACTGAAATTACATATCGGCCAATTATCATTCCTGGTATTGAAACTCTAGCCCATAAAACTCTCGCTCTGTATGCTAAGTTGAAACTGTTCAGTCCAATAGCTTTAATCCTTCCTTTTGTATGATTCACTTTCTGTTTAATCTCCTTCACCTGATACCTGAACATGACTTTAGCCCTTGCTTTTATCTTAACACCTAGGTATTCATACTCATCAACCGCCCGAATTTCAATTACCTGTTCCCTGATCTTCTGGAATTTGGAACTGCCCAATTCTCCATTTTTTATTCGCATCTAGTTTCTTCCCAAGCATCATCACTTTACCCTTATCCTTACTAATTTCTAACCTCCATTTATTCCTGTATTCCCCTGATATGTTCAGCATCTCTTGTAGTTCTTTCTGGGACTCTGCCATGAGTACTTTGTCAAATAGACCTGGGATTTTTAGATCACCTACTCTTACTCCCTTATCACACTCCCTCAACTGATCCCTCAACTCCTTAGCATACAGAGCAGACAAAATTGGGGGGAGCACACATCCCTGCTTTAGGCCTATACCCAGATGTGCATTCTCTACTTCTTCCTTTCCTTATAAAAGTGTATGCTCTACATCTTAAAAGTTTTATAGAATGCTTTCAAAATTTCTAGAAAATTCCCACCAAATCCTAGTCCACTGAGTTTTTCCCATAAATCCATGAAGACTTTCTTCCACTTTCGTCCTTCCAGTTCTAACATCTGGGTCGATGTGAAGATGTGATCACCTACCCTTCTACTCGGTCTGAATCCATTCTGAATTTTCCTTAGAAGACCAAGCCTTTCAACTATTCTACTTAGTCTCTTATACATTATCCTTGAGGATTATAGTGCATAAGCGTCTAACTTTGTGTAATATATACATATGGTAGTGCTTTCTTCATTTTGAATGTCAAGAAACACATTTGGAGTTAAAATACATTTTCAGAATGACCCTGTCCTGTTTTTCTGCCAGCATGTACATAATTCGTGATGAGCTTTGAGAAGACAGAAAATTTGAGGCTGTCTATGGAGGGGACAGTGCAACCGTATTCAGTTCATTTTCATGACCCTGGCCTCATTATTGGCCAATTTAAGCATGACGACTAACAGCTTGCATTTGTCAAATCATGGCCTTCCAATCTGAGACCTTCTAAAATAAAAATCATAGGTTATTTGCAAAAAGTACAAAAATACTTATTTCGTACTGATCCATAACCTGTAATATATTTTACATGCATTTTAAATTTGAGAAGGCCTGGACATAAGTGGCAAAGTTATTTCAAATTGTATGATATCAGCTGTTTTCAAAATTGTCTTCATTTGTGACTTTTGATCACACTTTTTTCGTGTTAATTCCAAACTGCAGTTTGGTATATGGCAGTTCGGGAAATGGCATATGACGATGCTCTTGACATCACTTCATCCAAAGCTCTACCAAAATGCTGAAAAAAACCCTAATCCAGAAGTCTTTTCTAGATTGAGGTTCTGACTATTACACACCATCCACAGAAAGCATTTTATGTAGTTATTTGTATTCTTATAGCTTTTAATTTTGACAACATATTATACGGGTGGGCTTATGCACTTTGTGATCCGGAAATAAGTACTAAAATATCCCTTGCTGAACAATCTGATAAGTTTTTAGCCCAAAAAAGTTATGTTAAATTAAGCGTGTTTTGTGTTTCTGAGTCACATACCTAAGGATATAGTATTCCCGATATAAATGTCGCACTGTTATCTTATTCTGCATCGTGTCACTTTTCATATGTATGTATTAGTACAAATATTTGGCATAATGTGTATTTGATTAAGTTTTAATGCCTTTTCAGGCACAGCAGGATGATTTCCTGTCATCTTGATGACAGTGCAAGCAAAAATTTTGTACACAAGAAAAAGCCCTGGTGTGGTACGTTCTTTGAGAAGCCAAATGGAAAAATATAAAGGCATCCTTTATAAGATTAAAGTGACCAATGCAAAACATTGGTTCGTTGGCTACAGTCTTGCACATACATGGCTCCTATTACCTTAAAAATAAGGTATCAAGTTTAGCAAAATATAATCCAGTGAAGAAATAGTATCAGGCTACAAATTGGGTAAATTTGAGTATATTAAGAAATCAGAGTACACACATCCTTCTGACTAATGCACATATAATAAAAACACAGTTGAAGACTTGCATCACAATCAACTATCCGCCACTCGTGCTTATTCATTCTTTGACATCTAAACGATGCTCCAGCAGTTTCATATCTTTGCATGGGAGCAGATATGATGATGGTGATGATGATGATGATGATGATGATGATGATGATGATGATGATGATGATGATGATGATGATGATGATGATGATGATGATGATGATGATGATCATCATCATCATCACGTAACAGCAAACCCTAACTGCTTTGTTCATTTTCAATTTGGTAAATTTTACGTAACAATCTTTGCATGCCTAAACCAGGTTGTTTAAATTGGCAGTTCTTAAATGTGCCTGACTTCAAGGACACATGAGATCAAAAAAAAGTGAGTTTCATAAAGTTCTTCACAAAACCTTTGTCGGGAAAGTGCAAAAATTCGGTAAAACGGCTGTATTTGGAGTGTAAAACGGTCGTGCAAGTACGATTTAACCTCAAATATGAAGCAGTTTTTTCGTTCAATGATATGTTGCAATATTGCACGTTATAACGTTAGCTCTCAGTCCATTCAATTGCAACCAATTGTGAAAAAAGACCGAACAAGTTTCTCACGACCAGCTAGTCACGATTGTCTTATTGAAGTATATCGCCCCAAATTGGGGTAAAATTGCACATTATATGACTAATTTTAGGATCTCATATTGTGCAATACCAACGTTGTGCCTAGTTTAGTATTTATACAATAATAACACAACACTGTCTTCTGGATTTCCGACAAAGCTCTTTCTATATTGCTTTTCACTACTCAATATAAAATAAGTTCCCAGAGAGATTAAAACATTGCATATTTAGAAAAAACGTCTTTTTTCAAATCTATCGTAAGTTGTGAGTAGAAATTATTTGCAATGAGAACATGCCATCCTATTTAAACCCTCCGACATTTGAATGGCCCTTCACACAAAACTACCAGAACCGTTTAAATTCTAAATATTTTCTGTACTGACACTATCAGTTTGGGTTTTTGTCCAAAGGCAAGCAAACCCGGCTATGACGCGTATGTTGTGGCATCTGTCAGTTCTGTTTACTTCTATATTTTAAGAGTATATCTTTTATACATTGCAGTAGTGACGGTGATTCCCACATGTATGCAGCTGCACCTCATCATACATTCTGTCCTGGCATAAAGTGTTCACTGTGGTTCATTTTGTGTTTAAAACTACATCATGGGAAATGTGTGAGCCCCTTTTTCACCATGAAACACATTTTCTATGAATCCATGACATCTGGCAAACACGTGAAACGTGACCCACACAAATCGGCCTTCAATAAAAAGAATACCCAGATTCTCTGGCATACACTGTCATGGAGTGATACTGACTAGTCACGCTGCAAATTGAAGCAGCTGGTAGAACAATGCCCAGGGGCACGTGATGGTTGTCAATAAGATTAGAATGACAGCTGATTGGTTGCTTCTCAACTATTATCCAGCATTGAATTATTGAATTAATGTATAGAGACATCCAAGCAAATGAGATGCTAGGTTCGGCATTCATGACTCACAATTTCATTGATTATATCATAGAAAATATTGATGCAAGGTTGGAATAAAACCAACTCAATTTCAAAGTACAAACTTGCCTTTTCAGGTGTCTTTTAATATTTCAATATACAGATTATGTTTTGAGAATTGATGCACTTGACTTTTCATACTTTAGAGATCTAAGTCAGGTCAGAGTTTGCTCGTTGTACCTTTGATATCCTTGAGAGAACATCCATAAAAACAAACTGGGTTCAATGCAATTTCCATGGTTCAATACAATTCCCATGGAGTAGTCGGTCACTACGTCTTTTCCACGTGTCACAGCGTTTTGCTAAAAAGCCGTATTTGCAGATGTGGCACTTTGTTTTGCAAGACATTTCCATGGCAGTGAAAGAAACATACCTAGAGAAATACCAATTATAACTTTGAAATACAAAAGTAAATAATTCAACTGTTGATGACTGTACATTGTCATATATTCTCCTATCTTGACTTTTCACATTTTCTACAAAAATGTTTGTTCTATCTATGCATAATCAGGGATGTGGAAAAAGCATTCAAAGTTAAATAAGATATGAAGATCTCACTGAAAAGAGTCAACCTTTTTAGTCTCAAATTAAGAGCTTTCCTTTAGACAATTTGCAAAACAATTTACGTGGCAGTAAAAGAAACATACCTAGAGAAACACCAACTATAACTTTCAAATATAAATATAAATAATTCAAGATTGAAGGATTCATAAGTTTACAAAAACAAAAACAAACAGCACCGTAAGTTAACAGAAGCAAAACAAAAACAAAAAACCAAAAACAAACAAGAAAACAAAGAAATAAACTTCTATACAGTCTTTTTTTAAGAGGACATCAACGTCTATACATGTAAGCTTTGTCCCACAATGATCTTACATATTAAGTGCTGTGCACTGTACAAGTATATTTCAGGCCAGACAATGTTCAAACATTTACCATGACAGCTCAGAAGACATATCTGTACGTCTTCCCAGGTAACTCTTGTCGGCCATACGTACAGCTTTTCATAACATTCATGCATGTAGGTAAAACAATTATTTGCCAGTGTCAACACCTTTTTCTTCAGCTATGGGTCCTGCAAGTTAGGCCAATTTTAAGTTGGGAAATAATTATTTCCAAAACTATTGTAATTAGTTTAACTACCACAGTACGTCTCTTTTGAGATTAACATTCAGAAAATCATAGCAGGGAACTTTTCTGGTGTTTATGAAAAAAAAAAACATACTTCAAAACTGTTGGTCAGTGTCAACATAGTTTGTCTGAAAAACAACATTGATCCCAGGATTATTGATGAGATAAACACAACGCAACTAAGATTTCGATCTGTGACCCAGAGACTATGTTACCCGATTCAAAAAGTAAACAGTGTGACTGGTGGCTGGCATGGGTGGAGCCTGCCACATGTTGGACATATTCTGTATATAAAAGATGGAGTTTAGCAATGCTGTATCACTTGGAAGATACAACAGGAAGAACAACCTACTTCGACGCGTTCACTTGCTCCTCCTAGAGTTGTAAGTTTCACTTTTTCTGCATAAATGGGCTCAACATTATTTTGCAATCACCTTTCGGACTTGTAGGTTTTTAACTGACTGTTTTCCTGGCTTTGGCTTGCAATATGTTATGATATCATATATATATATATATATATATATATATATATATATATATATATATATATATATATATATATATATATATATATATATATATATGTCAACTTGCAAAGCTCAATTCTCAAGATCACAGTTTTAATTATCAGAATGGAAGTTTCCATAAATGACAAATATGCATTTTGTTCCCTAATTTCATGTGTGCTTTGTGACATTTTAAAATCCTGTCAAGAAAGACTGTTTTGTTAACATGTTTTTGGCATAAATGCTAATGACTTTCATTCTTTTCTGACATGCCTAAAGGCACCTTTACTCAATTTTTTAGATATTACTCAAAATTGACAGTATTTTCTCAAATGTCACACACCTGGCACATTACGTTGATACATGGACTAAGGGTTGGCAGTTAAATAGAGCTTAATTGTTTGAGGGGTAGGGGTCATCATAGAACTTGTTTTACATTTCTGGTGCAGGATGTCCATTGTTGCAGTCCTTGTTAGGATTTCCCTTGGTTTATACAGGTGGTCTCGCTGCAACTGTTTATTTTCCTATCACTGGGACTGAATATAAGGCCCCAGTTTGTTTCCACTTCAGATATATAGTGGCGGGTGGTTTAACTATGATAAGCTGTCCAGCTAGAAAGGGTACTTATTGGTTCAGGGGTAAGTCAAACTGTTCTTATCTCACCTTGCACCATACAAATTTAGTAATTATGGTTTGTTTGACATGTATTCTTCTTCCATAATGAAGCTCTGCATTTATAAGCTAAGCTTCACGAATTTAGCTAATTCGTCATTTGCCACTTTCGTATTTATTTTTTATTATGTGCGTTGTCTTTGCTGCATATTAAGCTTAGACAAGGAGCCGCTACTGAGAGAGACATGTTCGGGTAAAAGGCTCCAAAACATGTTGAGTAGTTACCCCCTGAAGACCCTTTAATTTATTTGAGCTGATACAACCTATATCAAAATTTTACAGAGAAAGGTGTGCAATATGGACAATAGTAATTCCGTATATATATAAGTAAGACAGGGACAGGCTAGCTTATGGAGAGTAAAGAGTTCGGACTGCAGAATAGGGTAATGACTACTAGGAAGTGGTTCTGGGCAAAAAGACACAAATACAATGATGGTGTGTTCAAAAGTTAAAACAGTTATGTGTTCAAAAGTGTATAGAATTTAAAGCACCACTTTCTTAATGCCTAGTGCTACAAATGTGATGATGTGTGAAACTTTGAACAGCAAAATTGAAAAGATTGGTCATGCCATAGGTTAGGCACAATGTATACTTTGCTGAATATATTTTCAGTATGTCCCTCTTATTTTGAAATATAGTGAATGCTTCTTCAATAAATTTAAGTTTAAGGTGGCACTCAGTTTAATCGGTAAAGTGTTTTTTTCAACTTTGAATAGCATCTAGGGCAGAATGTCAAGCAAACTCTCTGAGCTAAAATCCTGTATCGTTTAACTCCTAGCTCTCAAAACTTAAGTTCTGTTTTCGTTAGAGACTCAGAAGCAATATGTGACAAAATTTTCCCAACAATAGAATTCAACAAACATGCATTACTACACAGGGGAAGAAATTTGTACACAATGGAGTGTGGTTTGCCTGCCCACGATCTTAGCGTAGTATTATCTGAAACAACTCTGTATGCATGACAGAAGCTCAATATCAACAAGTTCTTTTAATCATAATAAAAGATGGATAAGTCAGATGATTGAGAAAAGAGGTAGTCTGTAAACGATCCTGGGGGTCATAGGAGTTGTGGTTTATCTATCAGAATGCATAGATGAGACCTGAGCCTATACCTACTGGATATATCAAGTTAACGATCTCCTCACTGCAGCTTTAGACGTCCTGTGCCAAACCAGTACTTCTCTTCAGAGACGAATTATATGAAACCAGAAACAAATTTATACCAACTTTTTAATGGAGGCAAACCTTTAATTTCTAAAAAGCAAACTTTTCACAAATATTCAAATTCAAGGGTATATTCAAAAGGTCTTACCATGTTAAGCTAATTTTGTTCCCGTGGTTTTGTAATGTCAAACGTGTGGCGGGGAAATGATTCTGTTGCTATGTCTATCTATCTATCTATCTATCTATCTATCTATCTATCTATCTATCTATCTATCTATCTATCTATCTATCTATCTATCTATCTATCTATCTATCTATCTATCTATCTATCTATCTATCTATCTATCTATCTATCTATCTATCTATCTATCTATCTATCCACCCATCCATTTATCCATCCACCCACCCATTCATCCATGTATACATCCATCTTTCCATTCATCCACCATTCGCCATCCATGCTTTTGTAACAACTGTCTTCACCACATCAATTCCTATCTATAACTGTAAAAGATCGGACAACTAATTGGTGCCCTCCAAGCTCACTGATAAATAAGTCTTTCAGCAGATATGTTTAGGACCTATATTATAATTTGGGAACTGGAATATGGTATTCGTTTATCTCCCTATTTATATTGGGGTCACAGAGGCTTATGTGGATGGCGCGTAATGTACTTGATTTTAATTTCAGTTAAAATTTAGCCACTGAAAGATGAAGTATCTTTTGTGTGTTCTTCTGGCGGCTGCCATGAGTTTTGACCGTGAGTAAATTACTTGATTATCCGGCATACTCCAGTTTTTCAGTGATTCAACATCACAAGATTATGTGTTTTGTTTTCCCACATACAAAAAAAGTATCATATGTCTTTTGAATGTAAACTAGTGCTTGTTTGTACCAATCGCTTTAATTTCCTGCAATAGACGCTGTTCAGTGTGAAAGTTTGTCTTGATGTATGGTTTTATACCCTGTTGCATGATTTATGGTATAGTTTGTTTGCATGCTTTTAGTTTTCACACTTTAATGTAATGAAGTTTATTCTTTTCCTCGATTTTATATTGATGTATTATTTTATGTTTTCATGCTATATTTTGATATATTTGTTTCATGGCTTGTGTTATCTAAATTGTAAGCCTATGCTGTTTGTGCATGTATGTATGTGTGTATGTATGTATGCATGCATATATGTATGTATGTATGTATGTATGTATAATGTATGTATAATGTATGTATGCATGTATTTCTATGTATTTTAACCTCTTTCTCCGGCATCAGAGATTCAATAAAACTGCTAGTGGTAGTAATAGTAGTAGTAGTAGTAGTAGTAGTAGTAGTAGTAGTAGTAGTAGTAGTTGTAGTAGTAGTAGTAGTAGTAATAGTTGTAGTAGTAGTAGGGACTTGTAAGTTAAATAAAACCTCTATCATATCAGGAAAGTTCCTTTGATTCTTTAATAGAGATATTATATGTTTCTTCCAAATGTATCGCTCATTGGCTCATAATACAATTTTAAATGAGACATGTAATAGTATCCTGCTTTTAAAGTAGTCATAATTTGTCATGTTGGTTTAACTGAATTGTGTTATAAATTAATGTAGTGTCGCAAAATAAATCTGATAAGAGATATCAGGAGGATTTATCGAATGCTATTGGTCACAGTACGTAGCATGACTAAATTGACCAACTTTATTGCAAACAAATATATCCAGTGGTACTTCTCAACACCAAGATAATAAGCCTATACCAAAAGTGTAGCATGATGGACATCTCACACCCATGTTGTGGTATTTTTGGATTTATACACTTTCCTGCGAGGTAAATATATATATATATATATATATATATATATATATATATATATATACATATATATATATTGTCTGCTGAACACTTATCTGAACTGTTCTTATTTCTAGATGTCAATGGAGATTGTGAGTTATCTGCCTTTTACTTTTGATTATATTGGATTAGATTATTGTTAATTTCTAAATTGAAGCATTCCAAAACGTAACACTGTGTCCTTACGATATAGCATTTATCATTTACACTGTGACACTGAATAAAATGAATGACGAGCCTGCACTAGATAACTATGTTAGCATGCTGCCTCTGCAGCAACACAAAAATGGTGTGACTCAGGTACAAAAAACGTAAAATTGTCCTACTTTCTCTCAATTCCTCTAGTTTAAAAGCCTTGCCATTGTCTCATCTCAGCAGCAGGACTTCGTGTAAAAGGCAATGAATATAAAGTTAACTTCTAACGACCGAAATTCTATTGTAAATGTAGGAGTACTCTTGTAATATATTCTGAAGTTTTATTCATTTACAGGCGAAATCACCTTGTTCAGAGATTTTCAATATAAAGGACCTTCGAAAACGTTCACAGGTGCAACTCCTTACTTCCCAAGAGAAAAATTCAATGACCGTGTTAGTTCCATGAAGATCAAAAGTAGGTGACACACACACACACATACACACACACGCACACACACACACACACACACACACACATATATATATATATATATATATATATATATATATATATATATATATATATAGTATATATATATGTATATATAATACACTCCAAATTCTCTCAAAACGGATAATCAACATATTGGAATTGTTTCCAAAATTTTGGCAAAGATGTTCCTCAGCACCCATCCTAAAACATCAGAACATGATTCCGTTAATCATATTCTGCTAACATTCTCTTTGCCGTAAATATTCTTATCCTGATTTACACATATTGTACATTTCCCCCAGTTTCACATCTGGTAAAACGTATACCATAATGTTGAATTCTGTAATTAATGGGCAGCCAAGTGTCAAAATGCTTTGAAATAAACAATTAATATGAGGATAATCAGCAGGCCCTGAAAGCATGAGACCCCTTATCAGACAGGAAACATAAGTGGAACATCAAGTACGTCTGAATTTTTGGAAGAGGGCGCTGGTTTTCACTTGCAAATTTATTGGAAGAATGCTTCTCCTTCCTACACGACAAAATGAGCCAATGATATATCTTGTTATTTAGGTTTGTTGATTTTTCCAACAGTTGATCAATACACTTTACTAGGTGATAACATTGGGTCTAAAAGGATCAATGATGAAAAAATAGCATGCATATAGAGTAGCATTGATTTTCGCTTGACCAATGGTTACCTGTTGTATGTGGAAGATCATTCAGGCCTTTCCCCATTAAAATGACATGCTTTATGTTTGCAGAATGTACATGGGCGTTGTATGAGCATACGAAATATCGAGGGGAATTGGTAGTTCTCAAACCAGGAAACTACAGCGATGTAGCATACCTCCCAAAAGGAAATGACAAAATGTCTTCTGCGAAACCCCTATGTAAGTAATAATACATACATGTCTACCCTCTTCCCCACCCCCAACCCCAACTAAATGCTATACTGTACCAGTCAATATTTGTTGTTTTATTGAAAGACTAAAGTAGAAGCTGGCAATCTTTCCTGTATTGGGGTATAGTACATGTATAACTGGGGTGGTGGCGTCATTTTCTATGATAAAACTGTAATTTTGTTCTTTTTGTTTCATTGACAAGGGCCCTTAAGCCAATTAGATAACATGATAACAGGTCGTTGTGAGATGTTCACAGCCTGGAATTTAATTTGATATTTTTGAATTGATATGACAACCTGTTCCTTTCATATGGGAGGACAAAATTGCAGAAGAAACAAGTTGTAAGCACATCTTAACATTTAAGCATACACCTTAAACATTGTTCAGCAGCCATTTCCAACAGTAGTAGGATTGCCTTCAACATCAGCCAAAGGGTATAGTCAAAGACAACCCTCCATCTGTGGATTCTCTGCAATGACTCCTCGACAAAAATTATAGTCTATATCAATGAAACAAATTTGCGTGTTCCAGTTTCAAAGGACAATGACTAGGCAGGTAGTGTTACATTTATCACTTAAATCCACTCAAAGGATGGGAATAATGAATTGACAAGAAGCGTCATATTTATGTATAGATTGAAAAATTAGGTGTGCACCAGAATAATAGATAGAGAGGCAGTGATACATAATGTTGCCCGTTAGATCCATTTCCTAAGGAGGATTCCACACTGGACATCGACAACCATTCCATACACTATAAATTTGTTAATAGCCTCCTGGTTTTCAACATTAATTCATGGTATGATAACAGTCATCAAGATGTGACGAATTTATGTCACACATGTATTTGAACATATTAAATCGAGAAAAACTGAGCAGTTTCTGTGTCGACGAATGGCCTATATGTTCGTGGTCAGTTGACAGTTTCAATCAAAAAGGATGATACCTCAGTTTCCTAATCCCAAGGTTTCTATGTGAGAAGAATGAACTTTGTTTCCCTTGCCTTTCTTCGAGGTTTTTCACGGTATATTTCTATGTAAAGTGAGTTAAAGTTGTATGTAGTGACCTCTTGCTTAAGTTGAGGAAAATTCTGATGGCGCATACTGAGTTGAGATGTGAAGTGTAATGGCTCCATGAAATATATTTGAAATTTCCATATTGTCATAAAACTTTAAACGTTAGAAGTCTTACTTTCCTTTCTATTACAATCATACAAACTAACAAGCATGAGGAGTGCAGAACACTGCCGGAAAGCACCATATCCAATAGTCAGCCACTGGTGGAATGATCCACCAGTACTACTGTTTACATTTTATTTAAAATAAAATTCCTGTACCATACCCGGGTGTGAACCAAATTTCCTGGGGATCTACCCTGTGGCAGTTTCGCATAAAAATGTACCTTCGGTAGACCACTTTCGTGGGCTATGAAGGTCTCACTTGAGAATCGTCACAAAACTTTGATTGGTGTCTAAGTGTTTTGAATCATTTTTTTCCTGATAGAAATAATTGTGTGAAGATTAAGACATTTACCATAGACAGAAATGTAAGTAACACCAAATGCAAAACAGAACCATTGTTAATTACTTACGTTGAGCTTAATAACAGGCAACAGTACGCTTTTTGCCTTTATAAAATTTCCATCAACTTTCAGGTGAAATCACTCTGTTCCGGGATTATAGATTTGAAGGGCCTTCATTGACGCTCACTGAAGCAGTTCCTGACTTTACGACACGTAACTTCAATGACCTTGTCAGTTCCATGAAAATTACAAGTATGTGATCTATCTATCTATCTATCTATCTATCTATCTATCTATCTATCTATCTATCTATCTATCTATCTATCTACCTATCTATCTATCTATCTATCTATCTATCTATCTATCTATCTATCTATCTATCTATCTATCTTTCTATCTATCTATCTATGCATGTATGTATGTATGTATGTATGTATGTATGTATGTATGTATCTATCTATCTATCTAACTGTCTGTCTGTCTGTCTACCCAGCTGTCTATTTATGTTTCTTTCCTTCTATCTATCTATCTCTGTACTTCAATGCAAATACATGTACATGACGAAAATTTAATAATAAATTGATTGTTACTCTAACGTTATAATTTAGTAAAAAAACAGAAAAAGATGTTAAAATTAAGTACCCAGTTCTAGAACTCTTCCTACTGTTTTTCTCCAGTATGAAAAATATGTGTCACTGAAAGCTTGTACATGTAGCCACTCACAATGCCTGCTTCATCTCTTCAGTTCATTTCAGTGACATTGAATGTATATCATACCAGATTGTGTGTTCCATTTGATTATGGTTTGGAGTTTCACACATACATGCAAACACACACACACACACACACACACACACACACACACATATATATATATATATATATATATATATATATATATATATATATATATATATATATATATATACATGTGTGTGTGTGTGTCTGTAAGCATGATTGTGTTTGTGTACAATTACAGTGGCTGGCACTAAAAGAATAATGCTTGATCATAGAAATTTGCCATTGATACAAAATAAGTTTTCAAAGACAATAAGCTTTTGGGCTTTGAAAAATGACACATCCAGGGTTCTCAAATGTCCGAAAGTTTATCCAGTTCAGTGCCATGCTAATAATTGCCATATATACATTTGCAATAAAGCAAATAGTACAACATTGTGATAGTAATATTAGACCTATCTTTTGCAACTGAACAAAATGACAGGGACCCACATAAATGCCAAATGTTCGACCAGTAGTTGCATGTTATATAGGATGGAACATTTAGGCTTTTGTGCATCAATATGGCATGCTTTATGGTTGTAGATTGTAATTGGGAGCTGTACCAAGATGTGGGATATAAAGGTGAAAAGAAAGTACTAGGGCCAGGAGAATACAGTGATGAGAAGTACCTCCCCAATGGAAATGACCACATGTCCTCTGCAAAACCTGTTGCATGTGAGCAATATTTTTATGTGTGTAGCCAAAATCATTAGTCTATATGTGATGCAGTTAATATTTGTGATTTTAATTGGGTCAAATGAACAGGTTTTTATGATGTGATATTTGGTCTTTCGCAACACATTGGCCCTTAAGACGCACTTGTAGCACATGCTAATAAAACAGCAGAAACGCAGTCTTTAAATATATTTTCATCACAGTATATTACCATATATGTAGAGAAATGAAAAAAAGGTTTGTTTATTGATCGTATTTTTATTCAAAAATAAAACTTGCATTGAATTTGTCCTTCAACAATCAACTTATTAGAAAAACTGTGCAATAGCATTAATACACAATGCCCAAAGGAGGATACTGAGTGCCCAGTACGTATTTACTGGATTTGCAGGGGACTGGATAAGGGGGTGGGGGGCTGGGTGTGTCAAGCAGATGGGCCCTAAAGACTGGTAAAAAGTGATTAAAATACACTGGCGGTCTTGCGTCAGTGCCAAGGACTTGTGAGCCCCATAGCACAGCTGGGACTATGAGCGGGTTTGACTGTGTATTGCTTCCAGATAAAGCCAAGTGGCTTGTGTCTGCACGTTTAGTTTAGCTACCAGAGGAAACGAAAAACTCACCCATCAATCATCCACAAATGTTATGTTCAGCAACATTGTATTCCTTTTCTTTTTCTATGTCTGTCCAAGCTTTGTCATCATTTTAAGCAATAAATTGAGAATTGGTCATATATTCAGAAAGTTTTAGACCGAAGATATATATATATATATATATATATATATATATATATATATATATATATATATATATATGTATATATACGTATGTATATACATGTATATTCTGAGGACAGCACAGCACATGCTGAAGTCAAATAACTGAGAAAAGTTACATATTTACAAAATTCACTCATCATTAACTTCCCCTGGTGACCAATCACATGTGCAGATGCACTTACAACAGGGCTGGAACACCAGAGCAACAATGGCCACCTAAAAAAAACAACACACTCTTGCAGTGAAATTAAGTAAATGACCTTTAAATAATAGTAAGAATAGGAAAACGTAAGGAAACCTTTTTAATTTGCAAACCTATTTGTGAAAGGTCTGCTGAAAAGCAATTTGGGCAATAACACCAAAATTGCCACATGAGGAAAATTACAAAGAAGCTATGTGCCTCTACCTTTCATGACCATTTGTACTGAAAACATTTCCATTTGACGCTTTTAAGTACATGTAGGGCAACCAAACATCATGCACATATATCATTGAAGATTTCCTAATCTATTCTGGATGATTTTTGTTTCAGAAAAAGACCAAGAGCCGAAACTTGACTTCTTGTATAGATACGAGAATGTCAAATAAAAATATTTAAGCTCAGTATATGGCTGTTTGCTCTTTCTTTTTGTACTGTGTGTTCATGGTTGATTGCAATTGGAGATCCGGCTAAAACGTTGAAATATAAAGCACTTCACATGGATTTTGTCGATGGGATGTAACACTGTCTTCATGGAAATGTCACATAATTGCTACTATTAAATTTACTGGACAACATTCTTTAATCTCCCGATTTAAACTGTTTCAATAATGATCTTATTCCTATAATGGAAACCCTTTTACTTGAAGCTGCTGATAAATTTGTAGTTGGTGATTTCCAACTGGATTCGTGGCAAAGAAATGCAGTGGAGCCTCATTAACACGGACCTCATCAATCCGTATGTCTCATAAATCTGAACACTTCTCCTGAAACAGAAACGTCTCAAGTAATAGTGATTCAGTAATCCAGATGCTTCATCAATCTGTACAGTTCACTGGGGGTACAAATGTGTTCGGATTAATGAGATTCCACTGTACCAAACAAAACTACTCAGAATTTTTGATACGCTTGTAATCAATTGTACCTAAAGGTAACTCTCCCAATCAGACTAAGAGAACGACGTGCAACCATAATTGATCAAATCTGTAATTTTCCAAATCCACATAGATCTCATACATCTGATATTACATGTACTGACTTATGTGACAATCTTCTGATTTTTTACCTGTGTAAATTTGAATATGAAAGTAAAAAGTCCAGGAAAGTTTGTTAATGTTGAAACATATGACACAAATTCTCTGCCGCCCGTCACAAAAACATAACGACCTTAATCAAAATTACTATTACTCGCAATTTGAACAGGTTCAAAATAATACCAAAGAGACATTGGATACAATTTAGTCCATTTAAAATGTAAACATAAACAAAATAAAAAACTTTTATTTTGCTTTCATGGATACAAATATTTTTTCCAATATAATGCAAGATTTTAAACCTAAACTAGCATAGGGCATGATAACTGATAAACATCAATGCCGCTACTGAAGGGCACAATGCCCTCAATCACACAACCACTTGCTTTAATTGTAAAACTAGTCTTTAGCACTGGAATTTTCCAAGATAATTTGTTGTCAACATGGCTTTAAAAAACAACACTGAACAGAAACTGCAGCTAGAGAATTCATAGATCGAAATACAATTTTTTTTTTACTTTGGAAATCTACAAACACAGCTGTTTATTCGGACCAATCCAAACCTTTGACACTCTGAAAAACCAGATACTGTTACACAAGCTAAAACTTTATGGTTTAGCTGGCACTGCACTAAACTGCTTTAAAGACAATCTCTCAAATAGGAAACAATATGTTTCCTATAACATTTGCTAAACTGTTTTACCCATTGGGACAGTCGTTGGATCTCAACATTTCATTATATATAGGAATTGTAAAGACAAAGCCTCTTCAAAATTTGTATCATTTACTGTATGCTGACGATAATACACTCACTATGTATGTTGCCTCTACTCCTTATGCAACAGAAAATGCATGTATTTTGATAAACACAGAATTACAACAAATATACAACTGGTTAGCATTCAACAGATAATCCCTAAATAGAGTAAAGACGACGTACATGTTATTGCATTTTCCTGACAAAATGGTCAATTTTGTCCCAAAGTTAAACAATATTCTTAGTTTAAAAACCAATGTTTTTGATTTCCTTGGTGTACGTGTACAAGAAAATATAAATTGAAATGCTCATGTGACTAAAATCAAAAGTAAATTTCCAAAGCAATAAGAATTTTGAAATGCATTACACAATTGCAACATTGTTACTTATATGCAGTTCCTTATTTTTATGACATCAAAATTATTGTGTTTTGGTATAGGGCTTTAGTGAAGAACACTCCTTAACATTACAAGAAATGGCAATATGCCTCATTTGCAAACCAATATAAGTTTTGCTGCTCCTCTTTTATTTCTTGAGCTAAAAGCTCTCAAATTCTAGAGAAAATACGCAAAAATGATGTTTGAACTTAAATGACTTTGAAACTTTGCCAATTACATGTACTTATCCTTGCCAAACTCTTGGCAGGGAGTTCTCCCATTTACCCATTCCTTCAAAGTCTAGATATAAACACTGTATTCGGTATTATACGTCCTCTTTGCTCAATAATACTATTCCATGTGTCAAAAATAAAATATTTACATACTCGTATACTGGGTTTTGTTTCTACATAAGGTTCTTTTTCATAACGAGGTATCAAAATTAATGTACCATACCAGATTGTTTTGCATGTAACAACATTTAAATTTGCTCCATAGTATGTCTATTAAAATGTGTATTTATCAATACCAGGAGTCTTACTGTTATCTGACAATTTGGGCTGTAAACTGACATTTTCTGGAGGTGGCCTCTGTGATAGCTTATAGTAAATGCTAAGTAGAGGTTATCCAGACACCTCTGCGGGTGGGTAACGTTATTTTACTTTTATGATTGGCATTTCATTTGGTATCTGTAGCATGGACTTACTGTTGATTTGGTAATATTTGTTGTCAAAAAACTCGTTTTCGGGTTCTTAGTTTTGAGATATGTTTTAAGATTTTAATGTGCAAATTGATGAAAAGTGCACCAAATTACATCTGGTATAATCCTGCCACACATATCTTGTTCCATGTCTAACATCACTAAATCCAGACTCAAAATTCCTTTCAAAGGGACCTGATATTCAAGCCCCAGCATGCAATTATTTTCAAAGAAAAATGATTGGTGTGGATCGCAAGAAAGATGTTCATCTAGTCTATAACTTGGGATCTCAAACAATTGAGAGTTTGCTCTTTTGCACAGTATAAACACAGGAACTTTTTCATATGGTAAATGGAGAATACATCATCAATTTTTGTTACATTCCCTATGGATAATCCCTTCAAGGACTCATCATCTCCAAGAAGTAAGTCTCTAGTGCCCAGCTAACATGTTTGGGATTATGTCATATGCCATTTCTGGTGGACGTTTTTGGACACAGTTATATTGGCACACTTTTTATATAAACATGATGACCCCAAGTTTGGTTGGGTGATTAAATGCGCATCTTTGGGACACAACTCTCCTGTAGACTGTCACTGTGAAGTAGAAATGTCATGTTCCCAAGAGCAACCCTGTTCTTGCTGTGCCTCCTGCACTCCCAACCAGTGAGAGGTCATTTAAATAACGGAGGAGAAGGCTTCCAAGTAGGCATCAAGAGCTACCAAAACAGTGTGGTCTGCGTCCCACTCCAGATCAGCTGATCTGGTGGCAGAAAACATTCCAATTCCGTAGCAATGTAGGAAATGCAAGACAGCAACATCAGTGGGCTCTATTCTGGGGAATCCATTCCTGGTATTGTTTGGGATCATAGTAATAGCCAAAAACACAGTATTTTTAGCAGAATGAGGCCAAAACCTGTCTGATCTGGATAGCCTGCTATAGAGGCTAGAACCAGCTCTGGCTTCAACTTGGACCATTCCTTTACCATGGTCATCCCACTTTCTCTGGTGGCCTGGTCTAAATTGCTCTCATAGGTCTAACTCAGAGTGGCTTTCTACATGGGGATGGGTATCCTGGCTCAGACTCCTTCCATCCGTGTCATTTTTACCAAACCTGGCACCTGTTCTGCCTTATTGTGTATGCAGAGCATCTGTGCAGTGATCCAGGTGAATTTAGTTTTGCTGGCTACTGCCTTAGTTGCTTTCTAACGCTTCTTCACTGGTCTAACCTAAATACACGGTACACAGATTCAGCTGTTAGACCATCCCCAGCTGCTTCAGCAGCAGATGCAGTTTAAGCCAAAGACCATTAGAAATCCAAATTGGAAGCTGTTACCTAAAGATTCTTGAATGATTCCTTTGTGAACTAGTCACTTCTGTGAAGGGTTTGACTTTGGAAAATATAACCAATAGTCACCTTATTCTTGATCTTTCCTATTAAATGTTGGGAAATTCTGTTCGGAAATTCCAAACTGAAGTTAACATGATTATGGCACAATTTGGTAATGTAATCCCAGAAACAAGATATAAGTTATTTAAAATGTATTGTATGAGTCTCTATGTGTGCTAACTTTGGGACTTTTCACGCAAAGGCGTAAACAGTTTCTATACAGCCTGGCGTAAAGCTGTACGGTTTGTTTGGAAGATACCATATAACTGTCATAGCAATTTACTTAATCTTATTTGTAATGACATACCCGTTGAAGTCCAAATACGTAAAAGGTTTGTGAATTTTTTTCAGAAAATATTGAATAGTAATAATTGTTTAGTGCATGCATGTGGTGTCTTAGCTTTAGAAGGTAGTTGCTCACCAGCATGTAATTCCTTGAATGCCATACTTCCTCTGTACAATTTAAACAAATATTCCTTCTTCAGACATGACTTGAATTTTAGGATGCAGAAAATCAATTTTTCAGTTCACGGAGAATCATCTGATGAGGCAATGAGCACCGCCATATTGGTTCGTGAATTATGCCAAGCAAGACATGGACAGTTATCTACAATCTTGACTCGACCTGAGATTGTCGAGTCTATCTTTGACCTTTGCACAATGTGACACTACATGTAGATGGCATGTGGTTCCATTCATAGCTCCTAATCATTAGAAGAGATTAATTCGGAGCTTTTTCCACCTGCCAATTATGCTGTTGGAATGAACTGTTTGTACTGACCATTTTGTTGTGCATTGATTTCCCCATCGATACCAAGTGTACTTGTTATGTACGAATAAAGATATATATATTACCAACCCGCTATTCTCTCCACATCCCCATTGAAAAACTTTATTGCTCTTTTACCAAGGAAGTAGCATCAGAATATAGACATTCCTTGAGGCTTTCTATCTAGATTGCCTTACTATTTTCTCCCATGCCAGGGTCCACGTCTTGATATCTGGGTTTGGAATTTTGGATCTTGCCCCAAATGAATGGAGTTACTCAAAGCCTATGATCATTTTGTTGGTCAGGCTTCGATGCTGGCATGTAAGGCCACACCTCTTCGACTATATACACACAGGTAATGATAACCTATATATTTTAATCTACCCTCCTCCTCCAACACTAGCACCTGTCCAATAAGCAAAGCCACCAGTGATAGATTGGCTATCTACTGCTGTAGAAGATACTCTACTTACTCATTTAACTACCATCATGAAACACATGACAGTTGCCCTGTGACCACAATTTCCACCATGCCTCAGTGTTGTCATTAAAGTGTAACTGAACTGGGACTATAGGTAAGTTGGCAGTTATGAGCACAAGGTTTCAGGAGGTCTACACCCTTGGAACCTACATCTATATTTTGTGAATTGCATTTCATGTAAAGCTAGAGCTAGAGCAAGAACTATTACTGATTCTTGCCAAATGTATAATTGGTGACGCATGATTTATGCCCCCTTCATATCGTGTGCCTGATACATTGTACAGAGTTTAACCCCTGTCTTATGAGGTAAACTGGTATAAATAATTTGGTCAGCACATCTGACAAACATAATCATTTTTGGAATGTGATTTTTGAACTTACAGGCAACACATGGCAGATTTGAAAACAGAAGGGCTCAGCCCATCTTTGGCTTTCTTAGATGTGGCTAATAAGTGGTAAATACTTATCCTGTAATGATGTTACTATTTGTCCTGTGTCCATCCCATTAAGATCAAGTGACCTTGCAGATCATCTTGTGACAGGACATCCTTTTGCTTGTACAGCATGTTTGATCGCAACAACAGTAGCCGTTTTCATACAGAGGTCTTAGGCTGTACATGGCAGCTGCGTCATGTTCAGTAAACTAAAAACAAATTGGCTATTACTTTAGTTTTTAAAGCCATCATTTATGAATACATATATTTGTATATATATATATATATATATATATATATATATATATATATATATGTATATATATATATATGTATATATATATACGTATATATACATATATATACATGTATATATATAAATATGTATATATATATATATATATATATATATATATATATATATATATATATATATATATATATATATATATATATATATTTAAACAGTGAGAAAAATGGTGTTGGTGAGACCCTAAAAGATAACTTGGTGTTCACAATTCACCATCCACTTTACAAGTACATGCAGCACATTATACAATTCAGTCAAGGTTTTATGTTAATGTACAAGTCTATGTAACCATTACATGCATTCATGTATGTACATGTATAGAGGGACAACAAGCATGATGTAAGGAAAAATCCTTGCAGTATTATTCAAATGTTTGGGTGAGCACACAAAAATGGTTACAAGCAAAACAAGCTTATCCAGGATAAATACAATAACATGGTTTGGGTCTGATAGTTATTTTTTTTGTAATCTTTGCACAATCAGATGAGCACATATTCACATTCAGTATATGTACATCATAGGTAATAAGGCCACTCAAGAAGTGTAGTTTACAATAAAGGTTATCCATTTGACCTTGCGCTGTCTCAATGCTACTGTAGGTGACAACCTATGACAAATTGCTGGACTTTCCCTGCGTCGTTCTTCACAGTTATAACCAAACCCGAATACTGTTGCAACTTTTTTCCCTTTTATCTCTCTGGCATGATTAATAGACGGCAGCCTTGAAGGGTCTGAGAGCTCTCTGTGAACATAGTCTTTCCTACCTTGTCAAAATTTGATTTATTTTAGCTGTATCTTTATATTTAGAGGCTTTTTTCCATGATTTGTGCTTGCTCCTGGCCAGGACTAGGCTGGACTAACCACCAGCTTAGCAGCTGCTAAAACTACGCTTGAGCATTCACAGGGTAGCAGATCAATGCTGCCACTGTATCTGTCTTTTCGGCCTGGAAACTACCCATGCTCAGCATGTTGTCCCATGGGAAGGATTATCTGGATGTCAATGACTGGGTGTTTGACAGCCATAGGCCAGTCAAAGTGAGTGATGATTCAGACAAAATTTTCAAAGTTATCAAGACCGTTTTGGGGGAAAAGAGAGCTCAGCTCAATCTTTTGAACAATTTTACTGCCAAGATTAGAGGAACAAGGAAAGCCTCCTTGAATATTCCATAGCATTGGTGGCTGCATGGGGAAAATGAAAGCCCAGACAAAGTCCATTAGTTCTTCAGGACCGCCACAAGACAAGACTTTGAAGACTAACTGACACAGCTGGTAAGAGATCAACACCTAAAGAGGGAGTTGCAGTGTTTAAATTTAGAGCAGCCATCTCTGAACTTCTTGCAGTTTACGGAAAGAAGTTTAACTCTTTCACCATAGGAAGCTAAAGGAGTCTAATTGTTCCAAGTCTGAGGGATGTAACTGTAGTCAAATTCCAAGATTGCTGCCCAATTATGTAACACTTTTTCTTTAAAAATGACATTTTGACTTCCAACCCCGAAACTAACCTGACTTAAAAGTACATGATGTATGTGAGTAGTTTGAATAAGATTTCAAATGAATTTGTTTTAAACCATTTTTAGATTTAAACTGTTGGTTTGTATAAGAGGAAAGTGTTTTAAACTGCACCTTGCCTGTATAAACTGACAAGGTTGGCATAACGTCCTATGTAAACAGGTAGATAAACAATGTTTGAAAATTATTGTTCACTTTTATTGATTGTATTAACAATAAATTTATATTATTGATTCAATGGAAGAATAATTGATCAATTTATATGGAATAAATGGCAGCATAAGATACACCCCTTGCATTTTGTTTTATAGGTCTTTAATTCCGAGATAGCTCCCAATTTTTTCACCTTTGACTTTGAAAGTGACCTTGTTACATTGAAAATAACATTGCCAAATAAAAAACGTGAACTATGTTGCTAGTGCTGATAGGTTGAAATAATTACCAGGATAACTTTTTAGATACAATATGTGATATCAAATTATTCCACAAAGTGGAAAAATATGTTTAGAAATTTAATGGTCAGAGGTAACCTGGGTAGATATACCATGAAAAAGGTGTCCCACAAGGATCAATACTCAGCCCTCTCCTATTCATAATTTCCACTAACGACGTGCATTGTGCTTCATCAAAATTTGATTTAATCCTCTATGCAGATGACACCACATTACTCAACTCTTTTTGTCCCTTAACTTACCCTTCTGGAAACAACATACATGCATAAAATGCATCGGACAATATGAATGTTGAACTAAATAAAGTGTATGACTGGCTAGCTGCAAACAAATTATCCTTAAATATAAGTAAAACAAAGTTCATGATTTTTCATTTTCCACAATGAAAGCTGGATTTTGATTTGACCTTAAAGATTGACAAACCCCAATTTCAAAGACAGAACTATTTGACTTTCTGGGGTTATAAATTCAAGAAAAATTACTTTTTTTACCAGAATCGTGCCTCCCCTCAAAATATCCAGGAAAACCAGGTCGAAAGATTGCATTAGATACTACATCCACTTCTCATTGCACCTTCCTGTATAACTGACAAAATTTATTCCCATTCATACTACGGTTTTCTAGTTATATAAAAAAAATCTACATAAATGAATACACGTACCCTGCCAGATTGTTTTGTATGTAACAGATAGTAGATTGTATTGTATTTATTTTTCCTCATCACTCAAAGTTTTGACTGCCCAGTGATTATTTTATTTCAGTTAAGCAATCCATGTGCAAGATGATGTGAGCTAGTTTCCCATTAAAGGTAGCCCTAGCGATAGTGTATCTCAATCCTTAGCTGGGGTCATCCTGTCAGACTTCTCATCAGCTTTTGATTAATGCATGTGCAGTATCGATGTTAATTGTGTTGTATTTTGATTTTTCATGGTCAAATAAAATGTTTCTGAGTTCTGAGGTCTGTGATATGCAGCAGTGAAAGAGTTAAAGTGGTTAGGTAACCCCAACAAACCAAATATTTTTAAACCAGTACATGGGAAATGTCTACACAACCCCAAGCAGATGAGACAGGACTTGAAATCCTACAACAACTAAAGAAACAACAAGCCAAAATGTAGACGCTTCACAAGGAGATGAAGGACCGGCAGGAAGCTCAACAAATGACCGCCAACAGCTCAATGGGTTATAACTGTGGGTTCCTAGATCATTTCAGCAGAGGCTGCCTACAAGCCCAGGATAATAGACTTTTTCAAGGCAAACGTCCAAGAGGCTGTGGCATAGAGGACGGCAAGATGGAAACAATGGGGAACATGGTGGCAGAGATAACCAAGAAAGGAGTGATGGATCATCAGGGAGGCAGGATTCTCTTGTTGCCCCCGCTGAGGAAAGTGTTTCACCAAACTAGATCTGCCCACTGTTATGAGCCGAGCAGCAGGGTGGAGATACTGTAGGCTCAGAAAAAAATCTTATGTCTATGGTAGTTGACCTTGTTCTGAGTCAGTTGTTAGGTTAAATGGAGCGCCAGTTAGGTGGCTTTTGGACACGGGGTCTGAGGTTTCGGCTCTCATAGAGTCCTTTTATCAGCAGCATTTGCTACCAAAGTGGGTAGACACTGTGGCTACCCCTGGCATCAAAATAACAGCTGCCAATGGTTGGAAAATATCACACAAGGGTTACATAGAGATGGATATATCACTCCCTGGGGTTAATATGCTGGGAATGGGAATTTTGGTGGTGAAGGATCCTACCGACCCAATACTCTGCCACTGCAAAGAGTGACTTCATGGATTGCTGGGATGCAAAGTCTTGAGAAAAGGACATGAACTGTTGCACATGTGGCCTAATGACCAACACTTGCAAGCAATGGCTGCACGCACTTATGTCCCCACCTGGGGATGTACACTTCCTATGATGGAGACTCAACTTACTGCTTGTAAATCAGTGCTTCCCCGTTTGGATATTGAATCTCAGCATGGAATAGTATGAGTAGCAGGAAGGATACCAGTTTTGATACCATCTACTTCTGCATCTACGGTCCCATATACTAGAATAATATGCAAGGAAGAGAAGATTGTGCTTCACCAGGAGGCAGTGGCTTCGATAAATCCTCTCCTGAAGGGTGTCAGATTCCTGATACACTGACACCAATTTACCATGGAAACCTGAGTGTTTGTGTTGCAAACATGGGACCAGATAACTGCAACCAAGAACCATTATTGTGGAGATATACTGGGCAGACATAGTGGATGGCAACTTCAAGCGACAGGGTAGTGTCATCCTTCATGACCAAAAGATAGTTTGTAGCATGTCTATGTCACATGAGCTTAAAATGCAACCCTTTGAAGATAGTACTTCTGAGGACCAATACCAGAATTTGCAATCTCTTCTTGACAAGCTTTTCAAGGTTTTCAGCACAGGTGCCACTGATCTGGGATATATGGACGCAATTAAGGACACCTAAGATACCAAAAATAAATCCCACTTTAATCAATCCTAGCTGAAAAAGTATTTTCGCCAGGGTAGCAAATCACATATGTGTGTTGTCATCATACTGCAAAAAATTTATCTGTCCTGTATTTGGGTATCTGTGATATTAATTGCTCAATAAACAATTGAAAGTTGACCGAAAAGAAGTCACCCCATAAATGTCAATATAAGTTACCAATTATTTGTGATAAACTCATAATTACATTTGCATTTTAATTCTGACATATTGGCCCCCCAAAAAATCCTACTATTTTCCATGTTTGGTTTAGCTTTTCTGTTATCCATCCTGAAAGTTTGACATTTTAATCTTCCCTTTGATTTCCAAGATGTCCAGTTTCCTCATTTTATAGAAAAAGAGCAAAGGAAAATTTTGAAAATCGCTGAATTCTTTTTGCACTTCAGATACTACAGAATCAACAGCCTTTAACCAGATTAAATTTCACCACGCCATTTTCTTGGAATAACCATTCTTATGTGGGGTTCTTGTCCAATTATCCTTTCTCAGAAAACAAGCTTCAAAGGCCTTTGATATTGATCACTTTCCTCTGAAACAATACCGCTCGGCTAAGTTGAGCTTGTATTTGAACAAAACATACTAAGCATTGTCCTTTACCTATTAATGAGGTTGTTAATTAATTATTGGCAAATCACATAAATAAAAGAGCCTTTGACATACAGAAAACATCATTCAGGAATCTGTCAAACAGCGACAGTGACAATCTGGTTTCAAAGCATGACGTCACAGAGGTGGCCATTCGGTTTTGGTCTTCTGTCCCCTACCTCCTCATCCCGTTTTTAGGGATAGGGTTTTATAATATTTACTTGTACCTGTATACTGTGTGTAGTCAGCTGGTTAGACTTGCCTGTACACTTTACTTAGTTAGCTTGTCATTATTTTGTTGTTATTTTTTCAGTGAGTTTCATTTCTCTTTCCAACCTGAGTTTTGTATGGCTATTCTGTGTGCATTCCCTAATGTTCATGCTTATGTTTATTTATTTCAATGTGTTTTTTTGTACTTTTATTTCCTCAGCCTTGGGTTTTGATAAAATATCATTATGTATGTGGGTATTGTTGACTCAAGTGCCAGTTTTTTTCCATACCTGTCTTTGGTGCGCAGGACAACTGGTGTAATCCACTGGGGCACGGCCTTTGAAGGGACATCATCTGATGATTACTGCTCCCTCAGAACATTTAAAGTCTTCCTTCATTAGAGTGCAAAACAAGCAAGATAACTATTAAGTAAACCACTAAGGCTATGATATGTCCGCATACATATTTGCATCTTTTCCCTGCTCACAAAAATTCTTTTGGCATGCTACCTGATTTTTACGGTGCTGCCACGATACCATTCTCCTTTTGCCGACTGTTAAGTATGATTGATGGGTGTTATTGTTCCACTTTGTGGCTGAAAACCAAAAGAACAACACATGAAAGTTCCTATGACTGCATGCCTGTGTGGGTTATTTTTTTTTATTATTTTTTTTTATTTTTCTCATATTTCTGCTTTAGTTCAAAACTTGAAATTTTGACAACTTATAGCAAGGACATTCATATTGTAAAAACCATTATAATCTCAAAATCGCCCATGCAAAGGTTTTTGGCATCTTCCCTGTCCTTAAACACAAGATACATCTGGTGAAAGATAAGCCTATCTGGGTTCCCCATCACTGAGTCCAACCTCTTCTGCAGTACGAAGTCAGGAAACATTGTGAAAACTGGATAATGCAAGGCATCATACACAAAGGTGACAGCCCTTGGGCATTCATATCAGTACTTGTAAGGAAAAAAAATAATCAACTGCGGTTATATATGGAATATAGGCCCTTCAACCAGAAAACTAGGAAGGCAGCTTACCCTGTACCTCAGATTGAGGAGGCACTGGAAGCACCAGGAGCCCATTTCTTCGCATCATTGGAACTGCCAGTTGCCAAACTGCATTTCAAGTGGGGTCTGGAGGCCTATTTGAATTCATGGGGGTACCCTTTTGGCTCTGAAATGTTCCGGCAAGCTTCCTGCATTTGATGGAGACTTGTCATGGAGATCTGGCATGTAAGATTTTGCTAATGCATCTGGATTATGTTTTGATATATTCAACCACAAAAGATATGTTTGAACATCTGGATTTGATATTTTCCCATCTTGCTGAGCAAGGACTTAATATCAAACCAGAAAATAGTCACTTATTAAAACCGGACATCAACTACTTTGGTCATGTCTTATCCCAGGATGGAATAGCTACAGACCCTGAAAGTGTCAGAGCAGTTGTGGGTTGGACAACTCCCCAAAACAGAAACTGAACTGACATCTTTTTGGGGGCCAGCAAACTATTACCTTGGATTGGTAGATGGACATCCCCAAGATTGCTGCAGCTATGCACAAGCTTTTGCAATCACCAAAGAAGAAGATAGTGTCCAGGGGGAACAAGCTTATTCCTGACACAATCCGATTTAAGCCATTCCATAAAAGATGGACACCACAATGTCAACAAACTTTGAAGAAGCTCAAAGACATACTTTCTAGTGCTCCAGTATGGAGTTATCCCAACTTGATGTAACCTTTTATAGTGGAAACAAATGGCTCAACAGAAATGGAATGGTTGGCATTAAGGTGGAAGCTGTGAAGCTAGTGCACAGTGAGACTGGCAACTTTGGATCGGTATTACCCATTTGATTTTTTCACAAGTACATTAAACCCATATATTGTCTGATTACTATATATCCATTTTATGTGTCCATAGTTGTGTATTGCTGGATTGTAATTTCTTAACATTTTATAGCTTTCTTGCTGACTTGGTTGGATTTTCACATTTTTCATGCAGAAGTCACACAAAATTGTTGTTTTTTTTAGTTGAAATCAAAAGAAATGTAAAACATATATCCATGTCCAGGATAGAATTAAATGGTTAGTCCTGAAATAAGGAAAAAGTTATAAAATTTTCAATTTAGTCCTGACAGGTTGTGAATTTTCTTCCTAGGAGATAGTCCAAAAGTCATGGAAGAGGCTGTCAGAAAAAAATCCTAGGAACCGTTCCTTGATATGATATTTTTCTTTTGATGTCTGTTGATTTTAATGTGATAGGGCAATTTGTACATTTGTGAGGCAAGATACATATTGCAGAGGTTGAGCAAAAAAACAGTTCCGAGAAAATAGCATTGATAGAAAAAGTAGCCAATTCTTATGCATTTATGGCTGTAATATGACACATACTCATTTCCTCTGCCCTGTGTTTTAATGATTGCGGGAAATAAACTTGTGGCTTTACCTCTGTGATGTTGTCATTAAATATGTATATTTTGTGGCTTAAATCTCAACTTTATTAACTTGGTAACACCACACTTGGCTTGTTTGGGAGTGGGTTCATTTGCAGGTTTCCATATTTGGGGATCAGTAGGTGGATTGTGCTAATTTGGTTTTACATCAATAAAGAATTTCAAAGTAATCAGAACAATGGTAGTTGTTAGTCTGAACTGGCCCATTCTTCCCTCCTTGGCTAATGGTTTCCTGTGGGCAACCCTTGTCAATGGCTGTGTTGGTTTGCAAGGGTCATGGACTAATGACTGTGCAAACAATGACTTAGTTCGGTATCATGCCCATGCAAACAAACCCATGTGCCAGGCACTGCTTAAACGTTTTGGTGTGAACAAATGTTTTGAGCTCAATTTTCACATATGAATTTTATGTTCACACATCTGAGTTTTTGATAGCATGTAGCTTAAGTGTCAGACTATCCCAAAATATGAAAAAGTGATTAGAGGGTATCCAAAGGTGCTGGCTTCCGATTTTTCACATTAAAGTGGGCCTTGACGGAGAAATTCAGAGGATATCCGCTGGGAGCACATTGTGTGGTTTATACTGACAATAACTGACTCAGTTACTTGATATCAAAGGCAAAGCTTAGTGTGTGTGAAATGGGATGGAGGTCTCAGCTGTCCCAGTTCAATTTTTAGATCACACATAGCTGTGGAGAGACCAACCAGCATGCTGATGCTATACCCTTGCTGAAGGTGGAAATTTGGACTTTATAGTTTCAAACTCTAACATGGAAAGTTCTGTTTGGTTCCATCTGTTTAGTCCACATCCATGTAGGAAAGTGAACATCCTTCTATATTTATACCTCACAACAATATGGCATCAATACATTGATACTAAATTGACATATCGGTGAAACGTATTTTATGTCTAACCATAAAATATCCACATGTTCTTCTGTATTGACCATTTGCAGTGATAACAATACAGGAAAATCAAGAAAAGTTATGAAAATATGTATCTGTTTGTTGCTCCTAAGTGTCCCACTTACCCCTCAGTTTTTACCAAATGTTTCAATGCCTGCTAACATGATGTGAGTTGATCTGATACTGCCTTTTCTTCAAACTTACAAGAACATATAATAATTATATGTGAGATGAATAGAGTACTCATAGCTTGGGCAGCTCTTAAGCTGCTCTGAGCTGCTCCAGAAGTCCCCCCAGTTGCTCCAAGCTTCATTTCAAAATATTTTCTAAATTTCTATGAGCTGCTTCTATTTTATTACAAAATCAAAATTCATTTATAGAGGTGTGTTTACCCTGATGATTACATAAACTGACAAAAAACCCAAACTTATTCACCCTTACCCTCGTCTTTTCTGCAACGGATCTATGAAAACAAACCAGAGCAATTCATCAAATTATTGAATATCATCACTGAATGCAGTCATTCAAAAGACTAAAACTTTGTACTGCATCTTTGAGATATCTGGCTGTGACTCTCCCAAATTTGAATTGTTTTTCCCTAGGTGTAATACATTCAACCAATGTCAACAGCTTGCCAACTTAGTTTACATGTCTAACTTCGAGTAAGCCGCACTCAGTTTGTTTAAAGTATATAGCAATTCGATTTTTCACATCATAAAAGCTATTCCCCGCTCTAGCTTAATAAAAATCTTTACTGACAGAGGCAAGAGACTTCTTATGACCGACATTTTGAAAAGTATTTTAACACCAACTAATGGTAGCATTGACATCAAGTGAGCATAAGAAGCTGAACATCAAAGTTGGGTATGACTTTTGTGTAAATGTTTTGGCTAATTGTTACATATCCAAAGATTTTTATATTCTTCTGACCATATAAGCCATGAAATTAGAAACAAAATATTTTTTTCTTTTTTCTTCATGCCATTATGAAGTGTGTTACGAGGTGGCTTTACCTAGCACGTCTTGTGCCAACCTGGCCCTCAATAGCAGAGAGAAAATAGAAAACGCTACGCTTTTACTGCCATGAACAGAACACAAAGACAAACCTTTTTGTTCAAATATATATTGACTTACATTTTACACAAAAAGCACAGCACGATGGAAACTGGCAGTTCGTCTATAATGTCCGTACACTTGTTTGATAGGCTTTACACAATCCGGGCTGCAACTCAGAATCAAAGGGCAGTATCAGAAAAATAAAATGAAACCTAGAACATTATCTTGTAATTTTGTAAAAATGCGTTTTACATTGTCAGACCCAAACTGTGGTTTATTTTTTTTAAAATTTTCTGGTCTTATCAATCACCAAAAATAAGACGTATTAATTTACAGGATTTGCTGTGCAATCTCAAGACAAACACTTGACAAATATCACACAAACGCCACATTGGAGAGCTAACAAAGCTCTCCAAAATATATTTATACTGGTTTCCTCTTCAAAACTGGCAATTTCAAAGCCTATATCATTTAATTAGTGAACTGCACAAGATTCACAAATACATTATTGGAGCATACAAGTGCTTAAAAATGGCTTAACTCGAAGCCTACCTTACTAAATTGGGGAAACACACAAGATTCCCACAACGAAATAAATTGGAGCACACAAGTTCTCAAAAATGGCTTAACCACAAGCCTAAATTATTTCAATTGGTGGATTGCACAAGATCCACAATTATACATATATATTGGAGCATACACAAGCTCTCAACTAATCAATACTTACTTTGAATGCCTGGCCGCAGCAGGAACACTACCAATAATTTAACGTGCACCCTGTTCACTATATGCACGGATCAGACATTTCGGATGTCTGACACCAAACAGCAGTACACAGCCCTTTTTATTTGGGAGAGAAAGCCTAATTCTGTCCCCACCGTGATCGCCTTTCACTCACTGAACCCAACAGTAAACCAATCAAAACTAAACAAGATCGGCGATCACTCAACACTTCCTGGCATGCTGACACTCGGTACTTTAACTGTTTCAAGTTCAAAATGTGCTGGCACTGCAGCTTAATTCCGCAGCCACAATATACATTTTATACAACATATTTAACTTTATGGTTTTAAACTTATCACCACATAACAAGTGCAATCATAAATTACGTTTTATTATCGTCTGATCTAGAGTAATATTGGAAACAACATCAACTCGATAAGTATTTTATTAACAGATTTAAAAAAGATATTTATAGACTGCTGCATATGCATTACCAGATTCATTGTACTCATATCTTGACCAAAATACGGTAAATGTTTTGCTTATTTACCCGTTCCATATCTAATTGCATTTGTGTCTTTTTGCAAAAACCACTTCCCAGTAGTCATTCCCTTATTCCACAGTATGAACTCTTCACTCTCTTTGTCTAACCTATATACATACAGAAGTACTATTTCACCATTTTGCACATGTTCCTCTGTAAAATTTTGACATAGGCTGTATTAGCCCAAATAAATTGAAGGGTCTTCAGAGGGTAACTTCTCAACATGTTTCGAAGCCTTTTACGCATTAAACAATTTCTTCATAATCAACATCAATCAATGAAGCATTTTCTTCCTGAACGAAAATGCTGAAATTAGACACATTTACCTAAATGATATGCCTTGGAACATATAAAGAGCAATTAAGCATTTTCTTCCTGAACTAAAATGCTAAAATGAGATATGCCTTGGAACATATAAAGAGCAATTATTCCACCTTTTCTAAGTTTTGGAAGAAGAAACTACAACAAAATTATCAATTTTATTCCTTCTTTTACCCTTATGAGATATGTTTGTTTACAACTAGCCTTTTGAAAAGTATATTTGCAAATTGTGGTAAACAGAAGTGGGAGTAGCTATGTTGCACTTACCAACCAGTTTCATGGATGAGGATGGGATCCTGACACTCATTGAAAGAATGTAGACCAGACGGACCACCTTACAGGGTTTCTGAGAATAGGGAATATACAATGTTGACAGCCTGTGATTGGTCTTTATGTACCAAAAGCACTGGGAACTATTGTTTTGTGTTAAATTATGGTTTACGAGGCAAAAATTAGTAAGAAAATTAATCTTCCTTTATTGCTAGCTGAGATCAACAACTCAGTTATTGATCCAGATTCGGAGGAGGATTTTTGAGGAGATGAAATAATATATACACTCAGACTGACTGTTTTCAAGATAGAGTTGCCATACCTAGGTAAAAGTTACAAAAGTGCAACTCCCATTTTTAGCCTCGTTAAACAGAATAGTTTTTTGTGGCACAACATTTCAAAACATCCCCATCAGTGCATCACTCTGATTCGTACTTGGCAGTCCCTTATTCAGCTTGAGTTTCATTTCTTTTACTTTTTTTCAAATCTAAGTCCATTTACCATTCGCCCAGTATTTACACACTTGGTTGAAATCGAGTCTATAACAAATGGTGATTCATGGGTGTTCCCATGGTCTTCTCCACCTGAGCATTTTGGCCAAGCACAACTACTTTTCTTTCTATAATTTTTTTGCGCACTAGAATTTCCTCAATTTCGGTAGTAAAGGCATTACACCTGGAGGCTAAATTTTATTTCGTTTCAGATGAAACAGAGTGGAACAGAGAAGACTAGGTGTACAATGGTGGATACATCTTACATACAATAATATCTGACGGAGTAAAGCCTGTGCACTGTGCACTGATTTGCTGCTCCCTGAGGCCAGAGTGCATGTATTCCATATTCGTGTACATAAGATGTGCTATTTATACATTGTGGACAACAAGCCACAAACTATTTCCAATGTAAATTGGATATTCTATGTGCCCCAGTTTTAGTGTTGATACCACCAATGGCTACTAAATAGCTTGTGTGGGCTATACCCAAGGAAATCTCATGTTGGACGGATCATTCAATACATCCAGTTATCATCCTGATCATGTTGATCACAAAGTGTGAACAAGAGCAAAAACATATCTTAAGTAGCACAATCTCTTTACGGTGGACAGTGATTATGCCTTTTTTCCACTGTAAACTTGTATCAACTCGTCCCATTAAAAAAAATGCACCTAGGATAGATTTCCTGATTAGCCTTCATGCAAAGATTCAAACTCACAATTCATAACAATGACAACCATAGGTGGTCGGTTGAAAATCCTTATGGACCCATATTACTGTCTTAATACTCTTGCAAAACTAGTACTTCCGATCAGGTATAATGTGCCAACTATTTATATACTGTGGGATATATCATTGCCCTGAGTTCCTCGGCATCAAGAATGTTTTCACTATAAGGCACTCTAAAAGGGCATAAATAAGCCCAAAACCAAGACAGTCAGTTTTCAGAAATGAGGCTTGTGCACATAACAAGAAAGGCGCTTCTGAAAACAGATACTGAAACTTGAGTTATCTCTGCGAAAAAGTGTGTGCAAGGTTTTTGGTAGCTCTATAGTCTTGCGGTGGAGCTTCAATGAAAATAACGTAAAAAAACCCTGCAATTTTGGACAGTTGTTTAGGCTAATTCCATTTAGAAAGTAAGGTAGCATAAAAATCATGTTTCTATCTTCCAGTCTGTTACATCAAAAGGATGGACTGTTACTAGCCATGTTTGACAGACATTCAAGTCTGTTCCTGTGTAAAGCTTGGATTGTGTCCAGCTTGGACCAATTCACAGCATTTACTCTTTTTCTGCCTATGCAAGGCCTGTATATCAGTTTGCCACTACAACTTCATACCTCGTTGTCTTAGTAATCATGGTCTTCTCTGGCAAGTTACAGTCCACTGCATATGTGGCCAAGTGGAATATTACTGATATGTTGGAAATAAAGAATCCTTGGCCCAGACAGATGGATGTTTATGCTTTTTACCTTAACAGGAGCACGAAATAAATATGAACTTAAATATCTTCAAAAGACACTAATTTAGTGAGAAATGGATAGGTAGCACTGTCTGTGACAGTGATATACCCGGGTATCCTCCATGATTGATAGGCATGAACCCCCTGCTCTCTGGCGGGAAAGTAATATGTGTCTCGTATTGAGTCTTAAGTTATCCTAATTATAATAAACTGCCCTCTATTGCAATAAGGGCGCTAGTTACATGTTGTTTATGAAAGGACCTTTCATTTAAGTACCAGTTTTCCTGTAGTTTCATAAAATGTAATAGTCCAGGTCAGCAGCTTTGCTCAGGGTGCTGTGGACACATTACACCCAAAGCATGCCAAGGAAAGCTGCTGACTTTGCCCAAGGTCAGGCGCTGTAAATGTTAAAATGTATGATGTAGACAAACAGAAATGTACTAGGCTTACTGTGCAAACTGAAAAATGCAGTACTTTGTCACTTCTAACTTCACTATACTGAAGCTAGACTGACATTCTTTCTTTGTGTTCAAAAGATAATACTTCATTCAAAACCTAAATTATATACAGTTCTTCACACATACAGGTCTGTTTCAATTTTGCATTGATTTAGCCATTCCCTAGGTAGGCTTTGACAAATAAAATCAACAAGTATCCCTGTTAGCATAATTTATCTTAAAGTCTTGGCAAACATTATTCAAGAATTTGAAATTATATGGGCAGGGTGAAAATATGTATAATTGGTGAAACCAGAAGTAACGGTCAATAAGGAGGTGGAGAGGGTCTTTTTTTTGTTGGTTTTCACATTTTCAGGTGTTCTGTGTGTAGATTGATGGTGAAATCATCTTCTTCAAACGAAGATCACAGAACGGCTTTCGTCTCAGTATTCAAGGTCATCTAAGAACAGAATTGTCACAGTCCTCTGGTTTCCGCAGACTCCTGGGGAGGCAGCTGGTTGACTGTATTCTCTCTCACATTTATTATAAATGTTTTTCAGCATTCCTATCAGGTAATTGTTGGCAACATTCTTTATTTAACTTATACAATACTTCGAAAGCTCTCCTTAAACATATTTCATAGATCAGATATATCAATCATGTTGCATATTTGTGTACAATTAGGAACAGGATAGAGCCCTTTCTGAATCTCTTTTGCGAAAAAAAGATGAAATTTACGTGACAAATCTGAACACAAAGGTCAAGAAGACGACAGCAACACAATGCAACTGCTATTCAGGCAGTGTGAGTGACTGAGGTTTTTATCTCGAAACATGTAACACAGTCCAACAATAACATGCCCAGTATCTGAATCATTTAGTTTTTTTATTTATTTGTTTTTATCCTTTAAGAGAATATTTTTCACAGCTATATGATTATTTTTGTACAGTAAATCCGGCAGAGCAGGAGACATGGTGTCCTGTATTAATTGCTGAACAGTATGTTTAGGGCAGTTAAACACAGTAATGGCGTGCACTTTAATTACAAAAACTCCACGTTCCTAATGCTGTATTGTTCACACTTATCTGAGGTGGAGTTATTAACAATTATGGAACATGCATAAACAATAACAGTAGTATTGCAAGTTGTGGAATAATGTCAGGCAAAAGGGTGTACCAAAGTGCCCCAGTCTTATTTAATAAGAGGGCTGTCTGAACAGCCAATGTTCAACTGACCTAGAGATCATCACATTTGTGGCATCTGTGAACTTGGGAAAGGATCACGGTCACCCATGAACTGAGTAAGTCTGACCTTAATGAAAGAACATTAACATATGCAACATCAAGGTCCCAGTTCAAGAGGTTCTTAAGTTACAGTAAAATGTAAAATTTATGTATGATTCTCTCTGACACCAGAAATGAGATCAAACTCACCAATGTACTGTTTTAGCATGACTCTCATAGAGAAACATTTATATGTGCAACATCATGATCCCGACTAAAAATAAATCCCAAGTTATCTAGTGATCAGTAGATTTCATTTTATTTGTCCAATGACCTCGGGAATGAGATTACGGTCCAAAAATCACTGAGCATTACCATTTACAGAAATAGGTAGAAAGGCAGCGAGTGCCTTATCCCTCTGAGTATACATCCCTGATATTAACAAATTAACATCAGGTAACCAATATGTTCAGCTGATTACTAACTGTATACCTGTAAAATGAGTATTCCTCTTGGTGTACTTGCTTGGTGTTAAATTCGTATTAAGTCTTGAACAATGCAGTTCAACTAGTGCTGTATAGCTTTCAGCCAATGGTGTTCCAAATCACAATGTGTTCAAACAATTTCATCTGGGTCAAAAAACCTTGTATTTGCAATGATGGTAATCTAGAAACCTATACAACGTTGCTGCGTTTTTTTTTGGGGGGGGGGGGGGCAGGGGCTGTAGCCTCTCTCAGGGCACAGGACCCACAGAGGTTGCACTCTTTCACTAAAACTTTATAACTTGATTTCAGGATTTGTGACATGGTGCACCTTATAAACAAGAATGACGTTTTCCTTTCATGCTTTGATGTTCTAAACCTTTCCATTTTAGTGTACTTGGTGAGAGTGGTTACTTGCTCCATGAAGTTTGCATGTAGTATCACACTCACTTAGAGCATACAGGAACAGCAGAGTGTCTCATTGGCCTAGGAACAGATTTTTCTTCAAAGCAGTGTTACACACCATCTTAATAATTTGCCATATACAAGTTCTCAGTCTTACCTGGGATAACGGCATGAGATGCTAGAAGATACAATATGTCTTACTCTTTAGCATGAACAGCTTTTGGCTTGTTCATTGCAGAAGTGCTTGCCAACATGCTTATATCATAGTCAGTATCTCCTTTAGCGTGCTCACCTGTTATACTTAATTTGACTATACCCTGTGCAAGGAGGTTACTGAGGGCCTGAATGTTCACCATTTTAACAAGAAAGGCCCTTTTGCTCATGGTCAGATGCATTTCTGCAGAAACCAATGGTGAAGCACTAATGTCATTTCCTGTCCTGAACCTAGGGGCTTCATTCTTAGTGCTCGGGCAGTGGTCACAATAAAACACAGCTAAAATATAGTAATTAATGGAGCGTAAAATGATTTCCTGTGACACTATTCACCATGTTTAGGAATCTTTTAGCTACAATGCCTCATTTTGCATGTAATTAGCACATGACCTTGACCTTGGATGACCCCAAAATATCACCAAATTAAAACGCATTCTAAACTTGGTTGGAAATGATACACGCAATGTGTTTCTATGTTGCTTACTTATAAATTGTGTCCATTTTTGTTTTGGTAGCTTGTGAAATTCTTTGTTGTAATTGCTGGGTTATAATTTATGAATACAGGTAATGTTTTTCTAAACTTTTTGATGACTGGTGGGTTTTGATCATGACTGGTTATTGGTTATTCGCATTTTCAGTGCATTTTCTCAAGCATTCTTAGCGAACTTTTATCGTCTTCTATCTTCGATTACAGTCATTATTTTTAATCTTGTCAACATCACATCTTATCCTCTTTAAATATTCAATAAATGGTATATTGCTTGGTGGACTTTCAAGTCGTGCTATTATATGTGGTGATGTAAATGTTGATGAATTTGTCCTGATTTGGATGTTTTTTTGACTTGCGCCGATTTTTGAATAAAACATTGGTTTTAAACATAATTTTATTATCGTAAAGCTTTAATTGGGAAACAGGGCAAGGCCCTATGTAAAACTCTAGCATACAATATTGACTGTAATGGTCTCATTCTATCATTTATGAGTGTGAGACCAGTTTGTCTGAAAAAACTGAAGTAACAGGATGATTGTGATGACAAAAACACCACGCAACTAACATTTCGATCTTTGACCTACAGACATTATACCAGGCAACAAAGGTAAACAGTGTGACTGCTGGCTGGTACAGATGGGGCCTTCCACATGTTGGACATATTTTGTATATAAAAGATGGCTTTAAAAATGCAGTATCCGTTTTTCACATGACAGGAAGCACAACCAATTTCGTCAAGTTCACTTGCTTCTAGTGTAAAGAGCCTCAGTATTTCTTGTCAAATGAGCTGAACATTACTTTGCAATTACTCTTCTGACTTGCACGTTTGACTGATAAAGTGGCTTTCACATCCAACAATTTACAGTACATATTTGAAAAGCAAATTTGTCAAGGATACGTTTTTAATTTTGCTCCATTCAGAACAAATATGCATTCTACAAAAAATAATTGATAATGCCTAGTTTTTTTGGGGGGGTTATTTTTTTTATTTTTATTTTTCATTTTTTGTTGTTTTTTTTTGTAAAATGATAGTGTGTTTTAAAAGGTTAAAACAGTCAAGTGTTTCAAAATTTATTTAATTCAGGAACGCTTCCTTTGATGGTTTGTCCTAAAAATACGTCACAATGTGTGAAATTTCGACAACAAAATGGCAAATCTAGGTAAATGTTTCATAGGTTAGACATAAAATAATAGTTTTATGAAAATCTTCTCTAATCTTACTCTTCCATGGACTAGTCAATATCATAACCTTAACACGGTATCACTATTTATAATACTATTACAAAGGACAGTATGATGCGAGTAAACAGTAAGACAACAGTAGGGAATTTATGAAATCTGTTCACAAAGGAACAAAACATGGCTGAGCTAAAATAAAATTCTTGCAAAGTGGTATCTGTGCTTCTGAAGGTTGCACTCCTAAATTGGCCACAGAGGGCAGCACAAAGGTATAATGGCTAATGACCAGCACTGTTGGATTTGGCTTGACCAGAGTGGTGGAATTTGTGGCAAGCTCAAATCTGTTACATATAATTTTAATTCAGATTTTGCCATCACAAAATAGAGTGATTTGAATAATTAATTTTGGGCATAATTTTTTTCTGGGGTGGTCGGAAATTTAAAGCTGATATTGGGTGCGGACAGGTGAAAATCCAACATGACTGCATTCAGGTGGGGAAAAGTCAAAAGAATGGTGTTCATCATATATGATAATGCCTCTTATTTTGTGAGGCAGACTTGAACTTAATTGGTGAGCATAGTCTTTATTAAAGTTAAAGCTCTTACTCTCAGATACGCCAGATGTGTTATAATGGCCACCTATGGGAAATTCAATTTAGTGGTGCCACCTGAAGAGGACAGGCCAGTGTAGCTCTTAAAGGGTACATGTTAGTGCTGAATAGGTAGTGAAAAGGGCACATAAAGGAATGAAATTCCGGTCAGGTTTATAGCTTTTACACAACATGAATAAAAGGACAATAACCCATGAACTAAAAGATTAACTGAATTAGAATGAATAAAATTCTTTATACCACTAAGAACAATGTATCAAAATATAATGTCAGACACCAGGGAGCCCACCACAAGCAGGAATTAAATGTTGTTGGACAACTGAATAAATTTGGTAATATGCATTATATGAGTATTCATATTGCAAAAGACATAATATGGACACATGTGAGAGTCAAATTAGTGATAGATCTGATGAAAGAATAAGACCAAAGAAGACCACCAGTGCCAGGTATTAGTTAAATCACTGAATAATAAATGGGGGAGGTCATTGTATCAATAATTATATTTCAACCTCTAGGAGATAGGCGGTTGTTAAAGAGTTTTACAATGTCGATGTGAATGGGTCAATCAGCAATTGTTCCATCCTTATTATATATGAGGTGAAAATGTATTGACCCAAAGGACCTAGTAACACGTGGCACAAGTGAAACAGCTAAAGAGCATACCGGGCTGCAGGCATTGTGCTAATAAGTATATTGCAGACGCCACAAAATACACACCTTGAAGACTTAAAAAGGTTGTAATTGATGGGCCAATCAGCAAAGGTCCCGTGCTTATCATGAAAACGTAGGCACCAAATGGGCCCAACAAAGCCAAGCAATCTTGCAATGTATTATTAATAAAAATGGAAGAGTAATCACTGTATGTGTCATCATGCTGCAAGAAGCTATATTATGGTATTAATAATGAGAGCAAATGTGCGGGATAGGGTTAATTGTCGGTTGTACCATCCTTCTCGTTTTTGAAGTGGAAAGGTTATGACCCACTGAGAAAATTTTTCTATCCTTATTATAAATCAAATCCCGAGAAGCTAATAAGTACCAGGCAATAGTCGAGCGGCTGCAGATGCAAGTTGGGAAGAGCAATTTTATCAATTGTAAAATTTGACCAAATCAAAATATTGATTGACCATTTGACACAAAACAACTGTATACCTAATGCCATTTGTATTCAAGAAACATAGCAATCCGATATTACTGACATGTCTCTGTTTCAGCTAGATGGTAACAAATTAATTAGTCAAGGTTACATTTGCACTACTCATGGTGGTCTAGATATTCTTTTTAAGGACAGTTATAATTATTTCAAAAATGTATCCATCTGTAAAAAGTGAGATATCTGGGAAATTCAGTTTTAAGAGATTAGTAGCAATTTACTCCACAAGAAAATCATCATTCGAAATGTTTACCGACTTCCCCGTCACACAGATGATAATTACAACTAATCCATTAATGTAATTTCTCCAATACTTTATTCACTCAATAGCAAATGTAGTCATGTGATAATTGCAGGAGATTTTAATATTGTTCTACTAAAAGTAAATGAGAAAAATTTTATGAGCACTTACTTTGACACTGTCTGATCTCTACGCTATCTCCCACAAATTACCTTACCAACTAGATTATCTCAAAATAGAGGTACATTAATAGATAATTTTCTCATGAAACTAGCAACTCTACAGGGTCCCACAACTGCAAGGATTTTAATTGCCAATTTTTCTGATCATTTCCCATATTTTATGTCTTTTGACTGCAAAAACACTTTTGTACCAAATCCAAAGTATATTTACACCAGAGATAACAAAACAGAGTCTTTTCTAAATTTTCTTAATGAAATTAGTACATCAAATATATATGGCAAAATGAATAAAAATCCAATGGCTGCCTCTACAGAAAACTATAATATATTAGAGAAAAACTGCAAACACGTCAGAGAAAAATCTGCCATCTAAAATTGTCAAATTTAATAAGCACAAATACAAAAAATTCAACTGGATTACTCAGGGCATAATAATTTCCATAGCAAAAGGGGACAAGAACTTTTAAAGACCCCTGCGAATATAATCAGCGCAAAACTAATCTACATACATACATACAACATCTTGAAGAAGAATATCAAACAAGCTAAGAAAACTTACTATAGTTCTTGTTTCACAAGATACAAAAGTAACATAAAAGACAAATGGAAAACTATTAAGGAAGTACTTAATAAAACAAAATAGAAAGATAGTTTCCCTAATTGCTTCAAATACAATGGGGAAATCATAACTGATCAACAAGAAATTGCTACCAATTTTAAACTCGTATTTCTCTGAAATAGGTCCCAAACTAGCCACACAGGTAAATCCCTCAAAAAATGATGATTTCCAAAATTATCTTCGTAACCCCTGTCAGCATAATTTCTCATTTAAACATGTTAACAGTGACGCCATAGTTAAAATAATTGACTCTTTGAATCCAAGACAAGTTGTGGACATGATGGAATCTCTATCAAACTAATGAAATATATAAAAAATGAAATAAGTATGGCCTTAACACTCATTTTTGACCATCAATTGCCACCAGAGTCTTTCCTAATAATTTGAAATTAGCCAAAGCCATTCCCCTTTTCAAAAAGGGTGATGAAGAAATCTTTGATAAGTATGAACCAATTGCCCTACTGCCTAGTTTTTCTAATTTTTTGAACACATTATGTTTAATCAATTAAACGAATACTTTAAAGAACATCTTTTGTATTAAAACCATCAGTATGGATTTCGTGATGCACATTCCACAGAACTTGCTGCCATTAAACTAGCTGATAGAATACTAAATAGTGTAGATAATTCTGAAATCCCCATCAGCATTTTCATGCACCTTTCCAGCGTATTCGATACTTTAGATCACGATATCTTAATTCAAAAACTGTAATACTATGGCATTAATGGCACAGCACTGGAACTTCTCAAAAATTATCTAGCCAACCAGAAGCAATATGTAGAAATAAATGATACAAAATCAGCACTTCTAAATATCATCACTGGTGGTCCACAGGCCTCAATTTTAGGTCCTTTGTTGTTCATAATCTATATTAATGATCTGCATATGGCTTCCAAAATTTTTAAGCCATTCTCATACATTATAAACAAGAATTAAGTGAAATAAGTTAATGGTTGAAATTCAATGAATTGTCTTTAAATGAAAAGAAAACCATATTCATGATTTTTCACAACCCTCAAAGAGTGGTGACAATTCCTGAAATGAAAATAAATAACGCAAGAACTGAATGTGTAAATGATTTTAATTTTCTAGGCATACAAATTGACAAACATCTAAATTGGAATAGTCAAATAGATAAATTCTCATCCTAAATATCCAAAATCATTGGTTGTCTACTTTGGGGCCGTTATAATGCAAAAATTGAATTACTCCAGAAGAAATGCATGTGAGTAATAAGCCTCAGTAAGTACATTTCACATACAGAACTTCTTTTTAAAGGCTTAAAATTACTAAAAAAAAGTGGTGATACCAACAACTGAAGTTCCACTTCAAGTTTTAAAAACATCAGTTACCGGAAAATTTCAAGATTTTTAAAATACAGCCTATCTATGAAATGCATAATCTTTACACAAGAGGTAGCAACCTTTTATTTATAGAGAGAAGAAGATTGGTTGGGACAGTTAACTGTTTAAGACATGAAAAAAACATTTAAAATAGTTCCAGATTCTATACTGTACAAGGTTCATACACATAGTAAAACTAGTTTCTCTTTATATGTGAAAAAAAACATCTTATCAACAAATATAAATCTGCTTGTTCCATTCCAAACTGATATGTCTGTTATCTTCCATAGCTCTGATTCTTAGACAGCCTCTGAAAGTCACTTTCCTTACATGCATTACTATTTCTAATCCTATTATAGATATTGAATAAATTTTAGCTTACGAAGTGAAACAATTTTATCGACTATACACCAACACTTTCTTTTGTAATTATACTTCCTTTACAGTATATCTAGGTGGCCCCCATGATAGCGATTGGTAAAGCCTTAATGAGGGCCTCCTGATCACTGTTATGGCATATGTATATAATCTTATATTGTATATTTTCGGTCAAATACAGGAGTCTTGTGTCTGAGTCTGAGTCTAAGTATCAGTCATAATATCGCAACAGGCAAAATATGGGTATCCAGGAGAGTTAGAATGGCTTCTGTCATACCTAGCTACACATATGTGTAAACCAGTATATAATTGTTAAAGAACTTTTCCCACAAGTGAACAAAAGAACACCCATAATTAGCTGCATATCATGTGTTTTATCAAATGACTGCTTGATTTTAGAAAAAAACTGGACTTGCTTTCAACATCTAAAGCGATTCTTGCAGCTGTCAAGGATTCTCTACACAAGTTTGACAAGTGCTCAGATCAACCGATGTCAGGCTTGCATCCTATTGCTGCAATCTTGGATATGCATGCCCCGCAAATTGTTCCAATAGATGAGGTTACCAGTGGTCCAACGTAAGATGATTTATACTGCAAATTGGTATTGTAATGTGTGTGCACAGTAATCATCAACTAAATGATGGAGCGGATATGAATTGTGTACGGTTTTTGCCATATTAATTTCAAACACCTTTACAAATGACTGCCCTTTAATGCACTAAGGCTTGGTTGGAGACTATTTTGGCTTGAATTTGAAAGTTTCCCATCGTTTTTGAGAAATAAAATTCTGCATGGCAGTGGCATGAGTGATGGATTCAGATATGACAACTCCTTTCCAATAGTTCATTACTGGCAATGAACTGTTTTAAACTGGTGCTATCTGAGTCTCTTCAGCCATGCCATGGTCATGTGCTATTCAATATTTTATATAAAATACAGCGAGAACAATTTGAATTTATTCAACCATTCACATATTTTGAGTTCTTGACTTGTACCGCAATACACGTTTTGCTCTATGATAACTGACAGAATGACCACTAGATAATCTATTCTTGAGCCATCTCACTTAAGTTTGGTATTGGTTGGCTATTTGGGTCAGTACGTTTTTACTTCATACATAAGAACAGAGCAATTGCCAATTGACCCTTTCCCACTTAACTTTTTTTATAAACTATTTACTATTGCCATATAATAACCTGTTCAGATTGATAGCTTATACAATGGTTGCTTCCTCAAAGCATTCTCGATCCGTTTTATTACTTGTTGTATTGTGGGGATCCTTGGAAAAATTCGCGGTCCATTTCATATATAATAAAACAACAATTGCTAATATACACCCTCATGCACAACTATTTAAGCTCGTACGAGATCTTATGTTATGTCTGTTGAAATGCAAAGACTGCTATCTAGTTTTTTCTGGAACCACTTTATTGATAGCTTCTATATGTGGGGATGAGGTTGGTGGGGGTTGGTACTGTGAATTATAATGCAATGAGAGTACCCTCCATGGGAAAAAGCCCAAATGTGGGGCACTTGTCAATGTCAAAGACCCCCCTTTTAAACCTTTGATCCAAAGGCCCCATTTTAGTTCCTGTTCCCAAGGACTCCAATATTTTGTAGCCCATCTCAATTACAGCTATTTCTTCCTTTTTGTATGTGTGTTTATATGCTGTTTTCTGCCCGACTCCACCCTCCGTATCACCCAGCTTGCCAATGCCAGCCCCCAAGGCCTCTTCTCCTCCCCCATTTTCACCTTGATTTAGTCCCTATTGGGTCTGGGATTTTCACCCTAAGTGTAGCTTACCCACCGTGTATAGTGGGTGCTGCCCCATGGGTGTATTTTTGGCCTACATAGGTCTAACAGTTGGTACCGGTGGGCTCTTTTTCATTGCAGATAGTGTATCAGAAAGGAACAATGTCCAATTGATCACAGCAGGCAAAACTGTCTCAACCCTTATGGGGTAACATAATATTGCCATTGCGATATAAATACTAATACATCAACTGTTAAAGCACTATGCAGAAAGCTGGAGCTCAAACATGTAGCACTTGTCCATTTCCTCCATGCCTCCCCTGCTGTTTTTGACACTTCCATCATTATACATATTTTATTTGGGGTGGTGTCCACAAGATGGGGCAGCCTGATGTGACTCTCTCACACAGTTATTAATTTGATTGGCCCTCAAGCTCTTAAAATGAGGCTCTAGGGGTCTATACAACTTAAATAGGAACAAATGTGACCAGTTACCTGTTTTTATTTTCTTGAAGGGATTTATGAATCTTGTGTCTTTTGTTGTATTTGTCTCAACTTGAGGAGAAAAGGCCTTGATTAATATTTATCCAATCACCATTGGTCACTCATCAAAGAAATTTTATTGCTATAGTTCCACATGGCCCATGCCTAGAATGTTTAATAGGAAATTGTCACATCTTAATATCTTATAATGGTCATAACGTTTAAAATTTTTACCAGATACACATTAAACATGGTAGTGATACACATTTTGACAAGTTACCCGATTTTAAACACATAGCCTTGCTCCAGGGATATATAAACATATATATATATATATATATATATATATATATATATATATATATATATATATATATATATATATATATATATATATATATTAAAAAACAAAGTTTTCTCTGAAACCGCTTGGAAATCACTTTGAATTTGCAAGCAGAAGATATTTCTAGAGCCCCCTGGACCATAATTTGTCCTATAGGCGGCCCTCAAACATTCCTCTTTTTCAAATGAATGTTTGTTTGTGTTGCTATTTTTGACTTCTCACACACTGCACGCTGCATATTCTTCAAGCTCGGTGGAAATGTAACTGGACTCGATCTCCAATACGTTTGATCATGACATGCTTTTTAATGAATTATAGGAAAAGGGATATGTACATGTTAGACATGTTACCATCCGTAAATAGGTAAATTTGACATATTAATTCAATAGATTATTTTTGTTAGGACTATAACTGTTCTATCAGTTTGCCCAAATAAATTCAGTACAAATACATATTTTGTTTACATGACGCTTAGAGCCCTCAGCCAAAACAGCTCTTTGCTGTCCATTTCAATAAAAATCTTTCAATATGTAGACCAGCACACATGTGTTTGTTTCATTGTGGCTGTGCAAATGGTTGTAGAATAAACTCGATATTCGATAGGGAAATTGTAATACACTTTGCACATAAATTTTGAAAATTTAAGATAAGCTGCTTTTGTATAAGCAGTATTCATATGTGGCTTTGGGTTTATCTCTGTTCATATCAAAGGAGCAACGGTACAGCAATAGCATCTTCTATTATCTTGTGATACGTGGCCCATCTTTTGCTAATGGTTTTTTTAAACAGTTTTCTTTCCCATTTTTCATTACTCTGTGAAATGTGTATCTATAATCTCTTACTTAAAACATAGCCGGCCAAGTAAACATCTCAGTTTGCTTGTCATCACCCATAACCGTCATCATTGGTGTTTTTAAACCTCTGATATATTGGTCTATTGAATGAGCCAGTTCTATGTTCAGGACGTCTTCTTATCATTTATATTTGCATTATAACACTGTGTCTAGGTCCTTTCAATTGTCCAGTGGCATGCAATTGTAGGGTTTGTATGCAGCTTTTAGTTGATTATTGTTACCATTATAATATAAATCTAGTGATCAATACCATACAGAATACAAATATAATATAGCCAGATATATATATAGGACTTGTGTGTGCACAACAAGCATAATGTTGACTCTGCACAATCGGCCAAAAAAAATTCACATCTAAGCTTATTTGTTAATCATATCACCTTCCATTCCTTCCAAGACACATTCCCTGCCTAACATCACACATTGATATTACTAAACAAATAAGGGCTTCTTGGTACACCGCCAAACTACTGTTTACATTATGATAAAACCACTTCTCTGTTTGGTGGTAAGAATATGCATTTCTTTATCTATATGCATATGCACATGCAAGGGATATTACTCTTCGTGTACAATATATATGTTACTTTAAAATGTCAAGTAGATTTACCATATTTCACTTGAACGCAAGCAGCATATGTTAACAACAGGCAAAACAACCTGCATGCTTTAACCAGTCAGAGAACAGTGCAGGTTTTGGTTTTAAAGATATCAGGTATCCGTCAACATTCACTCTCCAGCATATCTATACAGTTTTTTAATTGGATCTTAAAATATTTAACCAGTGAAGTCAGTTGTAAAATATACTGTACACCCTCCTTGTCCTCTTGAAAGCCTCTCATATCTAATATGCCTCTTTATTCTATGTTTGGCAGTGAGTTATCATTTTCTGGAGTGAAATCGAGAAATAGTAACTCACGGTAGGTCACATGTCATGACCGGTAGCGCCGCTTCGGCACCCGTCCCCTTGCCGCTGATGCCTACCAGTACCAGACCAACAACGATCCCGAGTGAGAGAAAAAAAAGTAACTCGCAATCCAGCCATGTAAGATTTTGTTTATTCTGTGCTTGAATGGGTATTAATCGCCAAAAATATGCCGTAGGCCTACTTACAACGCCTACCTGGTGTACCGTGTTAGTTTGTGTTCGTCGCAGTTATTTACGTCACGCATGATGTATAATCAAACATCCCTCGCGCACATTTGATTTTGTCTAAACGTTAATGCACTACGTCACTGATGCAGGCGCGTCACAATTTACTTGTAATAATGTTAAAGTCACGTGATTTTCAGTGACTCCAAGTGAAAAGTCTCCGCTTCAAAATGGCGACACCAAAGCAACAAGAGCGACAATTTTTGCGGTAAATACTCGATTAAACATAGAATAAATGAAATCTTACATGGCAGAGAGTGAGTGACGATTTTTCTCTCACTCGGGATCGTTGTTGGTGGGGAAAATCACTCGTGACCTGCGGTCACTCGTGATTTTCCCCACCAACAACGATCCCTCGTGAGAGAAAAATCGTAACTCACTCACTGCCATGTAAGATTCTATATATTCCACATATCAGCCAAACCTGCAACAACAACTATTTTTCTGTAAAACTGTGGCATTCAAACCTGTTTAGGTTTATCGTTCTTCACTTTCCAACAGTTCCTGTAATTTGTATTGAGAATAGTTGTCCTGTATGGCTGTAATTTATTACGTCCTTCCCTGACAATTAGATGTATGTTTCATCATAATAGTTTTTCTCCAAGTATTTTCCATCATTTATGGTGAAATATTGTTTACAGCATTGCAATTTTAGAACCGATGTTGGATACTTAGAGCTCCACAAAACGTTTGGTAGAAAATAGCAGGTCAACTAGACAGTCAAGCTTTGCAAGGCTTAAAACATAGTTGGTGGAAATAATTTCACAAAAAAATGCTGTCACTTTTTAAAGATGAAATAATGTTCTGTATGGAAAATTAATTTTGCTTTCGTACAATATTTCCATAGAATACTTCGTGGGATGCTACGGTACTTTAAAAGAACTCCATTTTAAAACATGTATAAGGTGTTGGAATTGATATAAGGATTCATGTAATGCCACCAAGGAAATGCGTACTTTCTGGTAAAAAAAACAGAATAAATCAAGCCAAAAATGAATTTCTTCCAGACCAAGCAAGTGCAGCCTTCAAGGCTTGTTGACTGTAGGATTATATATATATATATATATATATATATATATATATATATACAGTAAAACCTGCCCTTGCGGACACCTGTCTACTGTGGACACCTGCTTAATGAGGACAGTTTTAGCCAGAACCGAATTGTTTTAAGTCACTTTCATATTGGTGATACCTGTCTACAGTGGACACCTGTGTATTGTGTATTGTGGACACTTTTTTGGGTACCAAACGCAAAAACAACCTGTCTATTGCGGACACAATATATCAATGCATTTTTTGCAACTTGTTATGTTCCAAGCTGTAATGCCTGAACAATGCCGTGCATGTTCAGCTGGAATCAAAGACTAATTAATCCATTGTTCAGTGGCCTGTAACACATAAGCTCACTCAGCAAAGCAGTTCGGTTGCAATGTCTATACGAACATGCCCGATGTCTCTGAGCACTGGTGCTCCTGTTGAGTGAGGTTGCTTACACTTTCTCTGTCTATCAAACAATTAAGCTCTATAGATCAATCATTAAGCCTAAATCACAGGACCCATTGAGATTCACATGAAGTTATTCACAATTTGTAACAATGGCACATACAGTTATACTGTACTCAAAGGATAGGATATCCCTGTAGTATGTTTGTTGTATGTTTCTTTTCTGTTAGTAAAATGAATTTCGTAAACTTTCTATAGCCTGGTAAGCCCATACATACACAGTTTTCTTGTATTTTCACTATAATGATTAAATGGAATAAGATGGGTACACATGTGCATCTTTTATGACAGTCTATACAAGTTCCTTTGATACAAAAGTACTCTGAGATCTTAAATAGTTCAGCCCCTGCCTATTGTGGACACCTGTCTATTGCGGGCACTTTTCCCAGAACCACAGGTGTCTGCAATAGGCAGGTTTTACTGTATATATATATATATATATATATATATATATATATATATATATATATATATATATATATATATATATATATATATATATATATATATGTGTATGTGTATAAATATTCACATGCATCTTCATGTAATTTCTTGATGGACATCACAATCACTAATGATAGAGAGTAGAATAGTAAGAGCATAATTGTCATTTGCCCCATGTGAGAATCTCATGTTTGCACCCCCATTCATTTCTACACATACTTTTAGGTTTCCATATGCTGTAGGTCTGTAGTGAAAAAAACCATATGCTTTTGTGATACTGTTTGATCGAGAGAAACGTGAATGTGTTTTGACAATATCTGCAATGAACTTCAGCTGAGAGAAAAAAGAGCTATAGTAAAAAAGTCGCTGTTCTCTGCAGTCACAGGTACATTCCTCTGTCGTTACAATGCAAGCCACACCTCAAGTATAGACACATTTGTTTTTCCATGGATTGTGAAAGAGGTCAAGCATTGACTTATCGTGTCACTCTCCATCGCACAGATGTTGGCATATACTTCCTACCTTTTCTGTGGTGGAGGAAACTGAAGAAACGGAGAAAACCTCCGTGCACGTTGAAAGTGCTAGGAACTTTCTCCACATGCTTCCCAGGATGAGAATCAAACCCGGGTCACAGAGGTAAAGGGAGGGCGTCTTACCGCCCAGCCAACCGTGCACCTATAAAGGGTATACAAATGTTGGGGTAAACACATCCTCTTGCCTGCCGTTCAACTTTGATAATCATTTGTATTTTTTGTCATTGATAAGAATTTGTAAAGTAAATAAAAAGAACAGAAAAAAACAGGTGAGTGAGAAGTGGGAAAGTATTCAAAGGCTCCACAGTGGGAGTTTTGAATTACATGTGTATTCATGCCAAAAGGGGCTTTTGCACACACACACACACACACACACACACACACACACACACACCATCCCCATCCCCACCCCCACCCCCCAGTAAGTGGTCATCCAATCTCAGTGGAGACGAATCACATTTTAGGATCATTACTACACTATGCTAAGGTCATGATGTTCTCCGAACTACACAAATGGGCTTTCTACATTTAACTTAGAGCACTTTCATGTTTTCAGCTTTAACTTTGACTTTTCCATCCAGTGTACACCGATCTGTCACTCTTGGATCAACCCTGGCTCTATTGAAGAGAATCTACATATCACAGGTCATCCACTATTCTGACTTGTGTACGCTTCATTGTTTCTAATACCCAGTTGGTTCTTTTATATTTGATTTGGCCCACTTTTACGAAAAGAGGCTACAGCTTGTATCCCTGATAATGGCTTAGTCTGTCCCGTGGGATAAGACTGTCATGGCATTTCATGAAAATATAGAAAAAAAGCGTCAGAGTGAATTGAGAAACTATTCAGTTGCTCTGTAGATAGGAAGCTGACCGTTGCACTGTTGAAATACATGCTTATTTAATCTTGCCAGCATCCCCCTCCCCCCCCCCCCCCCCCGGCAATAGATTGGCCTCAAAGCAAAGGGAGCAAAGAGACAAGGCTTCTTACTACACTAAAATCATGATATTCTGTGCAGGATGTGCAGAACTTGTCCATATTTTCAATCTGAAGCACCTTGTTATTGGGTTTCATTTTGACTTTGCCATCTAATAGGACAATCTGTTACTTTAGAAGATGCCTTGACTTAGTTAAAAAGCATCAATATATTATAAAACAGGTTGTCTATATTGTGACATTTGTGCCTTTGCGTTTTTCCTAGCCGAAATAACTGTTTGGTTCTTTTATGTTTGATATGCCCTCTTCTTATGGACGTAAGCCATCAAATGGATCCGTAATAGTGGCTTAGGCTGATACAAAGGATAAAACTCGTACTGACCTATCAATTGCCTACGTTGCTAAAGGCCTAAGAATCCTTCTGACAAATTAGAATAGCCAAATGTGGGTGCGGAATATAATGCTGCTAGAAGAAGATGCCACTGTTGTCAGTTGACTGCAGTACATCACCATTTTCCAAATGATGCAACAGAAAAGCTGGCTTACCTCAGTTTCTTTTGGCATGGCTGGTAGAATTAATTATCTGTTATTGTATTTTCTTCAGCTGGAATGTTTTCAGAGATCCATTTAAGTACCGCTACTTTACAAATGGTCAACATGCTTTACTTGAGTTATTATAAATAACCTTACATGGGTTGTAGATTCATTGGTCAATAGGGATTGTTTTGGAGGTCAATGTTTTCTAATGCGTGAACTCCTTGAATTTGACACATTGTATTATGTTTAGAGTATTTCTTGCCTCCTTGAGCCTTATCAGTTTTGAGGCAGTTGATTATTTCATAGAAATTAAAAAATCTTCTTTTGACGGTAGTGACTCAGATTCTTAAGATGTTAAAAAAGGTAGTTCAATATATCAAACTTTGCCCCTCAAATTTCCACAGCTCCCAAAAACTATATCTTGTAAAACTTTACATGTATCAGAAAGTTGGTAACAACATGTGATTCTTATGTATTATTCTCACATCTTTCTCTTTTTTGTTTAACACATGCTAATTAATGAAACAAAATGTTATTTGAACCATTGTTGGGCTGTTATCTAGTTGGAATCAGACCTGTACAATCATTCAGCACATTATGCACATAGTAAAAACAACTTTTACCAGGAAATATTATGTTTTATGTTTTCCTCTATTGGACAGCGATAGCTTTACGTGGGTTAGTACAAGAGTAATAATTCCACTCTTCTTCAATTAGGCATGCTGCAAATCCATGATATTTTGTATTAAGGATACAAAATGTTATGTTGGTTCCATGCAGATACTTGTATGCCAGGATTCATCTCCCGTAAAACTGGTTTGCCTGTGTACTCTTTCCCAGAATTAATGATAATAAAAATTAATTTTGTCTTAACATTTACTTGAATGTTTTGATTTTTAATGTCTGAAGTATGAGATACATTGTTTTGAAACAAAATGTGCATTTCACAGAGTTGCAGAAGGAATGGCTGCATATACAAGCAGCAAGAAAATACCAGGGTCGCTGTCAGAAAGCCTGGGGTGATGGTGTATCTTTTGGCATTGTGTTGCTCTGAGTTCAAACATATTGAGAAGGTGGAAGAATTTTAGAAAACATTTTGGAAAGTGCTTTTATACTTCATGGTGGATATTATGGTGCTTTATCCTTGGTCCAATTAAACATAGCATATAGGACCTCTACACAGGGGGTGTTGCTGTCATGTGCATGGAAGTGTAGCTTAGGACTGAGTGACTTGATTCCAATTTGCTGAGAACAATACACGTCTCCCCAATAACTTTTTCGTACAGTCAGAAGTCATTCTTGTGACACTTCTTTGAAAACAGCACTCAGTCTTGCCCCGACTTTCCCACCCGACCGAGTCCGGATAAGATCCTGCAAAGCTGGCTATTTGTATTTGTGTACACATAAGCTATAATTGGTGATGAGGGCAGGGACCTAGTACAGAGACCCTGATTTGGTTGTTTAATCGTCCGCTGCCATACACTGGCCACGTGATTGTAAAATTAGGGTCTGTGGTTGTATGTTTTATCTGTGTGAAGAGTAAAGGTAAATCAAAAAAACATCATACAGTAGCCACCGCCTTCAATTTAAGTGACAGGTAAGTAAGGTCACAAGGCTGACAACATCCATGACAAAATGCAACAACTACAAACAAGGCAGACAAATGATCGACACATTCAAGCATTCATTCAAGCATTGGGTCTGGGCCCACCTTGTGCCAGGATAATGACCACTGCTTGACACACAAATATGGTGCTTGCGTACTTGTAGAGGAGGGGGATACGAGTAAGGTGATCAGTGGTGACTGAGCCAGCATAATTTATAAGGCATCTGAGCTGCCAGTATTTTGACAATGTATCGATCATTGCTTTCCCATTACGATGAATTTACTTCATTTGCCTTTCTCGTCCTTGCCAAGTAATTGTGATTGTAACAATATACAGCGATTCAGAGATTTTTTCAATTTAGGGCTAATGTGCAACTATGTGCCCAAATGATTCCACACATGATAGTGATACAACCATCAAATGTACACGAATAAAAATTGCCAGTCAGTTTTCATCATTTTGCTCCCAGAGGGGATACAGAAGACCTCACGGAAGACTCGAAATTTTGCATGAAACCTTTACAAAAAGTTGATCAGAAGAAGAAGGCTATCACATGTTGAATACAATACATTTTCCTTTAAAGTGAATTCAAAGTCTTAAAAATTCATTTGTGGTGGATTCCACTGGATTCGTGTGATATATTTGTTTAACCAAGGAGGGTAGAGAGAGAGAGACAAAGGATGTGTTATCGGTCGTAAATTTTACCCTTACCTTGTTGAATGGAACACATTTTGGCAACGACAATGTTTCAAATAATATCAGCTCTGAATCTGACAAATGATGTAAATTACCTAGCTACTTTAATAACAGGTTTTTAACCTTACCCACTGCCCATTCATACGCTGCCACAAGACAGCGTGATATTCCGAGATACGTTCCCTCAACAAGCTACCACTGAAAAGTGAATCCGATATTATATTCCCGGATTAATCTTATACACCTTTGAATATAACAGAAAAAATTCATACACATTCGTATTCCGAATTCCTCGATACATTAAATCATCCTATATAAACGAATACTGTGAAACCTGCTCTATTATTGATACCTTTGTTTGCAACAACTATGTGTAACTCTGTACATAAGCTGTATGTCTTTTACTTTAACAAAGTGATCTGTGTTTTCATGTTTATATGGTAATTTATTGTCCTTACTTCACCTGGTCCGTCATTCTGTTTATCAAATTCCCAAAGTCGGTATGTTTGTACATTTTGCCTTTATGTTAAACAACTTTATGTTGATCTGAATCTGAATCTGAATCGTTTCTGTTTTACAGATTTGTTGCATTTGAACGTTTTAATTGAACTATCAAATTAAGTTGCTTGCTTCAATATTAATGTGTAATGTTTGCATCTAGCGATCACCAAGCTGCAATAACAACACATCTATGTGCTCGCAGAGGCTCCGTTACTGTGTGGTGACCAATCTCCATATTTTCTTGTTTTGCCTCACAAATTGTCACTCCTGTCTTACTCTGTGCTCAAAATTTGTGTCCACCCAAGTGTTTTTGTAAAGCTACAACCTATGAAAGGCCCTAGATCCAACAATTTACACATGCACGAATCATGTTCATCCTTTGAATTGAGGGAATGTGGGGAACACATAGAATTAGACACATTTGATCGGATTGTGCGTGTCACATGATTAAATTCACCAATGACAGTCCTTGAAACTTCCATAAATTTACAAAAAGTGACCTATGTGCATTTTACTTTATGGAAGGATATCCCAGGAATTTTTTAACCAATTAGAGTGCTTGTTACACAAAAGGACAAAATCTTGAGCTCTCCAATGGTATAAAACATCATGGCAGTTGAAGAGGATCGCTGAGGCCGCAAATGGGCAAAGGTACCTTATTTTTTATGTAAATTTCGAACTTCATCATTGAAATTGCGACAAAAACCAGCGGGTGTTAGATTTTTTTCCCTCTGACAGGAGAATACTCCTTTCAAATACAAAATGGATACATCAGGTTGCGAGTATTGCAGTTTGTCTGCAATTAAATGTAAAAGCTCACAGGTAAATTAACAATACAGGCAAAAAATCGATTTTGTGGCAAATGATGTTCACTGTATAGGGAGATGTTATGAGTGTGGGTATGCCTGGTTTGTTTTGATTTTAGAGGTTACTCTACCAACTGAGAGTGTACCAAGTCACAGAGTTAATCTTCTTTGCAGGGTGACTTGTACACAGGCAACATGTAAACATTGTTGACCTACATTCGTAGGATTAAATTCACTGTACTGTCTCTACACATTTCTGAGGTGATCTAGAACGATCAGAGACAGGTCCCACTCTACTCACTGGGATGTATGACTAATTGAAAAACTCTGGAATAATGGTGAGATTTCTCTGTACATAAAGTGGCTGCTTTCCTGACTGGTGGAGAGAGAATTTGAAGGATTTGACAGAAGCTGTGTGTTGTCATCAAGCCACTAGGACTGTGAGCAGTTGTTATTGTCAGGGAGAAACCCATTTATACATTGTACCTGTGGAGTGTGGACAGTGTCTTTGAGTGGATTGGTATAGTTGCTGGTAATTTTACCATGTTAGAACCAAACTGCACCTCTACGGAATTGGATCAGCAACACACCTTTCAGTACCACATTGGAACCAAACCGTACCTCTGTGGGAATTGTACCAGATCATTTGGCAGCTGTCATAGGTCTTGGAACAGATGGACAGTCCCTGTGGATTATCTCACAAGGGATTTGGATTGACCTAGGACTGTTTAGCTATTTCTATTACCAGCGGAAATAGGTTTACCTACGTTGTACTGATTTTGATTAATTTATTGTTGTTGTTAAAGCTATATCATGGTTGTCATTCTTTGTTGAGTCCTGCCAATATTCAAAAGGTGGGCATCGTAACAGGAGATGATGAGTATAGTCAGACACCACATGAAGCCGGAAACTTAAGCTTAATGGTTTGTTTTGATGAATACTGGGAACAGACTGTAAAGAAAAAGGTTTGTGTTGGTTGTCCCAGACTCCATATTTTTATTCTATGAAAATATATTTTTTTGAAATCTTAACATGTTGTACACTGGTCACCTTGAAAGAGATAAAAGAAAAAGGTATTTCCAGTTATGCTCCAGATATTTACATATATTTCGTAGCACCAATGAGCATAATTACCACCAGAAGTTAAAGAAGCACAAAGTTTCAATTTCAGTAGACTTAATTTCTATCTATGCCTTCTGGTGGCACAAACAATATGTACTCTTTCAGTGCATGATTCTGTCCCTTCTTCGTCTTCCTTTATCTTCATGTTATTGATTTTGTCCTTTTTCTTTGTCTTTCTTCTTAAGGCCACAGAGTCCTGATGTGAAATCTGTTTCTGTTACCATGCTAGATCATTTAATTTAACGTTCAGATATATAGATGATTTATTAAGTGTCAACAAGAAACATTTAAAGGATTACATTACATCAATTTACCCTCGTGACCTGGAACTAAAAGAAACCACTGAATCATAACATGCTCATTTTAGATCTACTCTTATTCAATGATGATGCTATATTAAAATCGAAAGTGTATGATAAGACTAATTGCTTTTGCAAGAAACTGTAGTGATTTTAAAGATTGTGCTGATAGACATAAATCACTTTTTGGAAGACTTATTAAACAGGGGTTTTCTAAACTAAGATTTAAAAAAGTTTTACTTAACTTTAAAGATAAATATCAATATGTTCTACAGAAATATCATGTTGATTTATATGAACATATTAATAACGTATTTTCTGAGTGTCAGTAAAACACATAGAAATATGTTTATGTATTGTAATGTTGTAGCTGAGATTGTTTTACCTTGAGCTTGATCAAACTTTCAATACTAGAACATTAGATTTATTATAATTACTACCACTATAAATGAAATAAGGACCATCTAAGTTTTCAGGCATCATGTTGAACAATACATGCCTTCTATTTTCTCATCCTTTTGGATATACTGACAAAATGTAAGGAATACTTACTCAGCTAAATAATTAGCATCTAAATCAGCTGACTGACAAATTGAACTACGTCTCATTATACATGAAAAAAATTAAAATTGTTACAGGAAAAGAGTTATACTTACAGTTACCTTTAGGAATTTCAACATGATTTCTCTGTCTGTCTGTCTGTCTGTCTGTCTCTCTCTCTCTCTCTCTCTCTCTCTCTCTCTCTCTCCCTCTCTCTTTATTTCCTGAAAAACTAATTCTTTCTCTGATAAAGGAAGTAGAATGTTACAATAATAAGGACAATTTTACATTTTGACCTTTTAAACTTTATAAAACTGTGAGTTGGATGTACATTATGCTTGACTGACTTGCAGATGACTTACAATGGCATACTACATTTTTTGAATTCTAAATTATAACCTTAATAATTGACTTATTAGATAACTTGTGGGATTCTATGCTTTCTTGAACATTTAGATTTCCTTTCAAAAATGCTTCTAGAAACCATACTTGAAATGTGACTGCTATCCTTACAAATTTTGGCTATTGTAAAGCAATGTTTGATTACGTTTTTATGGTTTGAGGCCTAATATCACTTGCTTCTGGCTGATGTTTAACATTCGAACCAATGTACTTACTATATTTGTACATTCAAACACCTTTCTTTTTTAAATACTCTTAGCTTATCTCCTTTAAAACAACATCATGTCTTTAACTACATGCCTAAAACACATCGAATTACACAATCATGTTATTTGGATTCTTTTTGATGGTCATTTTAGGCCTAAGGGGCTTTTCTGATATATTGATGTCCGTGTTAGTGTCACTTTTGTGGACTTATATGGATGATGATCATTGTTGAGATGGTGGTTGCTAGCAGTACCTTTTTAAATACTGAATTTTATTGACATTTTCAACAAATTAGGAACCTGCGCTTACAAATTCTCTGATGTGCTGCAAATTTTGGTCCCTTTTCATAAATTGTATGGTCCTTTATGCGCATGAATGATGCACCTGTTCAAGCCAATTTACTAAAATAGGCCTAAAATTTCAAAACAAAAGTTTTGGCATTCTGTCATGTTAAAACTAGACATGGCTTTTTCGATCCTATGGACCTTTGCACCTACGTTTTGGTCTCTTTTGGGTAAATACGAACTATAAATTTATGTGTTTCAGCTATTCATACCCAGGAACGTTGCCTTTGGCCGGAATTGACTTGGATTTTTTTTTTCATTAGGAATATGGTTCGGATATGGTAATGACACTGTCTTAATAGGTGGTTGATTGAAAATCCTTATGGAACCATATCATCATCTTAATACTGCTGCACAACTAGTACGTCAGATAAGGTATAATGTGTCAACTATTCACGTGCTGTGGGATATATCATTGCCCTGAGTTCCTCGGCATCAAGAATGTTTTCACTATAAGGCACTCTACAAGGGCATAAATAAGCCCAAAACCAAGACAGAGTCAGCTTTCAGAAATGAGCCTTTTGTGCATAACAAGAAAGACACTTCTAAAAACAGATACTGAAACCTGAGTTAGCTCTGGGAGAAAGTGTGTGCAAGGTTTTGGGTAGCTCTATAATCTTGCCATGGAGCTTCGATGAAAATAACGTGAAAAACCTGCAATTTTGGACAGTTTTTTTAGGCTAATTCCATTTAGAAAGTAAAGTAGCATAAAAATCATGTTTCGATATTCCAGTCTGTTTCATCAAAAGGATGGACTGTTACTAACCTGTTTTGACAGATGTTCAAGTCTGTTCCTGTGGAAAGCTTGGATTGTGTCCAGCTTGGATCAATTGACAGCATTAACTCTTTTGGTGCTAATACTAGGCCTGTATATAAGTTTCCCACTACAACTTCATACCTCGTTGTCTTAGTAATTATAGTCTTCTCTGGCAAGTTACGGTCCACTGCATATGGGGACAAGTGGAATATTACTAGTATGTTGGAAATAAAGAGTCCTTGGCACAGACAGATGGAAATTTATGCTTTTTTAACCTTGACAGGAGCACGAAATAAATATGAATTTGGTATTTTCAACTTAAATATCTTCAAAACACACTTATTTAGCGAGAAAGGGGTAGGTAGCACTGTCTGTGACAGTGATATGCCCGGGTATTCTCCATGATTGAGTCTTAAGTTAACTAACTATAATAAACTGCCCTCTATTGCAATAAGGGCGCTAGTTTCATGTTGTTTATGAAAGGACCTTTCATTTAAGTACCAGTTTTCCTGTAGTTACATAAAATGTAATAGTCCAGGTCAGCAGCCTTGCTCAGGGTGCTTTGGACACATTATACCCAAAGCGTGCTAAGGAAAGCTGCTGACTTTTCCCAAGGTCAGACACTGTAAATGTGAAATTGTATGATGTAGATAAACTGAAATGTACTGGGCTTACTGTGCAAACTGAAAAATGCAGTACTTTGTCACTTCGGACCTCACTATACTGAAGCTAAACTGACGTTCTTTCTTTGTGTTCAAAAGTTAATACTTCATTCAAAACCTAAATTATATACAGTTCTTCACACATACAGTCCTGTTTCAATTTTGCCTTGATTCAACCATGTCGTAGGTATGGCCTTGACCAATAAAATCAACAAGTATCCCTGTTAGCATAATTTATATCAAAGTCTTGCCAAATATGAATCAAATATTCGAAATTATTTGGGCAGGGTGAAAAGATGTATAATTGGTGAAACCAGAAGTAACGATCAATAAGGAGGTGGAGAGGGTTTTTTTTTTTTTTTTTTTTTTTTTTTTTTTTTTTTTTGTTGGTTTCCACATTTTCAAGTGTTCTTTGTGTAGATTGATGGTGAAATCATCTTCTTCAAAACGAAGATCACAGAACGGCTTTAGTCTCAGTATTCAAGGTCATCTAAGAACAGAATTGTCACAGTCCCCTGGTATCAGCAGACTCCTGGAGAGGCAGCTGGTTGACTGTATTCTCACTGACATTTATTATAAATGTTTTTCAGCATTCCTATCAGGTCATTGTTGGCAACATTCTTTATTTAACTTATACAATACTTCGAAAGCTCCTCTTAAACATATTTCATTGATCAGATACATCAATTATGTTGCATATTTGTGTACAATCAGGAGCAGGATAGAGCCCAATCTAAATCTCATTTGCGAGAAAAGATGACATTTACGTGACAAATCTGAACAGAAACGTCAAGAGGACGACAGCAACACAATGCAACTGTTATTCAGGCAGTGTGAGTGACTGAGGTTTTTTTCTTGAAACATGTAATACAGTCTGGCAATAACATGCCCGGTGTCTGAATCATTCAGATTTTTTTTTTTATTTATTTATTTTTATCCTTTAAGAAAATATTTTTCACAGCTATATGATAATTTTTGTACAGTAAATACGGCCGAGCAGTAGACAGGGTGTCTTCTATTTATTGATAAACAGTATGTTTAGGGCATTTAAAAACAGTAATGGCGTGCACTTTCAGTACAAAAACTCCAGGTTCCTAATGCTGTATTGTTCACACTTATCTAAGGTGGAGTTATTAACAATTATGGTAAACGCATAGAACATGCATGAACAATAACAGGCATATTGCCATTTGTGGAATAATGTCAGGCAAAGGGGTGTACCAAAGTGCCCCTGTCTTATTTAATAAGAGGGCTGTCTGAACAGCCAATGTTCAACTGATCTAGAGATCATCACATTTGTGGCATCTGTGAACTTGGGAAAGGATCACGGTCACCCATGAACTGAGTAAGTCTGATCTTAATGAAAGAACATTAACATATGCAACATCCAGGTCCCAGTACAAGAGATTCTTAAGTTACAGTAAAATGTAAAATTTATGTATGATTCTCTGTGACACCAGAAATGAGGTCAAACTCACTAATGTACTGTTTTAGCATGACTCTCATAGAGAAATATTAATATGTGCAACATCATGATCCTGACTAAAAAAACAAGTTATCTAGTGATCAGTAGATTTCATTTTATTTGTCCAGTGACCTCGGGAATGATATTATGGTCCAAAAATCACTGGAGCATTACCATTTGCAGAAATAGGTAGAATGGCTACCAGTGCCTTATCCCTCTCAGTATACATCCCTGATATTAATAAATTAACATCAGATAACCAATATGTTCAGCTGATTACTAACTGTATACCTGTAAAATGAGTACTCCTCTTAGTCTATTTGCATGGTGTTAAATTCGTATTAAGTCTTGAGCAATGCAGTTCAGCTAGTGCTGTATAGCTTTTTAAATTAGCCAGTGATGTTCCAAATCACAATGTGTTCAAACAATTTCATCGGGAACAGGTCACTTTGGCAGCAAACCATGTCGGCATGCCGAAACGTCCCGATTCGGCACAGGAAACTGAGTCAGTTCGACAGGCCAGTTAGGTCAGTTCGGCATGGCTGCAACTGATCAGCTAATCTATAATAATAAAAACAAATTGAACGAACTTGTTTGTTATTTGTTTTTTTGTTCATGAGCCTGCAAACAAAAAATGCACATTATGCACCAGTGAATGAATTGCGCCCCATAGAAATGACACTGTACGTGTAGCTGACATTGTTTGTACGGGATGTGGAATAATGGTTTTACAAATGAACTGTTGCTCATACTTCGGGTTGGATTTTTACATCGTTACTTCTTTGAATAACATGAATAAATCGACAATCAAACCATTTTTAAAACAAGGTAAACAAATTAACACTAAAAACTATGTCACATGATTTTTATTGGTGGCAAAATACAAAGTAAATTATGATTTGAACTTAGTTGGGTACATAGACTGACAAGATGTCGGAAGCGGTCATATTCCCGTGCTTTGAATGTGGCCGCGAAGTGCGGCCAAGGCAGCAGGCCCTGGGATGCGACGTTTTTACCATAATTTGTTCAATATTAATAAAATATTTTAACATATCTACAATTGCGTTGTGTAATTTGCTATGCTATCATTATATTTATAAATAAATATTGCTGCCGAATCGACCCATTTTATATGCCGAAGTGACTCTCTTGTCCTGCCGAACTGACCCAATTTTCTGATGCCGTAATGGTTTGCTGCCGAAGTGACCTGTATTCATTTCATCTGGGTCAAAAAACCTTGTATTTGTAATGATGGTAATCTAGAAAGCTATACAACGTTTGCTGCGTTGGGGGGGGGGGGCAGGGGCTGTAGCCTCTCTCAGGGCACAGGACCCACAGAGGTTGCACTCTTTCACTAAAACTTTATAACTTGAGTTCACGATTTGTGACATGGTGCACCTTATCAACAAGAATGACGTTTTCCTTTCATGCTTTGATGTGCTACACCTTTCCATTTTAGTGTACTTGGTCAGAGTGGTTACTTGCTCCATGAAGTTTGCATGTAGTATCACACTCACTTAGAGCATACTGGAACAGCAGAGTGTCTCATAGGCCTAGGAACATATTTTTCTTCAAAGCAGTGATACACACCATCTTAATCAGTTGCCATATACAAGTTAGTCTTACCTGGGATAACAGCATGAGATGCTAGAAGATAAAATATGTCTTACTTTTCAGCATGACAGCTTTTGGCTTGTTCATTGCATAAGTGCTTGCCAACATGCTTATATCATAGTCTGTATCTCCTTCAGCGTGTTCACCTGTTATACTTACTTTGACTATATCTTGTGCAAGGAGGTTACTGAGGGCCTGCATGTTCGCTATATTAACAAGAAAGGCCCTTTTGCTCATGGTCAGATGCATTTCTGCAGAAACCAATGGTGAAGCACTAATGTCATTTCCTGTCCTGCACCTAGGGGCTTCATTCTTAGCGCTCGGGCAGTGGTCACAATAAAACACAGCTAAAATATAGTAATTAGTGGAGTGTAAAATGATTTACTGTGACCCTATTCACCATGTTTAGGAATCTTTTAGCTGCAATGCCTCATTTTACATGTAATTAGCGCATGACCTTGACCTCGGATGACCCCAAAATATCACCAAATTAAAAAGCATTCTAAACTTAGTTGGAAATGATACACGCAATGTGTTTGTATGTTGTTTACTTATAAATTGTGTCCATTTTTATAGTATACCCTGTGACGCTCTGACCTTCTTCAATTTGAGCTTAAAACGAATTTTTGTCATGTTACATTTTGTCCGCCTTCTCATTCACCATGGTCTTCATTGCTGTGACTATACTAGTAACGTACCATGTAAAATTCTCTTACTTCATGCAGGAAACCATCTGTGGAATAGAGCATGTGATAATTTCATGCTACCTGGACTAGAGACGAGTGGAAGGTACGTGATGACACACATGTGTTAGCAAATATACAGATATTGATGTAGTATTCTGACATTTGCGTTATAGGTGGGACAATTTTATCTTAACTTTTATTAAACAATACTGGATTCCATTGCATTCTAAACTATTCTGTTCTCAATTCAGATAAAGGACCCCAGAAGTCAATGATATCTGCGTGTGTGTTTTCAGTGCTGCTTCTAAATTCTATTTAGTGAGCGCTCCTTTCCAGTTCTTTTTGACCAGGGAAAATGGTGATGATTATGTCTTTTTCGTTGGTGATCAAACATTGACTATTCATGCCATATGATCTTGCTTCTTTTTTGTTTCTTCTTGTTCTGAAAGAAGAAACACTCGAAACTTTCTTAACAAAATAAATGTATTATTTTATGACTTAATTTGTCTGACACAGAAGGTCAAGTGCTTTGCTGGCACTTAATAGGATGCACTGGATAGAACTTTTCTACCATTTGCCATTTGATAGATATATAGGCAAATGTGCACAACTTTCATTATGGAATCACTTATTCAAAGTTATACCAAACTTGCATTATTGTTTTAAGCAGAACTTTTTAACTGGGCTGGGTTACCCTTTTCGAAACCCAAGTACCCTGTTACTTCACCTATAGACCCGGTGACCTTTACTCCCACTTGAACAAGATGCAAAATGATAGAGACACCATTTTTTGTCCATCATTTTTAGCATTAGGATAATAGTGTTTAGAAAACTTATCTCTGCAGTGCTCTGCTGGTTTTCTATTACCTCATCTGACTTGTCAGTCAGCTGATGTTGTAGGATGCCCCATTGTTCATCTGTTCCTTTGTCCTGATACAAGGAATCACTCTGACCATCAGGCAATTAGTCTCAAATTAGGGGCCTTTAATTAAAGGAACTATTTGTTAACAAAAAAAGTAACTTATTTTCAGCAACTATTTGGCAAATAAAAATCTAAGTTCTATAGTGTCATATCTTAGGAGGACATGAAAACTTATTGCAATGAACATTAATGTTTATATTTGTAAGCTTTAATTCTCATTATTCTTACAGGTTAGTACTCTCTCTAGCTTGCCTATATCTTTCATCCATCTTGTTTTGTTCTTGACTACCCCATTGTAAACTTTCCAGCACCATCTGTCTTGACTGACTGCTTTTAGATACCACCGGTAATTTAATGTAGCTTTGGCAATCCTATTGTTAATTTTATTCCATCCTAATTCTGCTAGGACTGCTTCTGTTGCTGTATATGGTGGTGTTACGAATATCCATTATCCAATCTCATTCTGTGTTTTCTCCATTCCCTGGATATCTTCATCACTTACTGAAATTACATCTAGGCCAATTATCATCCCTGCTATTGCAACTCTAGCCCATAATACTTTTACTCTGTATGCTAAGTTAAAACTGTTCTGTGCAGTAGCTATAATCCTTCCTTTGGTATGATTCACTTTCTGTTTCATCTCCTTCACCTGATACCTCAACATGCCTTTAGCCGTTGCTTTTATCTTAACACCTAGGTATTCATACTCATCAACCACCCGAATTTCAATTAACTGTTCCCTATCTTCTGGAATTTGGAACTGCCAATTCTCCATTTTTTATTCGCATCTAGTTTCTTCCCAAGCATCATCATGTTACCCTTATCCTTACTAATTTCTAACCTCCATTTATTCCTGTATTCCCCTAATATGTTCAGCATCTCTTGTAGTTCTTTCTGGGACTCTGCCATGAGTACTTTGTCAAATAGACCTGGGATTTTTGGATCACCTACCTGTATTCCCTTATCACACTCCCTCAACTGATCCCTCAACTCCTTAGCATACAGATCAGACAAAGTTGGGGAGAGCACACATCCCTGCTTTAAGCCTATACCCAGATGTGCATTCTCTACTTCTACCTTTCCTAATAAAAGTGTATGCTCTACATCTTAAAAGTTTATAGAATGCTTTCAAAATTTCTAAAATTTCCCACCAAATCCTAGTCCACTGAGTTTTTCCCATAAACCCATGAAGACTTTCTTCCGCTTTTGTCCTTCCAGTTCTAACACCTGGGTCGATGTGAAGATGTGATCACCTACCCTTCTACTTGGTCTGAATCCATTCTGAGTTTTCCTTAGAAGACCAAGCCTTTCAACTATTCTACTTATGCTCTTATACATTATCCTTGAGGATTATAGTGCATAAGATCGAACTTTGTATAATATATACATATGGTAGTGCTTTCTTCATTTGAAATGTCAAGAAACACATTTGGAGTCAATATACTTTTTCAGAATGGCCCTGTCCTGTTTTTCTGCCAGCATGTACATAATTCGTGATGTTTTTCTGTACTATTTGAAAATTACTTCATTGGCTATGTTGTGCTGTGGGCTTTTTTCTCCGACTCATAGTTATAGTGGAGGTAGCGTGTGGTTGTAATGTTCCAGATTCATAAATATCACAAAAACGATGTAGGCCTACTTTACTCTTTTGCTGTAACTTAGGGGACTGACAAGTCGAGAGAACTAAAAGGTGATAGGCCTAACAGGTCTCTTTTTATTTTTGGCAGAAGTAATGAAATTTGTGTTTTTGGTGGTTAGGACTATACATTTTGGAAATGAACTAGTGTTTGCAGTTAATGATGAATATTTCTAAGGTTGAGAGGACCGGTTTAAAACCACCAGTTACCTTTTATCGGTGACTGCCTGTCTCAAGTCAGCAGTGCAATTTGTTTTTTCACATTGGTATAAGAAAAACAATGTTGATGCTTTGGCAAGTCTGGAATCTCTTTGCTGTCATTGTTGGGCTTGGAATTAATGAATATGGATCCAGTTTTTCTGTACTATTTGAGAAGACAGATAATTTGAGGCTGTTTATGGAGGGGACAGTGCAACCGTATTGAGTTCATTTTCATGACCCTGGCCTCATTATTGGCCAATTTAAGCATGACGACTAACAGCTTGTATTTGTCAAATCATGGCCTTCCAATCTGAGACCTTCTAAAATAAAAATCATAGGTTATTTGCAAAAAGTACAAAAATGCTTATTTCCCCCACTATTTTTCACTTTTCTGCATTGCCATTTTTCATAATTTGATTCAATCTGCAAATTCCTCTGTCATGCATATTGACACAAGTTACCTTTCATTCAAAGTATCCAAAACTGAGCATGAATAAAGGTTATTGCAGTTCTCCTGGATATACAAAAGTGGGTACTTGATGCATTTTTGGTTCCAGGGTTACTCTATTTGGTAACTAGGAATGACCTTGGCCTAATAACGAGTCACCCAAAGTGTACTGATCCATAACCTGTAATATATTTTACACGCCTTTAAATTTGAGAGGGCCTGGACAAAAGTGGCAAAGTTATTCCAAATTGTATGATATCAGCTGTTTTCAAAATTGTCTTTATTTGTGACTTTTGATCACACATTTTTCGTGTTAATTCCAAACTGCAGCTTGGTTTACGGTAGTTCGGGAAATGGCATATGACAATGCTCTTGACAGCACTTCATCCAAAGCTCTACCAAAATGCCGAATAAACCCTTATCAAGAGGTCTTTTCTAGATTGAGGTTCTGACTATTACACACCATTCACAGAAACCATTTTATGCAGTTATTTGTATTCTTGTGGCTTTGAATTTTCACAACATATTATACGGGTGGGCTTATGCACTTTGTAATCCGGAATTAAGTACTAAAATATCCCTAACTGAACAATCTGATAAGTTTTTAGCCCAAAAATATTATATAAAATTAAGCCTGTTTTGTGTTTTTGAGTCACATACCTAAGGATATAGTATTTCCGATATAAATGTCGCACTGTTGTCTTATTCTGCATCGTGTCACTTTTCATATGTATGTATCAGTACAAATATTTGGCATAATGTGTATTTGATTAAGTTTTCATGCCTTTTCAGCCACAGCAAAATGATTTCCTGTCATTTTGACGACAGTGCAAGCAATATTTTCTACACAATAAAAAGCCCTAGTGTGGTACGTTCTTTGAGAAGCCAAATCGAAAAATATAAAGGCATCCTTTATATGATTAAACTGAACTTTGAGGCACCTTAATGCAAAACATTGGTTCGTTGGCTACAGTTTTGCACATACATGGCTCCTATTACCTTAAAAATAAGGTAGCAAGTTTCGCAAAATATAATCCAGTGAAGAAATAGTATCAGGCTACAAATTGGGTAAATTTGAGTACATTCAGAAATCAGAGTACACATATCCTTCTGACAAATGCACGTATAATAAAGACACAGTAGAAGATTTGCATCACAATCAACAATCCGCCACTGGTGCTAATTCATTCTTTGACATCCAAACGATGCTCCAGCAGTTTCATATCTTTGCATGGGAGCAGATATGATTATGGTGGTGATGATGATGATGATGATGATGATGATGATGATGATGATGATGATGATGATAATGCAACAGGAAACCCTAAATGCTTTGTTCATTTTCAATTTGGTAATTTTTACGCAACATGCGTGCCTAAACCAGGTTGTTACAATTGGCAGTTCTTAAATGTGCCTGGCTTCAAGGGCATATGAGATCAAAAAAGTGAGTTTCACAAAGTTCTTCACAAACCTTTTGTCGGGAGAGTGCAAAAATTCGGTAATACGGCTGTATTTGGAGTGTAAAACGGTCGTGCAGAATACGATTTAACCTGAAACATGACGCAGTTTTTTCGTGCAATGATATGTTGCAATATTGCACGTAGTAACGTTAGCTCTCAGTACATTCAATTGCAACCAATTATGAAAAAAGACCTAACAAGTTTCTCACGACTAGCTAGTCACGATTGTCTTATTGAAGTATTTCGCCCCAAATTGGGGTAAAATTGCCCATTATATGACTAGTTTTAGGATCTCATATTGTGCAATACCAACGTAGTGCCTAGTTGAGTGTTTATACAATAATAACACAACACTGTCTTCTGGATTTCAGACAAAGCTCTTTCAACATTGCTATTCACTACTCAATATAAAATTCGTTCCCAGAGAGATAAAAACATTGCATATTTAGAAAAAACATCTTTATTCAAATCTGTCATATGTTGTGAGTAGAAATTATTTGCAATGAGAACATGCCATCTTATTTAAACCCTCCGACATTTGGATGGCCCTTCACACAAAACTACCAGAACCGTTTAAATTCTAACTATTTTCTATACTGACACTATCAGTTTGGGTTTTGGTCCAAAGGCAAGCAAACCCGGCTATGACGCGTATGTTGAGGCATCTGTCAGTTCCGTTTACTTCTATATTTTAATAGTATATCTTTTATACATTGCAGTAGTGACGGTGATTCCCAAATGTATGCAGCTGCACCTCATCATACATTCTGTCCTGGCATAAAGTGTTCAATGTGGTTCATTATGTGTCTAAAACTACATCATGGGAAATGTGTAAGCCACTTTTTCACCATGAAACACATTTTCTATGAATCCATGGCATCTGGCAATAACGTGAAACGTGACCCACACAAATCGGCCTTCAATAAAAACCATACCCAGATTCTGTGGCATACACTGTCATGGAGTGACCCTGACTAGTTACGCTGAAAATTGAAGCAGCTGGTAGAACAATGCCCAGGGGCATGTGATGGTTGTCAATAAAATTAGAATGACCGCTGATTGGTTGCCTCTCAACTATTATCCAGCATTGAATTATTGAATTAATGTATAGAGAGATCCAAGCAAATGAGATGCCAGGTTCCGCATTTATGACTCACAGTTGCATTCATTATATCATAGAAAATATTGATGCAAGGTTGGAATAAAAGCAACTCAATTTCAATTTACAAACTTGCCTTTTCAGGTGTCTTTTATTATTTTAATATACAGATTATGTTTTAAGAAATGAAGCACTTGACTTGTCATACTTTAGAGATCTAAGTCAGGTCAGAGTTTGTTCATTGTACCTTTGATTTCCTCGAGAGAACATCCATAAAAACAAACTGGGCTCAATGCAATTCCCATGGTTCAATACAATTCCCATGGAGTAGTCGGTCACTACGTCTTTTCCACGTGTCTCAACGTTTGGCTAAAAACCGTATTCGCAGATGTGGCACTTTGTTTTGCAAGACATTTCCGTGGCAGTAAAACAAGCATACCTTGAGAAACACCAATTATAACTTTGAAATACAAAAGTAAATAATTCAGTTATTGATGACTGTACATTGTCATAAATTCTCTTATCTTGACTTTTCATATTTTCTACAAAAATGTTTTGTTCTATCTATGCATAATCAGGGATGTGGAAAACGCATTCAAAGTTAAATACAATATGAAGATCCCACTGAAAAGAGTCAACGTTTTTAGTCTCAAATTAAGAGCTTTTCTTTAGACAATTTGCAAAACAATTTACGTGGCAGTAAAGGAAACATACCTAGAGAAACACCAATTATAACTTTCAAATATAAAGATAAATTATTAAGATTGAAGGATTTATAAGTTAACAAAAACAAAAACAAACAGCACCGTAAGTTAACAGAAGCAATACAAAAACAAAAACAAAAAAAGAAAAACAAACAACAAGAAAACAAAGAAATAAACTTCTATACAGTCTTTTCTTAGAAGGACATCAACTTCTATACATGTAAGCTTTGTCCCACAATGATCTGACATATTATGTGTTGTGTACTGTACAAGTATATATCAGGCCAGACAATGTTCAAACATTTGCCATCACAGCTCAGAAGGCATATCTGTACGTCTTCCCAGGTAACTCTTGCTACAGGTAACTCTTGTCGGCCATACGTACAGCTTTTCATTACATTCATGCATGTAGGTAGAAAAATTATTTGCCAGTGTCAACACCTTTTTCTTCAGCTATGAGTCCTGCAAGTTGGGCCAATTTTAAGTTGGGAAATAATTATTTCCAAAACTAGTGTAATTAGTTTTACTACCACAGTACGTCTCTTTTGAGATTAACATTCAGAAAACCATAGCAGGGAACTTTTCAGGTGTTTATGAAGAAAAAAAAAACATACTTCAAAACTGTTGGTCAGTGTCAACATAGTTTGTCTGAAAAACTACATTGATCCCAGGAGTATTGATGAGATAAACACAACGCAACTCAGATTTCGATCTGTGACCCAGAGACATGATACCCGTTTCAAAAAGTAAACAGTGTGACTGGTGGCTGGCATGGGTGGAGCCTGCCACATGTTGGACATATTCTGCATATAAAAGATGGAGTTTAGCAATGCTTTATCACTTGGAAGGCACAACAGGAAGAACAACCGACTTCAACGCGTTCACGTGCTCCTCCCAGAGTTGTAAGTTTCACTATTTCTGCATATATGGGCTCAACATTATTTTGCAATCACTTTTCGGACTTGTAAGTTTTTCACTGACTGTTTTACTGGGTTTGGCTTGCAATATGTTATGATATCATATATATATATAAATATATATATATATATATATATATATATATATATATATATATATATATATATATATATATATATATATATATGTATATATATATATATATATATATATAGTTATATGTATATATATATATATGTGTGTGTGTCAACTTGCAAAGCTCAATTCTCAAGGTCACAGTTTTAATTATCAGAACAGAAGTTTCCATAAATGACAAGTATGCATTTTGTTCCCTAATTTCATGTTTGCTTTGTAATATTTTAAAATCCTGTTAAGAGAGATTGTTTTGTTAACATGTTTTTGGCATAAATGCTAATGACTTTCATTCTTTTCTGACATGCTTAAATGCACATCTACTCAAATTTTTTAAACATTACGCAAACTTGACAGTATTTTCTCAAATGTCACAAACCTGGTACACTACGTTGATATGTGGACTCAGGGTTGGCAGTTAAATAGAGCTTAATTGTTTGAGGGGCAGGGGTCATCATAGGACTTGTTTTACATTTCTGGTGCAGGATGTCCATCGTTGCAGTCCTTGTTAGGATTTGTCCTTGGTTTATACAGGTGGTCTCGCTGCAACTGTTTTTTGTACTATCACTGGGACTGAATATAAGGCCCCAGTTTGTTTCCACTTCAGATATACACTGGCGGGTGGTTTAACTATGATTAGCTGTCCAGCTAGAAAGGGTACTTATTGGTTCAGGGGTAAGCCAAACTGTTCTAATCTGACCTTGCACCATACAAATTTAGTAATTATGGTTTGTTTGACAGGTTTTCTTCTTCCATAATGAAGCTCTGCATTTATAAGCTAAGCTTCACGTATTTAGCTAATTCGTCATTTGCCACGTTCGTATTTATTCTTTATTATGTGGGTTGTCTTTGCTGCATATTTAACTTAGACAAGGAGCCGCTACTGAGAGAGACATGTACGGATAAAAGGCTCCGAAACATGTTGAGTAGTTACCTCCTGAAGACCCTTTAATTTATTTGAGCGGATACAACCTATGTCAAAATTTTACAGAGAAACGTTTGCAATATGGAAAATAGTGATTCCATATGTATATAGGTTAGACAGGGACAGGCTTGCTTATGATGAGTAAAGAGTTCGGACGGCAGAATAGGTTAATGACTACTAGTAAGTAGTCCTGGGGAAAAAGACACAAATACAATGATGGTGTGTTCCAAAGTTAAAACAGTTACGTGTTCAAAAGTGTATAGAATTTAAGAGCACCACTTTCTTAATGCCTAGTGCTACAAATGTAACGATGTGTGAAACTTTGAACAGCAAAATTGAAAAGATTGGTCATGCCAGAGGTTAGACACAATGTATACTTTGCTGAATATATTTTCAGTATGTCCCTTTTATTTTCAAATATAGTGAATGCTTCTTCAATAAATTTAAGTTTTAAAGGTGGTACTCAGTTTAATCGGTAAAGTGTTTTTTCAACTTCAAACAGCATCTAGGGCAGAATGTCAAGCAAACTCTCTGAGATAAAATCCTGTATCGTGTAACTCCGAGCTCTCAAAACTTAAGTTCTGTTTTCGTTAGAGACTCAGAAGCAATATGTGACAAAATTTTCCCAACAATAGAATTCAAGAAGCATGCATTACTACACAGGGGAAGAAATTTGTACACAATGGAGTGTGGTTTCCCTGCCCACGATCTTAGCATAGTATTATCTGAAACAACTCTGTATGCACGACAGAAGCGCAATATCAACAAGCTCTTTTAATCATAATAAAAGATGGATAAGTCAGATGATTGAGAAAAGAGGTAGTCTGTAAACGATCCTGGGGGTCATAGGTGTGATGGTATGTCTATCAGAATGCATAGATGAGACCTGAGCCTAAAACTACTGGATATATCAAGTCAATGGTCTCCTCACTGCAGCTTGAGATGTCCAGTGCCAAACCAGTACTTCTCTTCCATAGACGAATTATATGAAACCAGAAACAAATTTATACCAACTTTTTAATGGAGGCAAACCTTTTATTTCGAAAAGCAAACTTTTCACAAGTATTCAAATTCAAGGGTAAATTCAAAAGGTCTTACCATGTTAAGCTAATTTTGTTCCCGTGGTCTTGTAATGTCAACCGTGTGGCGGGAAAATGATTCGTTGCTATGTTTATCTGTCTGTCTGTCTGTCTGTCTATCTATCTATCTATCTATCTATCTATCTATCTATCTATTTATCTATCTATCTATCCACCCATCCATTTATCCATCCACCCACCCATCCATCCATCTATCCACCCATCTTTCCATTCATCCAGCCCTCGCCATCCATGCTTTTGTAACAACTGTCTTCACCACATCAATTCTTATCTATAACTGTAAAGGATCGGACAACTAACTGGTGCCCTCCAAGCTCGCTGATAAATAAGTCTTTCAGCAGATATGTTTAAGGCCTATATTATAATTTGGGAACTGGAAGATGGTATTCGTTTATCTTCCTATTTATATTGTGGTCACTGAGGCTTATGTGAATGGCGTGTAATGTACTTGATTTTAATTTCAGTTAAAATTTAGCCACTGAAAGATGAAGTATCTTTTGTGTGTTCTTCTGGCGGCTGCCATGAGTTTTGACCGTGAGTAAATTACTTGATTATCCGGCATACTCCAGTTTTTCAGTGTTTCAACAAGATTATGTGTTTTGTTTTCCCACATACAAAAAAAAGTATCGTATTTCTTTTGAATGTAAACTAGTGCTTGTTTGTACCAATAGTTTTAATTTCCTGGATTAGACACTGTTCAGTATGAAAGTTTGTGTTGATGTATGGTTTTATATGTGTTCTATAATTTATGGTATAGTTTGTTTGCATGCTTTTAGTTTTCACACTTTAATGTGATGAAGTTTATTCTTTTCCTCGGTCTTATATTGATGTATTATTTTATGTTTTAATACTATATTTTGATATATTTGTTTCATGGCTTGTGTTATCTAAATTGTAAGCCTAAGCTCTTTGTGCATGTGTGTATGTGTGTATGTATGTATGCATGGATATATTTCAATGTATTTTAACCTTTTTCCCCGGCATTAGGGATTCAATAAAACTGCTAGTGGTAGTAATAGTAGTAGTAGTAGTAGTAGTAGTAGTAGTAGTAGTAGTAGTAGTAGTAGTAGGGACTTGTAAGTCAAATGAAACCTCTCTCATATAAGGAAAGTTCCTTTCATTCTTTAATGGAGATATTGTATGTATCGCTCATTGGCTCATAATATCATTTTAAATGAGATATGTAATAGTATCCTGCTTTTAAAGTAGTCATAATTTGTCATGTTGGTTTAACTGAATTGTGTTATAAATCAATGTAGTGTCGCAAAATAAATCTGATAAGAGATATCAGGAGGATTTATTGCATGCTATTGGTCACAGTAGGTAGCATGACTAAATTGACCAACCTCATTGCAAAGCAAATATATCCAGTGGTACTTCTCAACACCAAGATAATAAGCCTATGCCAAAGGTGTAGCTTGATAGACTTCTCACACCCATGTTGTGGTATTTTAGGATTTATACACATTCCTGCGAGGTATATGTATGTATGTATGTATATATATATATATATATATATATATATATATATATATATATATATATATATATATATATATATATATATATGTATATATATATATATAAATTGTCCGCTGAAAACTTATCTGAACTGTTCTTATTTCTAGATGTCAATGGAGATTGTGAGTTATCTGCCTTTTACTTTTGATTATATTGGATTAGATTATTGTTAATTTCTAAATTGAAGCATCCCAAAACATAACACTGTGTTCTTACGATATAGCATTTATCATTTTACACTGTAACACTGTATAAAATGTATGACGAGCCTACACTAGATAATTATGTTAGCATGCTGCCTCTGACGCAACACAGTGGTGTGACTCAGGTACAAAAAACGTAAAATTGTCCTTTTTTCTCTCAAAACCTCTAGTTTAAAAGCCTTGCCATTGACTCATCTCAGCAGCAGGACTTCGTGTAAAAGGCAATGAATATACAGTTAACTTCTAACGACCCAAATTCTATTGTAAATGGAGGTGTACTCTTGTAATATATACTGAAATATTATTCATTTACAGGCGAAATCACCTTGTTCAGAGATTATCAATACAAAGGACCTTCGAAGACGTTCACAGGTGCAACTCCTTACTTCCCAAGAGAAAAATTCAATGACCGTGTCAGTTCCATGAAGATCAAAAGTAGGTGACACACACACACACACACACACATATATATATATATATATATATATATATATATATATATATATATATATATATAAAACACTCCAAATTCTTTCAAAATGAATAATCAACAAATTGGAATTGTTTCCAAATTTTGGCAAAGATTTTCCTCAGCACCCATCCTAAAGCATAAGTATATGATTCCGTTAATCATATTCTGCTAACATTATCTTTGTGGTAGATATTCCTATCCTGATTTACACATATTGTGCATTTCCCCCAGTTTCATATCTGGTAAAACGTATACCATAATGTTGAATTCTGTAGTTAATGGGCAGCCAAGTGTCAAAATGTTTGGAAATGAACAATTGATAAGAGGATAATCAGGAGCCCCTGAAAGCATGAGACCTCTTATCAGACAGGATACATAAGTGGAACATCAAGTACGTCTAGATTTTTGGAAGAGGGCGCAGGTTTTCTCTTGCAAATTTATTGGAAGAATGCTTCTCCTTCCTACATGAAAAATTGAGCCAATAATATAACCTATTATTTAAGTTTGTTGATTTTTCCAACATTTGATCAATACACTTTACTAGGTGATAACGTTGGGTCTAAAAGGATCAATGTTGGAAAAATAGCATGCATATGGAGTAGCATTGATTTTCGCTTGACCAATGGTTACATGTTGTATGTGAAAGATCATTCAGGCCTTTCCCCGTTAAAATTACATGCTTTATGTTTGCAGAATGTACATGGGCGTTGTATGAGCATACAAAATATCGAGGGGAATCGGTAGTTCTCAAACCAGGAAACTACAGTGATGTAGCATACCTCCCAAAAGGAAATGACAAAATGTCTTCTGCGAAACCCCTATGTTAGTAATAATACATACATGTCTACCCTCTTCCCCATCCCCCACCCCCAACTAATGTTATACTGTGCCCGTCAATATTTGTTGTTTTATTGAAAAACAAAGTAGAAGCTGGCATTCTTTCCTGTATTGGGGTATAGTACATGTATAACTGGGGTGGTGGCGTCATTTTCTATGATGAAACTGTAATTTTGCTCTTTTTGTTTCATTGACAAGGGCCCTTTAAGCCAATTGGAAAACATGATTACAGGTCGTTGTGAGATGTCACAGCCTGTAATTTCATTTGATATGTTTGAATTGATATGACAACCTGTTCCTTTCATATGGGAGGACAAAATTGCAGAAGGAACAAATTGTAAGCACATCTTAACATCTAAGCATACACCTTACAAATTGTTCAGCAGCCATTTCCAACAGTAGTAGGATTGCCTTCAACATCAGCCAAATCGTTTCAGTCAAAGTCAATCTTCCATCTCTGGATGCCCTGCAATGACTCCTCAACAAAAATTATAGTCTATATCACTGAAACAAATTTGCGTGTTCTGGTTTCAAAGGACAATGACTAGGCAGGTAGTGTCACATTTATCACTTAAATCCACTCAAAGGATGGGAATAATGAATTGACAAGAAGTATCATATTTACGTATAGATCGAATAATTAGGTGTGCACCAGAATAATAGATAGACAGGCAGTGATACATAATGTTGCCCGTTAGATCCATTTCCTAAGGGGGATTCCACACTGGACATCGACAACCATTCCATACACTATAAATTTGCATATAGCCTCTTGGTTTCCAACATTAATTCATGGCATGATAACAGTCATCAAGATGTCGATGAATAGCCTATTTGTTCCTGGTCAGTTGACAGTGTCAATCATAAAAGGGTTATACCTCTGTTTCCCAATTCCAAGGTGTCTATGTGTGAAGGATGAACTTTGTTTCCCTTGCCTTTCTTTGAGGTTTTTATAATGTATATTTCTATGTAAAGTGAGTTAAAGTTGTATGGAGTGACCTCTTGCTTAAGTTGAGGACAAACCTGATGGCGCATACTGAGTTGAGATGTGAAGTGTAATGGCTCCATGAAATATATTTGAAATTTCCATATTGTCATAAAACTTTAAACGGCAGAAGTCTTACTTTCCTTTCTATTACAATCATACAGATTAAAACGCATGAGGAGTGCAGAGCACTGCCGGAAAGCACCATACCCAATAGTCAGCCACTGGTGGAATGATCCACCAGTACTACTGTTTACATTTTATTTAAAATAAAATTCTTGTACCATAACCGGGTGTTAACCAATATCCTGGGGATCTACCCTGTGGCAGTTTCGCACAAAAATTTACCTTCGGTAGACCACTTTCGTGGGCTATGAAGGTCTCACTTGAGAGCGTCACAAAACTTTGATTGGTTTCTGTTTTGAATCATTTTTTTTCCTGATAGAAATAATTGTGTGAAGATTAAGACATTTACCATTTTTGATTCAAAAACCTGCCTCTTTGGTCATAGACAGAAATGTAAGTAACACCAAATGCAAAAAAGAACCATTGTTAATTACTTACGTTGAGCTTAATAACAGGCAACAGTACGCTTTTTGCTTTTATAAAATTTCCATCAATTTTCAGGTGAAATCACTCTGTTCAGGGATTATAGATTTGAAGGGCCTTCATTGACGCTCACTGAAGCAGTTCCTGACTTTACGACACGTAACTTCAATGACCTTGTCAGCTCCATGAAAATTTCAAGTATGTGATCTATCTATCTCTCTATCTATCTCTCTATCTATCTATCTATCTATCTATCTATCTATCTATCTATCTATCTAACTGTCTGTCTGTCTGTCTAACCAGCTGTCTATTTATGTGTCTTTCTTTCTATCTATCTATCTGTGTACTTCAATGCAAATACATGCATATGACGAAAATTTAATTATATTTGGTTGTTACTCTAACGTTATAATTTAGTAAAAAAAACAGAAAAAGATGCTAAAACTAAGTACCCAGTTCTAGAACTCTTCCTACTGTTTTGTGTCGCTGAAAGCTTGTACATGTAGCCACTCACAATGCCTGCTTCATCTCTTCAGTTCATTTCAGTGACATTGAATGTATATCATACCAGATTGTGTGTTCCATTTGATTATGGTTTGGAGACTATAATTTCACACATACATGCACACACACACAAGCGTATATATATATATATATATATATATATATATATATATATATATATATATATATATATATATATATATATATATGTACATGTGTGTGCGTGTCTGTATGCATGATTGTGTTTGTGTACAATTACAGTGGCTGGCACTAAAAGAATAATACTTGATCATAGAAGTTTGGCATTGATACAAAATAAGTTTTCAAAGACAATTAGCTTTTCGGCTTTGAAAAATGACACATCCAGGGTTTTCAAATGTCCGAAAGTTTATCCAGTTCAGTGCCCTGCTAATAATTGCCATATATACATTTGCAATAAAGCAAATAGTAGAACATTGTGACAGTAATATTAGACCCATCTTTCGCAACTGAACAAAATGATAAGGACCCACATAAAAAGATAAATGTTCGACAAGTGGTTGCATGTTATATAGGATGGAACATTTAGGCTTTTGTGCATCAATATGGCATGCTTTATGGTTGTAGATTGTAATTGGGAGCTGTACCAAGATGTGGGATATAAAGGTGAAAAGAAAGTACTAGGGCCAGGAGAATACAGTGATGAGAAGTACCTCCCCAATGGAAATGACCACATGTCCTCTGCAAAACCTGTTGCATGTGAGCAATATTTTTATGTGTGTAGCCAAAATCATTAGTCTATATGTGATGCAGTCAATATTTGGGATTTGAATTGGATCAAATGAGCAGGTTTTTATGATGTGATATTTGGTCCTTCGCAACATATTGGCCCTTAAGACGCCCTTCTAGCACATGCTAATAAAACAGGAGATAGGCAGTCTTTAGATATGTTTTCATCACAGTATATTACCATATCTGTAGAGAAATGAAAATATGCTTTATTTATTAATCGTATTTTTATTTAAAAACAAAACTTGCATTGAATTTGTCCTTCAACAATCAACTTAATAGAAAAACTGTGCAATAGCATTAATACACAATACCCAAAGGAGGATACAGATTGCCCAGTATATATTTAATGGATTTGCAGGGGACTGGATAAGGAGGTAGGGGGCTGGGTGTGTCAAGCAGATGGGCCCTAAAGACAGGTAAAAAGTGATTAAAATACACTGGCGGTCTTGCATCAGTGCCTAGGACTTGTGGGCCTATAGCACAGGTGGGACCATGAGCGGGTTTGACTGTGTATTGCTTCCAGATAAAGCCAAGCGGCTTGTGTCTGCACGTTTAGTTTAGCTACCAGAGGAAAGGAAAAACTCACCCATCAATCATCCACAAATGACATGTTCAGCAACATAGTATTCCTTTTCTTTTTCTATGTCTGTCCAAGGTTTGTCAGCATTACAAGCAATCAATTGAGAATTGGTCATATATTCAGAAAGTTTTAGTCCATGTATATATATATATATATATATATATATATATATATATATATATATATATATTCTATGGATAGCACAGCATATGCTGAAGTTATGTGACCGAGAAAAGTTACATATCTACAAAATTCATTCTTCATTAACTTCCCCTGGTGACCAAGTCACATGCGCAGATGTACTTACAACATGGCTGCAACACCAGAGCAACAATGGCCACCTAAGAAAAAAACACACTCTTGCAGTGAAATTAAATAAACAACCTTTAAATAATAGTAAGAATAGGAAAACGTAAGGAAACCTTTCTAATTTTCAAACCTATTTGTGGAAGGTCTGCTGAAAAGCAATTTGGGAAATAACACCAAAATTGCCACATGAGGAACATTACAAAGAAGCTATGTGCCTCGACCTTTCATGACCATTTGTAATGAAAACATTTCCATTTGATGCTTTTAAGTACATGTAGGGCAACCAAACATCATGCAAATATATCATTGAAGATTTCCTAATCTATTCTGGATAATTTTCGTTTCAGAAAAAGACCAAGAGCCAAAACCTGACTTGTATAGATACAAAAATGTCAAATAAAAATATTTAGATTCAGTATATGGCTGTTTGCTGTTTCCATTTGTACTGTATGTTTATGGTTGATTGTAATTGGAGATCCTACTAAAACGGTGAAATATAAACCACTTAACATGGATTTTGTCAATAGGGTATGACACTGTCTTCATGCAAGCGATACTTAAGTGGAAGAAGTGGAAATGTCACATAATTGCAACTGTTAAATTTACTGGACAACATTCTTTAATCTACCGATTTAAACTGTTTCATTAATGATCTTATACGCATGATAAAGACCCTTTTACTTGAAGCTGCTGATAAATTTGTAGTTGGTGACTGGATTCGTGGCAAAGAAATGCACTTAAGTGGAAGAAGTGGAAATGTCACATAATTGCAACTGTTAAATTTACTGGACAACATTCTTTAATCTACCGATTTAAACTGTTTCATTAATGATCTTATACGCATGATAAAGACCCTTTTACTTGAAGCTGCTGATAAATTTGTAGTTGGTGACTGGATTCGTGGCAAAGAAATGCAGTATAGCCTCATTAATACGGACCTCATCAATCCGTATGTCTCATAAATCTGAACACTTTTCCTGAAATAGAAACGTCATTTCAAGTAATAGTGATTCAGTAATCCAGATGCTTCACTAATCTGAACAGTTCACTGCGGTACAAATGTGTTCTGATTAATGAGGTTCCACTGTACCAAACAAAACTACTCAGAATTTTTGATACGTTTGTAATGATTTGTACCTAAAGGTAACTTTCCCAATCAGACTAAGAGAACGACGTGCAACCATAATTAATAAAATCTGTAATTTTCCAAATCCCCATAGATCTCATACATCTGATATTACATGTACTGACTTATGTGACAATCTTCTGATTTTCACCTGTGTAAATTTGAATATGAAATTAAAAAGTCCAGCAAAGTTTGTTAATGTTGAAACATATGACACAAATTCTCTGCCGCCCGTCACAAAAACACAAAGACCTTAATCAAATTTACTATTACTCGCAATTTGAACAGGTTCAAAATAATACCAAAGAAACATTGGATACAATTTAGTCTATGTAACATGTAAACATAAACAAAATAAAAAAAATGGTCCTTTCTTTCTTTCTTACTGATACCAGTTAAACAATCTATGAGGAGACCATAACAAATCATTATAATGTTTTTCACAAAATTGTCCCTAAACTCGCTGCAAAAATAGACTATACGAATGTCCGTGCTTGCTACCTTTTACCAAACTGATAATACTGAATGCAACTTTTATTTTCCTTTCGAGGATACAAATATTTTTTTCCAATATAATGCAAGATTTTAAACCTAAACTATCATAGGGCATTATAATTGATAAATATCAATGATGCTACTGACTGGCACAATGCCCTCAATCACACAACCACTTGCTTTAATTGTAAAACTAGTCTTTCAGCACTGGAATTTTCCAAGATAATTTGTAGTCAACATGGCTTTAAAAAACAACACTGAACAGAAACTGCAGCTAGAGAATTCATAGATCGAAATACAAGTTTTCTTGACGTTGGAAATCTACAAACACAGCTGTTTATTCGGACCAATCGAAACCTTTGACACTCTGAAAAATCAGATACTGTTACACAAGCTAAAACTTTATGGTTTAGCTGGCACTGCACTAAACTGCTTTAAAGACAATCTCTCAAATAGGAAACAATATGTTTCCTATAACATTTGCTCAACTGTTTTACCCATTGGGACAGTTGTTGGATCTCTACATTTCATTATATTTAGAACTTGTAAAGACAAAGCTTCCTCAAAATTTGTATCATTTACTGTATGCTGACGATAATACACTCACTATGTTTGTTGCCTCTACTCCTTATGCAACAGAGAATGCATCTACTTTGATAAACACAGAATTACAACATATATACAAATGGTTAGCATTCAACAGATAATCCCTAAATAGAGTAAAGACGAGGTACATTTTATTGCATTTTCCTGACAAAATGGTCAATTTTGTCCCAAAAGTTAAACAATATTCTTGGTTTAAAAACCAATGTTTTTTTATTTCCTTGGTGTACATGTACAAGAAAACATAAATTCGAATGCTCATGTGACTAAAATCGAAAGTAAAATTCCCAATGCAATAAGAATTTTGAAATGCAATACACAACGTTGTTACTTATATGCAGTTCCTTGTTTTTATCACATCAAAATCATTGTGTTTTGGTATAGGTCTTTAGTGAAGGACACTCCTTAACATTACAAGAAAGGGCAATATGCCTTATTTGCAAACCAAGATAAGTTTTGCTGATCCTCTTTTCTTTACTTGCGCTAAAAGCTCTCAAATTCAAGAACAAATACGCATAAATGAAGTTTGAACTTAAATGACTTTGAAACTTTGCCAATTACATGTACTTGTCCTTGCCAAACTGTTGGCAGGGATTCTCCCATTTACCCATTCCTTCAAAGTCTAGATTTAAACACTGTATTCGGTATTATACATCCTCTTTGCTCAATAATACTATTCCATGTGTCAAAAAGAAAATATTCACATATATGGGTTTTGTTTCTACATAAGGTTCTTTTTCATAACGAGGCATTTCATTTGGTATCTGTAACATGGACTTACTCTTGATTTGGTAATATTTGTTGTCAAAAAACTCGTTTCAGGGTTCTTAGTTTTGAGATATGTTTTAAGATTTTAATGTGCAAATTGATGAACAGTGCCCAAAATTAAATCTGGTATATTCCTGCCGCACATATCTTGTTCCATGTCTAATATCACAAAATCCAGACTCAAAATTCCTTTTAAAGGGACCTGATATTCAAGCCCCAGCATGCAATTGTTTTCAAGGAAAAATGATTAGTGTGGGTCACAAGAAATATGTTGATCTAGTCTATAACTTGGGATCTCAAACAATTGAGAGTTTGCTCTTTTGCACAGTATAAACACAGGACCTTTTTCATATGGTAAATGGAGAATACAGCATCAATTTTTTTACATTCCCTATGGATAATCCCTTCAAGCACTCATCATCTCCAAAAAGTAAGTCTCTAGTGCCCAGCTTACATGTTTGGGATTATGTCATGCCATTTCTGGTGGACGTTTTTGGACACAGTCATATTGGCACTCTTTTTGTATAAACATGATGGCCCCAAGTTTGGTTGGGTGATTAAATGGGCATCTTTGGGACACAACTCTCCTGTAGACTGTCACTGTGAAGTAGAAATGTCATGTTCCCAAGATCAAACCTGTTCTTGCTGTGCCTCCTGCACTCCCAACCAGTGAGAGGTCATTTAAATAACAGAGGAGAAGGCTGCCAAGTAGGCATCAAGAGCTACCAAAACAGTGTGGTCTGCCTCCCACTCCAGATCAGCTGATCTGGTCTCAGAAAACATTCCAAATCCGTAGCAATGAAGGAAATGCAAGACAGCAACATCAGTGGGCTCTATTCTGGGGAATCTGTTCCTGGTATTGTTTGGGATCATAGTTCTAGCCAAAAACACAGCATACCAGAATGAGGCCAAAACCTGATCTGATCTGGATAGCCTGCTATCGAGGCTAGAACCAGCTCTGGCTTCAACTTGGACCATTCCTTTACCATAGTCATCCCACTTTTCTCTGGTGGCCTGGTCTAAATTGCTCTCATAGGTCTAACTCAGAGTGGCTTTCTACATGGGGATGGGTATCCTGGCTCAGACTCCTTCCATCCGTGTCATTTTAACGAAACCTGGCACCTGTTCTGGCTGATTGTGCATGCGGAGCATCTGTGCATGTGCTCCAGGTGAATTTAGTTTTACTGGCTACTGCCTTAGTTGCTATCCAACGCTTCTTCAATTGTCTAACCTAAATACACATTACATAGATTCAGCTGTTAGACCATCCCCAGCTGCTTCAGCAGCAGATGCAGTTTAAGCCAAAGACCATTAGAAATCCAAACTGGAAGCTGTTACCTAAAGATTCTTGAATGATTCCTTTGTGAACTAGTGACTTCTGTGAAGGCTTTGACTTTGGAAAATATAACCAATAGTCACCTTATTCTTGATCTTTCCTATTAAATGTTGGGAAATTCTGTCCGGAAATTCCAAACTGAAGTTAACATGATTATGGCACAATTTGGTAATGTAATCCCAGAAACAAGATATAAGTTATCTAAAATGTATTGTAGGAGTCTCTATGGGTGCCAACTTTGGGACTTTTCATGCAAAGATGTAAACAGTTTCTATACAGCCTGGCGTAAAGCTGTACGGTTTGTTTGGAAGATACCATATAACAGTCTTAGCAATTTACTTTATCTTATTTGTAATGACGTACCCGTTGAAGTCCAAATACATAAAAGGTTTGTGAATTTTTTTCAGAAAATATTGAATAGTAATAATTGTTAGGTGCATGCATGTGGTGTCTTAGCTTTAGAAGGTAGTTGCTCACCAGCATGTAATTCCTTGAATGCCATACTTCCTCAGTACAATTTAAACAAATATTCCTTCTTCAGACATGACTTCAATTTTAACATGCAGAAAATCAATTTTTCAGTTCACAGAGAATCATCGGATGAGGCAATGAGCACTGCCATATTGGTTCGTGAATAATGCCAAGCAAGAGATGGACAGTTATCTACAATCCTGACTCGACATGAGATTGTCGAGTCTATCATTGACCTTTGCACAATGTGACACTACATGTATATGGCATGTGGTTCCATTCATAGCTCCTTATCATTAGAAGAGTTTAATTCGGAGCTTTTACCACCTGCCAATTATGCTGTTGGAATGAACTGTTTGTACTGACCATTTTGTTGTGCATTTTTTTCTCCATCGATACCAAATGCACTTGTTATGTACGAATAAAGATATATCTATTACCAACCTGCTATTCTCTCCACATCCCCCATTTAGAAAGTTTATTGCTCTTTTACCAAGGAAGCAGCATCAGAATATAGACATTCCTTGAGGCTTTCCATCTAGATTGCCTTACTATTTTCTCCTATGCCAGGGTCCACGTCTTGATATCTGGGTTTGGGATTTTTAGTCTTGCCCCAAATGAATGGAGTTACTCAAAGCCTATGATCATTTTGTTGGTCAGGCTTCGATGCTGGCATGTAAGGCCACACCTCGTCGACTCTATGCACACAGGTAATGATAACCTATATATTTTAATCTACTCTCCTCCTCCAACATTAGCACCTGTCCAATAAGCAAAGCCACCAGTGATAGATTGGCTATCTACTGCTGTAGAAGAGACTCTACCTCCTCATTTAACAACCATCATGAAACACATGACACTTGCCCTGTGACCACAATTTCTACCATGCCCCAGTGTTGTCATTAAAGTGTAACTGAACTGGGACTATAGGTAAGTTGGCAGTTATGAACACAAGGTTTCAGGAGGTCTACACCCTTGGAAGCTGCATCTATATTTTGTGAATTGCATTTCATGTAGAGCTAGAGCTAGAGCAAGAACTATAATTGATTCTTGCCAAATGTATAATTGGTGATGCATGATTTATGTCCCCTTCATATCGTGTGCCTGATACATTGTACAGAGTCTAACCCCTGTCTTATGAGGTAAACTGGTATAAATAATTTGGTCAGCACATCTGACATACATAATCATTTTTGGAATGTGGTTTTTGAACTTACAGGCAACACTTGGCAGATTTGAAAACAGAAGGGCTCAGCCCATCTTTGGCTTTCTTAGATATGGCTAATAAGTGGTAAATACTTATCCTATAATAGCGTTACTATTTGTCCTGTATCCATTCCATTTAGATCAAGTGACCTTGCAGATCATCTTATGGTCTCAGGATATCCTTTTGCTTGTACAGCATGTTTGATTGCAAGAGCAGTAGCCGTTTTCATACACAAGTCTTAGGCTGTACATGGCAGCTGTGTCATGTTCAGCAAACCAAAAACAAATTGGCTATTACTTTAGTTTTTTAAAGCCAACATGTGTGAATATATATATATGTATATATATATGTTTATATGTATCAACATATATATATATAAACATATATATACATATATATACATATATATATATACATATATATATATATATATATATATATATATATATATATATATATATATATATATATATATATATAAACAGTGAGCAAAATAGTGTTGGTGAGACCCTAAAAGATAATTTGGTGTTCACAATGCACCATCCACTTTACATGTACATGCAGCACATTATACAATTCAGTCAAGGTTTTATGTTAATGTACAAGTCTATGTAGCCATTACATGCATTCATGTATGTACATGTATAGAGGGACAACAAGCATGATGTAAGGATAAAATCCTTGCAGTATTATTCAAATGTTTGGGTGAGCACACAAAAATGGTTACAAGCAAAACAAGCTTATCCAGGATAAATACAATAACATGGTTTGGGTCTGATAGTAAATTTTTTTGCAATCTTTGCACAATCGGATGAGCACATATTCACATTCAGTATATGTACACCATAGGTAATAAGGCCACTCAAGAAGTGTAGTTTACGATACAGGTTGTCCATTTGACCTTGCAGTGTCTCAATGCTACTGTAGGTGATAACTTATGACAAATTACTGAACTTTCCCTGCATCGTTCTTGTCAGTTATAACCAAACCCAAATACTGTTGCAACGTTTTTCCCTCTGGCATGATTAAGCAGCCTTTAAGAGAGCTCTCTGTGAACATAGTCTTTCCTACCTTGTCAAAATTTGATTTATTTAGTTGTATCTTTATAGTTAGAGGCTTTTTTCCATGATTTGTGCTTGCTCCTGGCCAGGACTAGGCTGGACTAACCACCAGCTTAGCAGCTGCTAAAACTGCTCTTGAGCATTCACAGGAGAGCAGATCACCTACTCCCACTGTATGTATCTTTTGGGCCTGGAAACTACCCATGTTCAGCGTGTTGGCCCATGGGAAGGATTATATGGATGTCAATGAGTGGGTGTTTGATAGCCATAGGCCAGTCAAAGTGAGTGATGATTCAGACAAAATTTTTAATGTAATCAAGACTGTTTTGGAGGATAAGAGAGCTCTGCTCAATCTTTTTTTGAACAATTTTACTGCAAAGATTAGAGGTACAAGAAAAGCCTCCTTGAAGCTTCCATAGCATTAGTGGCTGCATGGCGAAAATGAAATCCAAGATCAAGTTCATTAGTTCTTCAGGACAGCCACAAGACAAGACTTTGAAGACTCACTGACACAGCTGGAAAGAGATCAACACCTGAAGAGGGAGTTGCAGTGTTTAAATTTAGAGCAGCCATCTCTGGACTTCTTTCAGTTTAAGGAAAAAATTTAACTCTTTCACCATAGGAAGCTAAAGTAGTCTAATTGTCCCCAGTCTGCAGGATGTAACTGTAGTCAAATTCCAAAATGGCTGCCCAATTATGTAACACTTTTTCTTTAAAAATGACATTTTGACTTCCAACCCTGAAACTAACCTGACTTAAAAGTACATGATGTATGTGGGTAGTTTGAATAAGATTTCAAATGAATTTGTTTTAAATCATTTTTAGATTTTAAACTGTTGGTTTGTATAAGAGGAAGGTGTTTTAACCTGCACCTTACCTGTATAAACTGACAAGGTTGGCATAACGTCCTATGTAAACAGGTAAATAAAACAAATTTTGAAAATTATTGTTTACTTTTATTTATTGTATTAACAGTAAATTTATATTATTGATTCAATGGAAGAAAAATTAATCAATTTTAGATGGAATAAATGGCAGCATAAGATACATCCCTTGCATTTTGTTTTATAGGTCTTTTATTCCAAGATAGCTGCCAATTTTTTCACCTTTGACCTTGAAAGTGACCTTGTTACATTGAAACTAACATTGCCAAATAAAAAACATGATCTATGTTGCTAGTGCTGACAGGTTGAAATAATTACCATGAGAACTTTTTAGACACAATATGTGATATCAAATTATTCCACAAAGTGGAAAAATATGCTTAGAAATCTATTGGTCAGAGGTAACCTGGGTAGATATACCATGACAAAAGTGTCCACAAGGATCAATACTCAGCCCTTTCCTATTCATAATTTACACTAGCGACGTGCATTGTGCTTCATCAAAATTTGATTCAATCCTCTATGCATATGACACCACATTACTCAACTCTTTATGTTCCTTCACTTACCCTTCTGGAAACAACATACATGCACAAAATGCATCGGACAATATCAATGTTGAACTAAATAAAGTGTATGACTGGGTAGCTGCAACCAAATTATCCTTAAATATAAGTAAAACAAAGTACATGATTTTTCATTTTCCACAATGAAAGCTGGATTTTGATTTGACCTTAAAGATTGACAAACCCCAATTTCAGAGACAGAAGAATTTGACTTTCTGGGGTTATGAATTCAAGAAAAATTACTTTCATACCAGAATCGTGCCTCCCCTCAAAATACCCAAGAAAACCAGGTCAAAAGATTGCATTAGATACTACATCCACTTCTCATTGCACCTTCCTGTATAACTGACAAAATTTATTCCCATTCATACTATGGTTTTCGAGCTATATAACAAAATCTACATAAATGAATACAAGTACCCTGCCAGATTGTTTTGTATGTGACAGATAGTAGATTGTATTGTATTTATTTTTCCTCATCACTCAAAGTTTTGACTGCCCAGTGATTATTTTATTTCAGTTAAGCAATCCATGTGCAACATGATGCCATTCAAGCCATTCCATAAAAGCTGGACACCACAATGTCAACAAACTTTGAAGAAGCTCAAAGACATACTTACGAGTTCTCCAGTATTGAGTTATGTCAACTTGATGTATCCTTTTATAGTGGAAACAGATGGCTCAACAGAACTGGAATGGTTGGCATTAAGGTGGAGGCTGTGAAGCTAGTGCACAGTGAGACTGGCAACTTTGGATCGATATTACCCATTAAATTTTTCACAAGTGTATTAAACCTTTATATTGTCTGATTACTACATGTTCATTTTATGTGTCCATTGTTGTGTATTGCTGGATTGTAATTTCTTAACATTTTCTAGCATTCTTGCTGACTTGGTTGGATTTTCACATTTTTCATGCAGAAGTCACACAAAATTGGGGGGTTTTTTTAGTTGAAATCAAAAGAAATGTAAAACACATATCCATGTCCAGGATAGAATTCAATGGTAAGGTTTGAAATAGCATAAGGAAAAAGTTATAAAATTTTCAATTTAGTCCTGACAGGTTGTGAATTTTCTTTCTAGGAGATAGTCCAAAAGTCATGGAAGAGGCTGTCAGAAAAAAATCCTAGGAACCGTTCCTTGGTATGATATTTTTCTTTTGATGTCTGTTGATTTTAATGTGATAGGGCAATTTGTACATTTGCATTGATAGAAAAAGTATCCAATTCTTATGCATTTATGGCTGTCATGTGACACATACTCATTTCTTCTGCCCTGTGTTCTAATTATTGTGGGAAATAAACTTGTGGCTTTACCTCTGTGATGTTGTCATTAAAAATGTATATTTTGTGGCTTAAATCTCAACTTTAATAACTTGGTAACACCACACTTGGCTTGTCTGGGTGTGGGTTGACGTGCAGCTTTCCATATTTAGGGATCAGTAGGTGGATTGTGCTAATTTGGTTTTACATCAATAAAGAATTTCAAAGTAATCAGAACAATGATAGTTATTAGTCTGAACTGGCCCATTCTTCCCTCCATGGCTTATGGTTTCCTGTGGGCATCCCTTGTCAATGGCTGTGTTGGTTTGCAGGGGTCATGGACAAATGACTGTGCAAACAATGACTTACTTCGTTATCATGCCCATGCAAAACAAACCCATGTGGCAGGCACTGCTTAAACGTTTTGGTGTAAACAAATGTTTTGAGCTCAATTTTCGCATATAAATTTTATGTTCACACATCTGAGATTCTGGTAGCATGTGGTTTAAGTGTCAGACTATCACAAAATATGAAAAAGTGATTAGAGGTTATCCAAAGGTGCTGGCTTCAGATTTTTCACATTAAAGTAGGCCTTGACGGAGAAATCCAGAGGATATCCGCTGGGAGCACATTGTGTGCAACGTATTTTATGTCTAACCATAGAATATCCACATGTTCTTCTGTATTGACCATTTGCAGGGATAGCAATACAGGAAAATAAAGAAAAGCTATGAAAAGATGTATCTGTTTGTTGCTGCTAGGTGTCCCACTTACCCCTCAGTTTTCACCAAATGTTTCAATGCTACTGCTAACATGACGTGAGTTGATCTGATACTGCCTTTTCTTCAAACTTACAAGAACATATAATAATTATATGTGAGATGAATAGAGTACTTATAGCTTGGGCAGCTCTGAAGCTGCTCTGAGCTGCTCCAGACGTCCCCCCAGTTGCTCCAAGCTTCATTTCAAAATATTTTCTAAATTTCTATGAGCTGCTCCAATTTTATTACAAAATCAAAATTCATTTATAGAGGTGTGTTTACCCTGATGATTACATAAACTGACAAAAAAATCCAAACTTATTCATCCTTACCCTCTTCTCTTCTGCAACGGATCTACGAAAACAAACCAGAACAATTCATCAAATTATTGAATATCATCACTGAATGCAGTCATTCAAAAGACTAAAACTTTGTACTGCATCTTTGATATATTTGGCTGGGACTCTCCCAAATTTGAATTGTTTCCCCTAGGTGTAATACATTCAACCAATGTCAACAGCTTGCCAACTTAGTTTACATGTCTAACTTCGAGGAAGCAGCACTCAGTTTGTTTGAAGTATAGAGCAATTCGATTTTTCACATCATAAAAGCTATTCCCCGCTCTAGCTTAATAAAAATCTTTACTGATAGAGGAAAGAGACTGCTTATGACCGACATTTTGAAAAGTATTTTTACACCAACTAATGGTAGCATTGACAACAAGTGAGCATAAGAAGCTGAACATCAAAGTTGGGTATGACTTTTGTGTAAATGTTTTGGCTTATTTTTACATATCCAAAGATTTTTATATTGTCCTGACCATATAAGCCATGAAATTAGAAACAAAATATTTTTTTCTTTTTTCTTCATGCCATTATGAAGTGTGTTATCAGGTGGCTTTACCTAGCACGTCTTGTGCCAACCTGGCCCTCAATAACAGAAAGAAAATAGAAAACGCTGTGCTTTTACTGCCGTGAACAGAACACAAAGACAAAGCTTTTTGTTCAAATATATATTGACTCACATTTTACACAAAAAGCACGGCACGATGGAAACTTGCAGTTTGTCTATAATGTCCGTACACTTGTTTGAAAGGCTTTACACAAAGTGGTTGGCCGGATCTGGTGTCCTCGCTTGTCCAATCGACCTCCAGGCTGCAACTCAGAATCAAAGGGCAGTATCAGAAAAATAAAATAAAACCTAGAACATTATCTTGTAATTTTGTAAAAACCCGTTTTACATCGTCAGACCCAAACTGTGGTTTAGTTTTTTCCAATTTTCTGGTCTTATCATTCACCAAAAATAAGACGTACTAATTTACAGGATTTGCTGTGCAATCTCAAGACAAACACTTGACAAATATCACACAAAACGCCACATTGGAGAGCTAACAAAGCTCTCCAAAATATATTTACAATGGTTTCCTCTTCAAAACTGGCTATTTCAAAGCCTACATCATTTAATTAGTGAACCGCACAAGATTCACAAATACAATATTGGAGCATACAAGTGCCCAAAAGTGGCTGAACTCGAGGCCTACCTTACTAAATTGGGGAAACACACAAGATTCCCACAGCAAAATAAATTGGCTTAACCACAAGCCTAAATTATTTCAATTGGTGGATTACACAAGATCCACATAATACATATATATTGGAGCATACACAAGCTCTCAACTAATCAATACTTACTTTGAACGCCTGGCCGCAGCAGGAACACTACCACTAATTTAACGTGCACCCTGTTCACTATATGCATGGATCAGACATTTCGCATGTCTGACACCAAACAGCAGTACACAGCCCTTTTTATTTGGGAGAGAAAGCCTAATCCTGCCCCCACTGTGATCGCCTTTCACTCACTGAACCCAACAGTAAACCAATCAAAACCAAGCAAGATTTGCAATCACTCAACACTATCTGGCATGCTGACACTCGGTACTTTAACTGTTTCAAGTTCAAAATGTGCTGGCACTGCAGCTTAATTCCGCAGCCACAATATACATTTTATACAACATATTTAACTTTATGGTTTTAAACTTATCACCACAGAACAAGTGCAATCGTAGATTATGTTTTCTTTTTGTCTGATCTAGAGTAATATTGGAAACAACATCAACGCGATATGGATTTTATTAAAAGATTTTTAAAAATATTTATAGACTGCTGCACATGCATTACCAGATTCATTGTACTCATATCTTGAGCAAAATATGGTAAATGTTTTGTTTATTTACCCATTCCATATCTAATTGCATTTGTGTCTTTTTGCCCAGAACCACTTCCCAGTAGTCATTCCCTTATTCCACAGTCCGAACTCTTCACTCTCCTTATCTAACCTATATACATACGGAAGTACTATTTCACCATATTGCACATGTTCCTCTGTAAAATTTTGACATAGGCTGTATTAGCTCAAATAAAAAAAAGGGTCTTCAGAGGGTAACTACTCAATATGTTTCAGAGCCTTTTACGCATTAAACAATTTCTTCATCATCAACATCAATCAATGAAGCATTTTCTTCCTGAACTAAAATGCTGAAATGAGACACGTTTACCCAAATGATATGCCTTGGAACATATAAAGAGCAATTATACCACCTTTTCTAAGTTTTGGAAGAAGAAACTGCAACAAAATTATCAATTTTATTCCTTTTTTTACCCTCATGATATATGTTTGTTTACAACTAGCCTTTTGAAAATTATATTGCAAACTGTAGTAAACAGAAGTGGGAGTAGCTATGTGGCACTTACCAACTGGTTTCCTGGATGAGGATGGGATCCTGACACTCATTGAAAGAATGTAGACCAGACAGACCACCTTGCAGGGTTTCTGGCAATAGGGAATGTACAATGTTGACAGCTCGTGATTGGTCTTCATATACCAAAAGCACTGGAAACTATTGTTTTGTGTTAAATTAAGGTTTACGAGGCAAAAATTCGTTAGAAATATTAATATTAATCTTCCTTTATTGCTAGCTGAGATCAACAACTCAGTTATTGATCCAGATTCGGAGGAGGATTTTTGAGAAGATGAAACAATATATACACTCAGACTGACTGTTTTCAAGATAGAGTTGCCATACCTAGGTAAAAGTTACAAAAGTGCAACTCCCATTTTTTGCCTCGTTAAACAGAATAGTTTTTTGTGGCACAACATATCAAAACATCCCCATCAGTGCATCATTCTGATTCGTACTTGGCAGTCCCTTTAATATTCAGCTTGAGTTTCATTTATTTTACTTTTTTCAAATCTAAGTCCACATACCATTCGCCCAGTATTTACACATTTGGTTGAAATCGAGTCTATAACAAATGGTTATTGATGGGTGTTCCCATGGTTTTCTCCACCTGAGCATTTTGGCCGAGCACAACTACTTTTCTTTTTATAATGTTTTTGCTCACTAGAATTTCCTCAATTTCGGTAGGAAAAGGCAATACACCCAGAGGCTGAATTTTATTTCGTTTCAGATGAAACAGAGTGGAACAGAGAAGACTCGGTGTACAATGGTGGATACATCTTACATACAATGATTTCTGACGGAGTAAAGCCTGTGCATTGTGCACTGATTTGCAGCTCCCTGAGGCCAGAGTGCATGTCATTCCATATTCGTGTACATAAGATGTGCTATTTATACATTGTGGACAACAAGCCGCAAACTATTTCCAATGTAAATTGGATGTTCTATGTGCCCGAGTTTTAGTGTTGATGCCACCAATGGCAGCTAAATAGCTTGCTTGGGCTATACCCAAAGGAATCGCATGTTGGACAGATCATTCAATACTCCCAGTTATCTACCTGATCATGTTGATCACAAAATGTGAACAAGAACAAAAACATATCTGAAGTAGCACAATCTCTTTACGGTGGACAGTGATTGTGCCTTTTTTCCACTGTAAACTTGTATCAACTCGTCCCATAAAAAAAATGCACCTAGGATAGATTTCCTAATTAGCCTTTATGCAAAGATTCAAACTCACAATTCATAACAATGACAACCATAGGTGGTCGGACGAAAATCCTGATGGACCCATATTACTGTCTTAAGGTGGCGGCACCGTAACGAGCGCGTAACACAGACTCGCGACTTTGACCTGATGCAACTTGCCTATTTTTTCTTATGTTACCAGCAAAACTATATATTTTCGATATGTTACCGATGTAAGCATTATCAGGAATAATATATGAATGTCATAAAATTAATTTTGATGCTGTTTGGAGCCGTTTTGTGAATGGGTATGAAATCAAACATTTTGCAAGAATTTCTGATAAAATAATATTTTATTCTGACTGACAACTATCAAAAATTAAATATAGACCAATACGCAGGAAACGTATCTTGCTTTTGACAAAAAATATGATAGGAAAAAAAAATTGCAATTTTTAAGTTTGGTCCGTAAGACTGTACAGTTTCTTCATTTTTGGGGCCACAAAAGTCACGGAAGGAAGGGTTGGAAAGGTATAAAAAAAATATGTATCCTAGAGCAGTTCCATATCTTGTCAGGGCCGCTTATTTTGTGAAGATATCTTGATCCGTTTTCAAGAAATACCTGCTGAATAATTCATCGATTTATGAAAAACTTGCTTTTGAGAAAAAATGGTGATGAAAGGCATGATTGTCAATCTTGAAGCATTGATTGGCTCTTACATGAAGAATACTCACCCCCGGGGCCCAAAGTTTCTGGCACAAACTACAAACATGTAGAGGCTCTCATATCTGGCTTTGAAATTAAAAGAATCGGCCTTTTAGTGGCTTTAAAAAGGACTTTTTGAAGTCAAATCCTTCAAAAGCCACCATGCAGTCAGCTTTGCGTGGCTGGTTTCACATGCGCTGCATAACACGAAAGGGTATAGTAAGCGGATTAGTGGAGTCACCTGACCTTGAACCAAGCAACAGGTTGTTTAAAAATAGCGACTGCCTACTGGAGCGGGGAGCGGTCTGACAGTTTGTTCGGTAAAGTGTACCATCTGGCAGGATTAGTTCACCCACTTCTCATCACCTCCGATCAAAGACAAAAATGCCTTTATTACGGCGATGGTTTCGTACTTCAGCCTGCAGTGTTTTGGAAAGCTTTGAGCGAGTACAACCTACAGTTAACTTGGAGAATTTTTACGATTGAAAAAATGCCCAGGTATCAATGGACGAGAAGCAGATGAAAGGGAGTGTAAAGCAACTACTGCCAAAGAGGAGGAGGCTGTGTTGTGTGACCCTTTGCCACCCGAGGATGTACGCCCGGTCCATCCACCACCGCCAGCTTATGTTGAATAAAAGATTTTTTTCTTGTTTGTCTCATTGATTGTTTTCTTGATTCTTTAGCCAATGAATCATTTTCCAACTATGATGCATTACATATACATATGTATAAGTTGATATATTTCGTTCTGAAAGGATTATATGTAACGACTACATTTTCAGAAACAGTAGCACCAGATTGTGAATTATAAATGACTGGCAAGATTCCTTTCTAGATATGTGACACACCTGTAATGAACAATCAACATTATTCCAGAGAAGTTATTTCATGCAAATAAGGGGAGGGGTATATAGATTTCCATATGGCAGACCAAGCTATGGTTTTTAATCTACTACACATAGATACTGTATGTGGCATACACAGAACTTCGGCCGTGTCAGGCAATGCATCAGCCGTAGTCCAGTCAAATCTATTTTTTTAAAATTTTCAGTTGGTCTTGTAATGCTACAGTTGAAATAATATGGCCTGGGAAAATAAGGACCTTGCTGCACAATTTGAAAAGAATACAATATAAACTACATCCATATCTATAATTACAAATTTTATTTACATGAAAACTATATGTACATGTTCCTATCACTTTGTTGTAAGAAAAGTCCATTGTATTCTAATCCAACTTGATATGAAAACTTTTTTTGTCCATGTTCTTATCGCTTTGTCATGATAAAATTTCACTGTATTCTAATCCAACTTGGTACAAACAGCCCTGCAGAACCCTGCCAACTCAACCCTGTACGCCGACTCGCGGAACTCCCCCTTGACCTGTAAAGGCAGCATAGCACGCAGAAATGCCAGGATCTGGGCCAGGTAGGTGTACTGACAGCCTTGGGGACCACATTCCTTTTCCTGCAAAAACAAAACACGACAACATGACTAGTTAATTAAACTGCCCCCCCCCCCATTTTGTTAATTGAATGTGAAAATGCTAAGTTGCATTATTGAATTACTGCATTACATTTTTGAACAACCCATAAGAATCTTACGACAAGCAGAGACATGTTCTAGAAGCTCCCTGCTACAAGACAAATTTGGGTAACATTCTGAACTATCAACTTGATGAAAAGATCGAAAGTTGTATAAATGGTGCAGAAAATTATATACTTCGGACAACTGCTACAGATAATCAAAAAATAATTCATGTGTTGTTATCTTGGACTTACTCTCAAACTCCTAGCCCATGAGCAGTAGTGAATAAATCTCATCTTACTCTGCGCCATGTTTCTATTCAGCTGGAGAGCTGTAACGCCAAGTTTCAAACTCGTCACAAATCCATGGCCATCATATCTACAAAAGAAAATTAATAAAAGTTTCAGTCCAGGTAACAATACGGGTCAAACTGACTGTAAAACACTTAGTTACACATGTGTTGTAAAAAAAAAAAAAATCCCTTCGTCACGGAACTCATGGTCTTCTCCCGATAGGGGGGGGTGTACGTGTTCAAAATGATAAGTAACTGCTGGACATATTTTACTCGAATGTGATGGGGTTTTATGCAATTTTCGGAGTATCATTTTCCTTGTATTTAGTTGGAAGGGAACTCCTTGTATTTATTTGGAGGGGAACATTTGAAAGTTACTACTCAAACTCCAAGATTTACTCCTATCTGTGCTGATACATGCAAATACTGAAAATCAGAAATAGGTCCTACAGCATTGTCTAGCTCCGGCTACTTGTTGAATATTGAAATGTTGTATATTTGCTCCCATGTGCATCCATGCAAAAACTGGTAGAGAAAGTCAGCAAGATCCACAACCTTTTGAAAATGTCCATATTCATTATTTGTGAGAGCCAAACAATAGCTGTCAACTGAAAGTAGACTGTGATGAAATAAAAATCTTCTGCATATGAACTTACATACGTACGTTGACATGGTTGGTGTATTAGTTTCAATGGGCAATTACCAGAACGGTAACATTTATGGTAATATGATAGAACAAGGCCTAGAGAAATATTACTTTTCATTCTCTGTCATAATATCGACGATCCATGGTCATATCAATGCTACGCAATGAACAAACATATAAATAACAAACACACATATACTTACCCCAGTTGCGTAATCTCGTCTGTAAGTGCCGTCTCTCCCACTGCAACTAACTCGGCTGCTTGACGTTTACATAGCTGGGCTTTCTTTTTTCACTTTAGGCATTTTTCTGAATTTGCTTTTTTGATTTTGCACCTTCTGTGCTCTTGACTGTACTGTCACTGTGTGAACATTAACGGAGACTGATTTTTAATTAGTCAGCTAGAACACATATGAATGCCACATTGGCACTACCAAAGTTGACCCAGATAACCACCGAACTCAAAATGTTTCATGTTCAAATGAAATGCGACAATAAATAGGAAATCCATGATGAAATTCAACATAATGAAGGACACCAGTGTAATTGTTAAATTTAGCTGAATACGGTAATGGTTTCCGGGTGTTGCGTATCGGTATTCGATCGCAAACCAAGATCAGAGGACTCCGAAGTCAGCATCGTTTATGTTCCATTTGGAGAAATCACGCATCCCGAAGTTCACATCACAAATAGGAACACCCCAAAAACATGAAAGTCATCCAGTTTTACATCGTTGAACAGCCTGTTTACATAACGTTAATCGGTTCTGTAGCCTAATCCTGTTTACATAACGTTAATCGGTTCTGTAGCCTAATCAGCTCCGTTCCACTTCAGAGTGCCGCCATTGTTCTGGGCAACGGTCGTGTGCCCCTTCCCATTGCCAGGTATGTGGATGATCGTGGATTGCTGCGAAAACACCGTCGCAAATTACCATATCCAAACAAACAGAAACCAGCACGTGTACTAGACAGCAAAAGTTTAAATGCAATTTTCTCATATAAATCTTTAATTTATAATCTGATTTTTGGTGACAATATACTTCAAGTACTGTGCTTTCAGGAAATGTTAAAAACCCATTTGGCGATACTGGAAAGTTAGGCCCCTACCCACAACAATACCGCTACCTTAATACTGCTGCAAAACTAGTACTTCCGATCAGGTATAATGTATCAACTATTTATATGCTGTGGGATATATCATTGCCCTGAGTTCCTCGGCATCAAGAATGTTTTCACTATAAGGCACTCTAAAAGGCCATAAATAAGCCCAAAACCAAGACAGAGTCAGCTTTCAGAAATGAGGCTTGTGCGCATAACAAGAAGGACACTTCTGAAAACAGATATTAAAACTTGAGTTAGCTCTGGGAAAAAGTGTGTGCAAGGTTTTTGGTAGCTCTATAATCTTGCGGTGGAGCTTCAATGAAAATAACGTAAAAAAAAAACCCTGCAATTTTGGACAGTTGTTTAGGCTAATTCAATTTAGAAAGTAAGGTAGCATAAAAATCATGTTTCTATCTTCCAGTCTGTTACATCAAAAGGATGGACTGTTACTAGCGATATTTGACAGATGTTCAAGTCTGTTCCTGTGTAAAGCTTGGATTGTGTACAGCTTGGAACAATTGACAGCATTTACTCTTTTTCTGCCTATGCAAGGCCTGTATATTAGTTTGCCACAACAACTTCATACCTTGTTGTCTTAGTAATCATAGTCTTCCCTGGCAAGTTACGGTCCACTGCATATGTGGGCAAGTGGGATATTACTGATATGATGGAAATAAAGAATCCTTGGCACAAACAGATGGAATTTTATGCTTTTAACCTTAACAAGAGCACGAAATAAATTTGAATTTGGTATTTTCAACTTAAATATCTTCAAAAGACACTAATTTAGTGAGAAAGGGATAGGTAGCACTGTCTGTGACAGTGATATACCCGGGTATCCTCCATGATTAATAGGCATGAACCCCGTGCTCTCTGGCGGGAAAGTAATATGCATCTCGTATTGAGTCCTAAGTTATCCTAATTATAATAAACTGCCCTCTATTGCAATAAGGGCGCTAATTTCATGTTGTTTATGAAAGGACCTTTCATTTAAGTACCAGTTTTCCTGTAGTTTCATAAAATGTAATAGTCCAGGTCAGCAGCTTTGCTCAGGGTGCTGTGGACACATTACACCCAAAGCATGCCAAGGAAAGCTGCTGACTTTGCCCAAGGTCAGGCACTGTAAATGTTAAAATGTATGATGAAGATAAACAGAAATGTACTGGGCTTACTGTGCAAACTGAAAAGTGCAGTACTTTGTCACTTCTGACTTAACTATAATGAAGCTAGACTGGCGTTTTTTCTTTGTGTTCAAAAGTTAATACTTCATTCAAAACCTAAATTATATACAGTTCTTCACACATACAGGTCTGTTTCAATTTTGCATTGATTTAGCCACGCCCTAGGTATGGCTTTGACAAATAAAATCAACAAGTATCCCTGTTAGCATAATTTATCTTAAAGTCTTGCCAAACATGATTCAAGAATTTGAAATTATATGGGCAGGGTGAAAATATGTATAATTGGTGAAACCAGAAGTAACGATCAATAAGGAGGTGGAGAGGGTCTTTTGATTTTTTTTTTTTTTTTGTTGGTTTTCACATTTTTAGGTGTTCTATGTGTAGATTGATGGTGAAATCATCTTCTTCAAAACGAAGATCACAGAACGGCTTTAGTCTCAGTATTCAAGGTCATCTAAGAACAGAATTGTCACAGCCCTCTGTTTTCTGCAGACACCTGGGGAGGCAGCTGGTGGACTGTATTCTCGCTCACATTTATTATAAATGTTTTTCAGAATTCCTATCTGGTGATTGTTGGCAACATTCTTTATTTAACTTATACATTACTTCGAAAGCTCTCCTTAAACATATCTCATAGATTGGATATATCAATTATGTTGCATATTTGTGTACAATTAGGAACAGGATAGAGCCCTATCTGAATCTCTTTTGCGAGAAAAGATGACATTTACGTGACAAATCTGAACACAAAGGTCAAGAAGACAACAGCAACACAATGCAACTTCTATTCAGGCAGTGTGAGTGACTGAGGTTTTTATCTTGAAACATATAATACAGTCCAGCAATAGCATGCCCGGTATCTGAATCATTTAATTTTTTTTTATTTATTTGTTTTAATCCCTTAAGAGAATATTTTTCACAGTTATATGATTATTTTTGTACAGTAAATCTGGCAAAGCAGGAGACATGGTGTCCTCTATTAATTGCTGAACAGTATGTTTAGGGCAGTTAAAAACAGTAATGGCGTGCACTTTAATTACAAAAACTCCACGTTCCTAATGCTGTATTGTTCACACTGAGGTGGAGTTATTAACAATTATGGTACGCGCATAGAACATGCATGAACAATAACAGTCGTATTGCCATTTGTGGAATAATGTCAGGCAAAGGGGTGTACCAAAGTGCCCCTGTCTTATTTAATAAGAGGGCTGTCTGAACAGCCAATGTTCAACTGATCTAAAGATCATCACATTTGTGGCATCTGTGAACTTGGGAAAGGATCACGGTCACCCATGAACTGAGTTAGTCTGATCTTAATGAAAGAACATTAAAATATGCAACATCAAGGTCCCAGTTCAAGAGGTTCTTAAGTTACAGTAAAATGTAAAATTTATGTATGATTCTCTCTGACACCAGAAATGAGATCAAACTCACCAATGTACTGTCTTAGCATGACTCTCATAGAGATATATTTATATGTGCAACATCATGATCCCCACTTAAGATAAATCCCAAGTTATCTAGTGATCAGTAGATTTCATTTTATTTGTCCAGTGACCTCGGGAATGAGATTAGGGTCCAAAAATCATTGGAGCATTACCATTTGCAGAAATAGGTAGAATGGCTACCAGCGCCTTATCCCTCTCAGTATACATCCCTGATATTAATAAATTAACACCAGATAACCAATATGTTCAGCTGATTACTAACCGTATACCTGTAAAATGAGTACTCCTCTTAGTCTATTTGCTTGGTGTTAAATTCGCATTAAGTCTTGAACAATGCAGTTCAATTAGTGCTGTATAGCTTTTCAACTTAGCCAATGGTGTTCCAAATCGCAATGTGTTCAGGCAATTTCATCTTGTCAAAAAACCTTGTATTTGTAATGAAGGTAATCTAGAAAGCTATACAACGTTGCTGCGTTTGGGGGGGAGGGGGGCAGGGGCTGTAGCCTCTCTCAGGGCACAGGACCCACAGAGGTTGCACTCTTTCACTAAAACTTTATAACTTGATTTCAGGATTTGTGACATGGTGCACCTTATCAACAAGAATGACGTTTTCCTTTCATGCTTTGATGTGCTATACTTTTGCATTGTAGTGTACTTGGTCAGAGTGGTTGCTTGCTCCATGAAGTTTGCATGTAGTATCACACTCACTTAGAGCATACAGGAACAGCAGAATGTCTCATAGGCCTAGGAACAGATTTTTCTTCAAAGCAGTGATACACACCATCTTAATCAGTTGCCATATACAAGTTCTCAGTCTTGCCTGGCATAACGGCATGAGATGCTAGAAGATACAATATGTCTTATTCTATAGCATGAACAGCTTTTGGCTTATTCATTGCAGAAGTGCTTGCCAACATGCTTATATCATAGTCAGTATCTCTTTCAGCGTGCTCACCTGTTATACTTAATTTGACTATACCCTGTGCAAGGAGGTTACTGAGGGTCTGCATGTTTGCTATATTAACAAGAAAGGCCCTTTTCCTCATGGTCAGATGCATTTCTGCAGAAACCAATGGTGAAGCACTAATGTCATTTCTTGTCCTGCACCTAACGGCTTCATTCTTAGTGCTCGGGCAGTGGTCACAATAAAACACAGCTTAAATATAATAATCAATGGAGTGTAAAATGATTTCCTGTGCCACTATTCACCATGTTTAGGAATCTTTTAGCTACAATGCCTCATTTTCCATGTAATTAGCACATGACCTTGACCTCGGATGACCCCAAAACATCACCAAATTAAAACGCATTCTAAACTTGGTTGGAAATGATACACGCAATGTGTTTGTATGTTGCTTGCTTATAAATTGTGTCCATTTTCATAGTATACCCTGTGAAGCTCTGACCTTCTTCAATTTGAGCTTAAAACGAATTTTTGCCATGTTACATTTTGTCCGCCTTCTCTTTCACCATGGTCTTCATTGCTGTGACTATACTAGCAATGTATCATGCAAAATTCTCTTACTTCATGCAGGAAACCATCTCAGGAATGTAAAGAAAATAGAGCATGTGATAGTTTCATGCTACCTGGACTAGAGACGAGTGGAAGGTGTGTGATAACACACATGTGATTACAAATATACAGATGTTGATGTAGTATTCTGACATTTGCGTTCTGGGTTGGAACATTTTATCTTAACTTTTATTGACCGATACTGGATTATGTTGAATTCTAAACTCTTCCGTTTTCAATTCAGACAAAGGAGCCCAGAAGTCAATGATATTTGCTTGTGTGTGCTCAGTGTCGCTTTTATATTCTCTTAAATGAGTGCTCCTTTAAAGTTCTCTTTGATGACCAGGGAAAATGGTTATGATTATAACTATTTCGTTGGTGATCAAACATTGAGTGTTCATGCCATAAAGATATGATATTGCTTCTTTTTTTTATTTCTTCTTGTCGTTAAAGACGAAACACTCGAAGCTTTCTTAATATAAGAAATGTATTATTTTATTAATTATGTTGTCTGACACAGAAGGTCAAGTGCTTTGCTGGCACGTAATAGGATACACTGGATAGAACCTTTCTACCATTTGCCATTTGATCGATAAATAAGTAAATGTGCACAACTTATATACCATGCTTGCATTATTGTTTAAGCAGAACTTTGTTAATCGGGCTGGGTTGCCCCATTCGAAACCCAAGTACCCTGTTACTTCACCAATAGACCTGGTGACCTTTACTCCCACTTGAACAAGATACAAAATGATAGAGAGACCATGTTTTTGTCCATCATTTTTAGTAGTAGGATAATAGTGTTTAGAAAACTTATCTCTGCAGTGCTCTGCTGATATTTTGTTATGTCATCTGACTTGTCAGTCAGCTGATGTTGTAGGATACCTTATTGTTCATTTGTCCTGATAGCAGGAATCACTCTGACCATTAGGCACTTACCTAAATGCTAGTGACTCTTAATTAGTCTCAAATTAGGGCCTTAAATTAAAGGAACTATTTGGCAAAAAAACAATCTAAGTTCTATAGTGTCATCTCTTAGGAGGACATGAAAACTTATTGCAATGAACATTAATGTCTGTATTTGTAAGCTTTAACTCTCATTTTTCTTACATGCTAGTACCATATAAGCTAGATACGTTAGAGTGCCAGGAAATATTCCCTTATTTGCCTTGGCAGTTCTGAAGACATATTTTGGTGCCTTTCCGATGCAGGCTAATCTGGGTTGATGTCATACACGGACATCTAAGAAATCACTTTGAAGGTAAAACAATTGTTTGGCAGCGTCAATACGGTTTCCTGCAGCAACAGTTCATAGTAGGTTAGATAATAATAAAAATAAAGTGGTGAAAGAAAAATATATTTCTCCCAAACCATTGTCTTTTGTTTACTCCCACAGTAAGACATCCTTTTGTAATAATATTCAGAAAATTATATCAGGCAGCTTTCTTAAAATTAACAGAACGAGGTCTAAAATATGTACTTCTGTGTTTCGATTTTGCTTCTATATGTTGATGTTTTGGTAGCTTGTGAAACTCTTTGTTGTCATTGTTGGGTTTAAATTTATGAAAATGGGTAATGTTTTTCTAAACTTTTTAATGACTGGTGGGTTTTGATCATGATTGGTTATTGGTTATTTGGATTTTCAGTGCATTTTCTCAAGCATTCTTAGCGAACTTTTATCGTCTTGTATCTTTGATTACAGTCATTATTTTTAATCTTGCCAACATAACATCTTATCCTCTTTAGATATTCAATAAATAGTATATTGCTTGGTGGACTTTCAAGTCCTGCTATTATATGTGGTGATGTACATGTTGATGAATTTGTCCTGATTTGGATGGTTTTTGACTTACGCCGATTTTTGACTAAAACATTCGTTTTAAACATATTTCTATTACCGTAAGAAGAAAATTATTTTGTGAGGCAGACTTGAACTTAATTGGTGAGCATAGTCTTCATTAAAGTTAAAGCTCTTACTCGCTGTTAAAATGGCCGCCTATGGGAAATTCAATTTATTGGTGCCACCTAAATGTAAAGTGGTGAATTTTTAAATGAGGCCTTCGAGTTACAATTTATGCCCCCAAAGATCACCTTGTCACCTGACTTTGTAATTACAGTAATTCTAACATAGCTATCTGTGTATGTTAGGACACCAGAACAAAATAAATTTACGTTTATGATGTACAATGGGCTATAATGACGGCATTTGATAAATTCACTGAAAAACGTGATTTTTCTTTATAATTTCGACCAGACGATAGAATGAGTGACGTTTAATTGGTATGCAGGTACAATTGATTCAGATGGAAGATGTTGCAATTACATTAAAATGATTTCCAAATAAAAATGCACTCAACTCTAACTTCTCACCTCGCACCTTTCAAAACAACAGAAATGCGGCCTATATGGTCAAGTTTGAAGATCAAAACTGAGGGAAGTAGCAAGCTCATCACAACGACCTTCATGTTATTTCATGAGGGCATTGAGTTAGTGAAATAGGGATAACAACAAGTACTTGTCATCAAAATTATCTGTTTTATGAGAGCAGCACAAGGACATGTATTTCCATCTAAGAAACTTCATTTTTAGGGGTAGGGGGTACCATGGGGTTCAATAAAGCTACACTCACCAGAGTTTTTGTGTCAAAAAATAGTTCATTGCCACAAACAGACATTATTTGCACCATGCAAGTGAAAAAGAAAAGAAATGAAACGATATCTGTGCAAAAAATAATGTTTTTTAGTGTTTTGGGAGGGTAAGCAGAAAATGTCAAAAATTGCATGAAAATCCACTGTGGCATAACATTGTAAATGCTTGATAATTCAAGAACAGAGGCAGTCAGGAGATTATTTTTCCACAGACATTCTTATGTGTGATAGTACATTGTATATGAACAATTAGATAAGTCTTGCAAAAAATAGAGGTCCCCTTTAGGTTGCAACCCTAAATTGTCCACAGAGGGCAGCACCAAGGTATAATGTCTAATGACCAGCACTGTTGGATTTGGCTTGACCAGAGTGGTAGAATTTGTGACAAGCTCAAATATGTTACATATAATTTTATTCAGATTTTGCCATCACAAAATAGAGTGATTTGAATAACTAATTTGGGCATAACTTTTTTCTGGGGTGGACGGAAATTTAAAGCTGATATTGGGTGCGGACAGGTGAAAATCCAACATGATTGCGTTCAGGTGGGGCAAAGTCAAAGGTTTGGTGTTCATCATATATGATAATGCCACTTATTTTGTGAGGCAGACTTGAACTTAATTGGTGAGCATAGTCTTCATTAAAGTTAAAGCTCTTACTCTCAGATACGCCATATGTGTTATAATGGCCGCCTATGGGAAATTCAATTTAGTGGTGCCGCCTGAAGAGGACAGGCCAGTGTAGCTCTTAAAGGGTACATGTTAGTGCTGAATAGGTAGTGGAAAGGGCACATAAAGGAATGAAATTCCGGTCAGGTTTATAGTGTTACACATGACTAAAAGGACAATAACCCATGAACTAAAAGATTAACTGAATTAGAATGAATAAAATTCTTTATACCACTTAGAACAATGTATCAAAATATAATGTCAGACACCAGGGAGCCCACCACAAGCAGGAATTAAATGTTATTGGACAACTGAGGAATAAATTTGGTAATATGCATTATATGAGTATTCATATTGCAAAAGACATAATATGGACACATGTGAGAGTCAAATTAGTGATAGATCCTGATGAAAGAATAAGACCAAAGAAGCCCACCAGTGCCAGGTATTAGTAAAATCATTGAATAATAAACAGGGGAGGTCATTGTATCAATAATTATATTTCAACCTCTAGGAGATAGGCGGTTGTTAAAGAGTTTTACAATGTCGATGTGAATGGGTCAATCAGCAATTGTTCCATCCTTATTATATATGAGGTGAAAAAGTATTGACCAAAAGGACCTAGTGACACGTGGCAGAAGTGAAACAGCTAAAGAACATACCGGGCTGCAGGCATTGTGCTAATATGTATATTGCAGACGCCACCAAAGACACACCTTGAAGACTTAAAAAGGTTGTAATTGAAGGGCCAATCAGCAAAGGTCCCGTACTTATTATGAAAACGTAGGCACCAAATGGGCCCAACAAAGCCTGGCAATCTTGCAATGTATTATTAATAAAAATGGAAGAGTAATCACTGCATGTTTCATCATGCTGCAAAAAGCTATATTATGGTATCAATAATGAGTGCAAATGTGCGTGATAGGGTTAATTGTCGGTTGTACCATCCTTCTCGTTTTTGAAATGGAAAGGTTATGACCCACTGAGCCAATTTGTCTATCCTCATTATAAATCATCTCCCGAGAAGCTAATAAGTACCAGGCAATAGTTGAGCAGATGCAGACGCAAGTAGGGAGCAGCAATTGTATCAATTGTAAAATTTGACCAAATCAAAATATTGATTGACCATTTGACAAAAAACAACTGTATACCTAATGACATTTGTATTCAAGAAACACGGAAATCCGATATTACTGACATGTCTCTGTTTCAGCTAGATGGTTACAACTTAATTAGTCAAGGTTACATTTGCACTACTCATGGTGGTCTAGCTATTTATTTGAAGGACAGTTATAATTATTTTTAAAAATTATCCATCTATAAAAAGTCAGATATCTCGGAAGGTCAGTTTTTAGAGATTAGTAGCAATTTACTCCAAAAGAAAATCATCCTTGGAAATGTTTACCGACCTCCCCGTGACACAGATGATAATTACAACTCATTTATTAATGATATTTCTCCTATACTTTATTCACTCAATAGCAAATGTAGTCATGTGATAATTGCAGGAGATTTTAATATTGTTCTACTAAAAGTAAATGAGAAAAATATTATAAGCACTTACTTTGACACTGTCTGATCTCTACGCTATCTCCCACGAATTACCTTACCAACTATATTATCTCAAAATAGAGGTACATTAATAGATAATTTTCTCATGAACCTAACAACTCTAAAGGGTCCCCCAACTGCAGGGATTTTAATTTCGAATATTTCTAATCATTTCCCATATTTTATGTCTTTTGACTGCAAAAACACTTTTGTACCAAATCCAAAGTATATTTACACCAGAGATAACAAAACAGAGTCTTTTCTAAATTTTCTTAATGAAATTAGTACATCAAATATATGTGACAAAATGAATAAAAATCCAATGGCTGCCCCTACAGAAAACTATAATAAATTAGCGAAAAAGTGCAAACATGTCAGAAAATAATCTTCAATCTAAAATGGTCAAATTTAATAAGCATAAGCACAAAAAATTCAACTTGATTACTCAGGGCATAATAATAATAATCCATAGCAAAAAGGGACAAATAATACATAGAACTTTAAAAGACCCCTGCGAATATAATCAGCCCAAAACTAATCTACATACATGCAATAATATCTTGAAGAATAATATCAAACAAGCTAAGAAAACTTACTATACTTCTTGTTTCACAAGATACAAAAGTAACATAAAAGCCAAATGGAAAACTATTAAGGAAGTACTTAATAAAACAAAAAAAGAAAGCTAATTTCCCTAACTGCTTCAAATTCAATGGGGAAATCATTACTGATAAACAAGAAATTGCTAACAATTTCAACACGAATTTCTCTGAAATAGGTCCCAAACTAGCCGCACACGTAAATCCCTCAAAAAAAATTGATTTCCAAAATTTTCTTCACAACCCCTGTCAGCATAATTGCTCATTTAAACATGTTAACAGTGACGCTATAGTTAAAATAATTGACTCTTTGAATCCAAGACAAGTTGTGGACATGATAGAATCTTTATCAAACTAATGAAATATATAAAAAATGAAATAAATATGGCCTTAACACTCATTTTTGACCATCTATTGCCACCAGTCTTTCCTAATAATTTGCAATTAGCCAAAACCATCCCCGTTTTCCAAAAGGGTGATGAAGAAATCTTTGATAAATATGGACCAATTTCCCTACTCCCTAGTTTTTCCTTTTTTTTTTTTTTTTTTTTTTGAAAAAATAATGTTTAATCAATTAAGCTAATACTTTAAAGAACATCTTTTGTATTAAAACCATCAGTATCGATTTCGTGATGCACATTCCACAGAACTTGCTGCCATTAAACTAGCTGATAGAATACTAAATAGCGTAGATAATTCTGAAATCCCAATCAGCATTTTCATGGACCTTTCCAACGCATTCGATACTTTAGACCACGATATCTTAAATAAAAACCTGGAATACTAAAGCATTAATGGCACAGCACTAGAACTTCTCAAAAATTTTCTAGCCAACCGGTAGCAATATGTAGAAATAAATGATACAAAATCAGCACTTCTAAATATCACCACTGGTGTTCCACAGGCCTCAATTTTAGGTCCTTTGTTGTTCATAATCTATATTGATGATCTACATATGGCTTCCAAAATTTTTAAGGCAATCATGTATGTTGACGATACAACATTATTCAGTTCCCTTCAGGTTTTACTTAAATCTGACCTTACGCAAAAATTCTCATCCATTATAAACAACGAATTAAGGGATACAAATAAATGGTTGAAATTCAATAAATTGTCTTTAAATGAAAAGAAAGCCAAATTCATGATTTTTCACAACCCTCAAAGAGTGGTGACAATTCCTGAAAAACAATAACACAAGAATTGAATGTGTAAATGATTTTAATTTTCTAGGCATACAAATTGACAAACATTTAAATTGGAATAGTCACATAGATAAAATCTCAGCCTAGATATCCAAAACCATTAGTTCATCTACAATTTAAAAGAATACTTACCAACAAATATTCTGCATACTATATTTAATTGACTAGTACTTCCTCATTTTACCTATGGTTGTCTACTTTGGGGCCATTAAAATGCAAAAATTGAATTACTCCAGGAGAAATGCATGAGAGTAATAAGCCTCAGCAAGTACATTTCACATACAGAACCTATTTTCAAAGGCTTAAAATTACTAAAAAGTGGTGATATATATTCACCAACAACTGAAGTTCTACTTCAAGTTTTAAACAAATCAGTTTACCGGAATATTTCAAGACTTTAAATACAGCCTATCTATGAAATGCATAATCTTTACACTAGAGGTAGTAACCTTTTATTTATAGAGAGAAGAAGATTGGTTGGGACAGGTAGCTGTTTTAGACATGAAATCATTACACACATTAAAAATAATTCCAGATTCTATACTGAACAAGGTTCATACCCATAGTAAAACTATTTTTTCTTAATATGTGAAAGAAAAACCATCTTATCAACAAATATAAATCTGCTTGTTCCATTCCAAACTGATATGTCTGTTATCTGCCATAGCTCTGATTCTTAGACAGCCTCCGAAAGTCACTTTCCTTACTTGTATTACTATTTCTAATCCTATTATAAATATTGAATAAATTGTAGCTTAATAAGTGAAACAATTTCATCTACTATACACCTACACTTTCTTTTGTAACTATACTTCTTTTACAGTATATCTAGGTGGCCCCCCATGATAGCAGTTGAAATATAGGTACCCAGGAGAGTTAGAATGGCTTCTCTCATATTTAGCTATAGGTTAACATGTGTGTAACCAGTATATATTGTTGATGAACTTTTCCCAAAAGTGAACAAAAGAAAACCCATAATTAGCTGCATATCATGTGTTTTATCAAATGACTGCTTGATTTTCAAAAAAAGCTGGACTTGCTTTCAACAACTAAAGCGATTCTTGCAGGTGTCAAGGATTCTCTACACAAGTTTTACAAGTGCTCAAAGCAACCGATGTCAGGCTTGCATCCTATTGCTACAATTTTAGATATGCATGCCCCGCAAATTGTTCCAATGGATGAGGTTACCAGTGGTCCAACATAAGATAATTTATACTGCAAATTAGTATTGTTATGTGTGTGCACAGTAACCATCAAGTAAATGATGGAGGGGATACGAATTGTGTACCCTTTTTGCCATATTAATTTCAAACACCTTTCCAAATGACCGCCCTTTCATGCACTAAGGCTTGGTTGGAGACTAATTTGCTTGGATTTGAAAGTTTCCCATCGTTTTTGAGAAATAAAATTCTGCATGGCTGTGGCATGAGTGATGGATTCAGATAAGACCACTCCTTTCCAATAGTTCATTACTGGCAATGAACTGTTTTAAACTGGTGCTATCTGAATCTCCTCACCCATGCCATGGTTTTGTGCTATTCAATATTTTATATAAAATACAGTGAGAACAATGTGAATTTATTCCACCATTCGCAACTTTTGAGCTGTTTATTTGTACTGCAACACACGTTTTGCTCTATGATAACTGACAGAATGACCACTAGATAATCTATTCTTGAGCTATCTTGCTTAAGTTTGGTATTGGTTGGCTCTTTGGGTCAGTACGTTTTTATTTCATACATAAGAACAGAGCAATTGTCAATTGACCCTTTCCCACTTAACTTTTTTATAAACTATTTACTATTGCCACATAATGACCTGTTCAGATTGATGGCTTACACAATGGTTGCTCTCTCAAAGCATTCTCGATCCGTTTTACTACTTATTGTATTGTGGGGATCCTTGGAACAATTCCCGGTCCATTTCATATATAACAAAACAACAATTGCTAATAATTATATACCATCATGCACAACTATTTAAGCTCGTACGAATTCTTATATTATATCTGTTGAAATGCAATTACTGCTATCTAATTTATTCTGGAACCACTTTACTGATACCTTCTATATGTGGGGATGAGGTTGGTGGGGGCTGGTACTGTAAATTACAATGCAATAAGGGTACCCTCCATGGGAATCAGCCCAAATGTGGGGCAATTGTCAATGTAAAAGACCCCCTTTTTTAAACCTTCGATCCAAAGGCCCCATTTTAGTTCCTGTTCCCAAGGACCCCAATATTTTGAAGCCCATCTCAATTACAGCTATTTCTCCCTTTTTGTATGTGTGTTTATATGCTGTTTTCTGCCAAACTCCACCCTGCGTATCACCCAGCTTGTAAATGCAAGCCCCTAAGGCCTCTTCCCCTCCCCCATTCTCACATTGATTTAGTCCCAATTGGGTCTGGGATTTTTACCCAAGTGTAGCTTACCCACCGTGTATTTTGGGTGCTGCCCCATGGGTGTATTTTTGGCCTTCATTGGTCTGACGGTTGGTACCGGTGGGCTCTTTTTTCATTTCAGATAGTGTATCAGGATGGAACAATGTCCAATTGATCACAGCAGGCAAAACTGTGTCAACCCTTATGGGGTAACATAATATTGCCATCGCGATATAAATACTAATACATCAACTGTTAAAGCACTATGCAGAAAGCTGGAGCTCAAACATATAGCACTTGTCCATTTCCTGCATGCCTCTCCTGCTGTTTTTGACACTTGTTCCATCATTATACATATTTAATTTCGGGTGGTGTCCACAAGATGGGGCAGCCTGATGTGACTCTCTCACAGAGTGTTTAATTTGATTGGCCCTCAAGCTCTGAAAACGAGGCTCTAGGGGTCTATACAACTTAAATCGGAACAAATGTGACCAGTTACCTGTTGTTATTTTATTGAAGGGATTTGTGTATCTTGTGTCTTTTGTTGTATATGTCTCAACGTGAGGAGAAAAGGCCTTGATTAATGTTTATCCAATCACCATTGATCACTCATCAAAGGGATTTCATTGGTATAGTTCCTTATGGCCCATGACTAGAAGGTTTAATAGGGAATTGTCACATCTGAATATCTTATAATGGTCATAACGTTTAAAATTTTTACCACATAACCGTTTAACATGGTAGTGATACACGTTTTGATAAGTTTCCCGATTTTAAACACATAGCCTTGCTTCAGGGATATATATATATATATATATACATATATACATATATATATATATATATATATATATATATATATATATATATATATATATATATATATATATATACATATATATATACATATATATATACATATATATATATACATATATATATATATATATATATATGTGTGTGTGTGTGTGTGTGTGTGTGTGTGTGTGTGTGTGTGTATTCTGCACCACTTATGGTGAAATATTGTTTACAGCATTGCAATTTTAGAACCGTGTTGGATACTTAGAGCTCCACAAAACGTTTGGTAGAAAATAGCAGGTTTAATAGACAGTCAAGCTTTGCAAGGCTTAAAACATAGTTGGTGGAAATAATTTCACTGAAAGCAAAACTCAGGAATTAATGTTTAATTTATTTTATCTTTATTTTTATGTTTAATTTTTCCTCCTTTTGTGCAAATGGGCTCTACCACAAATCCCTGAGAGTAGTTTTCACTGATATATGGGATAAGACCTTTTTGCAAACTGTTTGTAGTTTATTCTAGGAGTTTGGTCATGCCTCAAAGTTTATCCAAGGAATACTCACAAAAATGTTGTCACTTTTTTTAAAGATGAAATAAGGTCCTGTATGGAAAATTAATTTTGCTTTCGTACAATATTCCATAGAATACTTCGTGGGACGCTACAGTACTTTAAAAGAACTCCATCTTAAAACATGTATAAGCTGTTGGAATTAATATAAGGATTCATGTAATGCCACCAAGGAAATTACTTACTGGTGAAAAAACAGAATAAATTAAGCCAAAAATGAATTTCTTCCAGACCAAACAAGTGCAGCCTTCAAGGCTTGTTGACTGTAGGATTACATATACATAAATATATATATATATATATATATATATATATATATATATATATATACAAAAGTACTCTGAGATCTTAAATAGTTCAGCCCCTGCCTATTGTGGACACCTGTCTATTGCGGGCACTTTTCCCAGAACCACAGGTGTCCGCAATAGGCAGGTTTTACTGTATATATATATATATATATATACATATATATATATATATATATATATATATATATATATATATATATATATATATATATATATATATATATATATATATTCACATGTATCTTCATGTAATTTCTTGATGGACATCACAATCAATAAAGTTAGAGAGTAGAATAGTAAGAGCATAATTGTCATTTGGCCCATGTGAGAATATCATGTTTGCACCCCCATTCATATCTACATATACTTTTAGGTTTCCATATGCTGTAGGTCTATAGTGCAATAAAAATGCTTTTATGATACTGTTTTGTCGTGGGAAACGTGAATGTGTTTTTACAGTATCTGCAATGAACTTCAGCTGAAAGAAACAAGAGCTATAGTAAAAAAGCCGCTGTTCACTGCAGTCACAGGTACATTCCTCTGTCGTTACAATGACAGCCACACCTCAAGTATAGACACGTTTGTTTTTACATGGATTGTGAAAGAGGTCAAGCATTGACTTATCGAGTCACTCTCCATCGCACAGATGTTGGCATATACTTCCTATCTTTTCTGTGGTGGAGGAAACTGAAGAACGCGGAGAAAACCACTGTGCACGTTGAAAATGCTAGGAACTTTCTCCACATGCTTCCCAGAATGAGAATCAAACCCGGGTCACAGAGGTGAAGGGAGGGCGTCTTCCCGCTCAGCCAACCGTGCACCCATAAAGGGTATACAAATGTTGGGGTAAACACATCCTCTTGCCTGCCATTCAACTTTGATAATCATTTGAATTTTTTGTCATTGATAAGCATTTGTAAAGTAAATAAAAACAACGGAAAAAAGCAGGTGAGTGAGATGTGGGAAAGTTTTCATAGGCTCCACAGTGGGAGTTTTGAAATACGTGTGTATTCATGTGAATAGGGGCTTTTACACACACACACACACACACACACACACACGCACACACACCCCACCCCCACCTACAGTAAGTGGGCATCCAATCTCAGGGGAGACGAATCACATTTTAGGATCATTACTACACTATGCTAAGGTCATGATGTTCTTCGAACTACACAAATGGGCTTTCTATATTTAATTTAGAGCACTTTTATGTTTTCAGCTTTTACTTTTACATTTCCATCCAGTGTACACTGATCTGTCACTCTTGGATCTGCCCTGGCTCGATTGAAAAGCGTCTGCATATCACAGGTCATCCACTATTCTGACTTTTGTACGCTTGATTGTTTCTTATACCTAGTTGGTTCTTTTATATTTGATTTGGCCTACTTTTATGAAAAGCGGCTACAGCATGTATACCTGATAATGGCTTAGTCTGTCCCGTGGGATAAGACTGTCATGGCATTTCATGAATATATAGAAAAAAAAGGGTCAGAGTGAATTGAGAAAATATTCTTTTGCAGCACAGATATGAAGCTGACAGTTGCACTGTTGAAATACATGCTTATTTAATCTTACCAGCACCCCCCCCCCCAAGCAATAGAAGGGCCTGAAATCACAATATTCTGAGTGGGATATCCACAACTTGTCCATATATTCAATCTGAAGCACTTTGTTATTGGGCTTCATTTTGACTTTGCCATCTGATCTGCACAATCTGTTACTTTAGAAGATGCCTTGACTTAGTTAAAACACATCAATATATTATAAAACAGGTTGTCTATATTGTGACATTTGTGCCTTTGCGTTTTTCCTCGTCGAAATAACCGGTTGGTTCTTTTATGTTTGATATGCCCTCTTCTTATGAACGTAGGCCATCTAATGGATCCCTAATAGTGGCTTAGGTTGATAAAAAGGCTAAAACATCGTAATGACCTATCAATTGCCTACGTTGCTAAAGGCCTAAGAATCCTTCTGACACGTTAGAACAGCAAAATGTGGGTGCGGAATATAATGCTGCTAGAAAAAGATGCCACTGTTGTCAGTTGACTGCAGTACATCACCATTTTGCAAATGATGCAACAGAAAAGCTGGTTAACCTCAGTTTCTTTTGGTATGGCTGGTAGAATTAATTATCTGTTATTGTATTTTCTTCAGATGGAATGTTTTCAGAGATCCATTTAAGCACCGCTACTTTACAAATGGTCAACCTGCTTTACTTCAGCTCTTATAAATAACCTAACATGGGTTGTAGATTCATTGGTCAATAGGGATTGTTTTGGAAGTCAATGTTTTCTAATGCGTAAACTCCTTGAATTTGATGCATTGTATTATATTTAGAGTATTTCTTGCCTCTTTGAGCCTTATCAGTTTTGAGGCAGTTGATTATTTCATAGAAATTAAAAAATCTTCTTTTGACGGTATTGACTCAGGTTCTTTAGATGTTAAAAAAAGGAGTTTAAGTATATCAAACTTTGCCACTCAAATTTCCACGGCTCCCAAGAAATATCTCTTGTAAAACTTTACATGTATCAGAAAATTGGTAACAACATGTGATTCTTATGTATTATTCTAACACCTTTCTCTTTTTTGTTTAACACATACTAATTTATCAAACAAAATGTTATCTGAACCGTTGTTGGGCTGTTATCTAGTTGGAATCAGACCTGTACAATCATTAAGCACATTATGCACATAGCAAAAACAACTTTTACCAGGAAATATTATGTTTTATTTTTACCGCTATTGGACAGCGATAGCTTTACGTGGGTTAGTACAAGAGTAATAATTCCACTCTTCTTCAATTAGGCATGCTGCAGACCCATGTTATCTTGTATTAAGGATACAAAATGTTATGTTGGTTCCATGCAGATACCTCTATGCCAGGATTCACCTCCCGCGAAACTGGTTGGCCTGTGTACTCATTCCCAGAATTCATGATAATAAAGATTAATTTTGTCTTGACATTTACTTGAATGTTTTGATTTTTAATGTCTGAAGTATGAGATACATTCTTTTGAAACAAAATGTTCATTTCACAGAGTTGCAGAAGGAATGGCTGGTGCTTTATCCTTGGTCCAATTAAACATAGCATATAGGATCTCTACACAAGGGGTGTTGCTCTCATGTGCATGGAAGTGTAGCTTAGGACTGAGTGACTTGATTCCAATTTGCTGAGAACAATACACGTCTCTCCAATAACCTTTTGTTACAGTCAGAAGTCATTCTTGTGACACCTCTTTGAAAACAGCACTCAGTCTTGCCCCGACTTTCCCACTCGACCAAGTCCGGATATGATCCTGCAAAGCTGGCTACTTGTATTTGTGTGCATAAGCTATAATTGGTGTTGAGGCCAGGGACCTAGTACAGAGACCCCTGAATTGGTTGTTTAATCTTCCGCTGCCATACACTGGCCACGTGATTGTAAAATTAAGGTCTGTGGTTGTATGTTTTATCTGTGTGAAGAGGACAGGTAAATAAAAAAAAAACATAATACAATAGCCACCTCCTTCATTTTAAGTGATAGGTAAGTAAGGTCACAAGGCTGACAACATCTATGACGAAATACAACAACTACAGACAAGGCAGGCAAATGATCGACGCATTTAAGCATTGGGTCTGGGCCCAGCTTGTGCTAGGATAATGACCACTGCTTGACACACACATATGTTGCTTGTGTACTTGTAGATCTTACCAGTAAGGTGATCAGTGGTGACTGAGACAGCATAATTCATAAGGCATCTGAGCTGCCAGCATTTTGACAATGTATCCATCATTGCTTTCCCATTATGATGAATTTACTTTATTTGCCTTTCTCTTCCTTGCCAAGTAATTGTGATAGTAACCATATACGGCGATTCAGAAATTGATTCAATTTAGGCCTAATGTGCAACTATGTGCCCAAATGATTCCACACCTGATAGTGATACAACCATCAAATGTACACGAACAAAAATTGCCAGTCAGTTTTTGTCATTTTGTTCCAGAGGGGATACAGGAGACCTCCTGGTAGGCTCGAAATTTTGCATGAAACTTTTATTAAAAGTCCACCAGAAGAAGAAGGCTATCACATGTTGAATACAATATATTTTCATTTAAAGTGAATTCCAAGTATTAAAAATTCATTTGTGGTGGATTCCACTGGATTCGTGTGATATATTTGTTTAACCAAGGAGGGTAGAGAGAGAGAGACAAGGGATCTGTTATCTGTCGTAAATTGTACCCTTACCTTGTTGAATGGAACATATTTTGGCAACGACAATGTTTCAAGTAATATCAGCTCTGAATCTGACAAATCATCTAAATTACCTAGCTACTTTAATAACAGGTTTTTAACTTTACCCACTGCCCATTTATACGCTGCCACAGGACTGCGTGATATTCCGAGATACAAGTTCCCTCAACAAGCTACCACTGAAAAGTGAATCCGATATTGTATTCCCGGATTAATCTTAGACACCTTTGAATATAACAGAAAAAATGCATACACATTCGTATTCGGGATTCCCCGATACATTAAATCATCCTATATAAACAAATACTGTGAAACCTGCTCCATTGTTGATTCCTATGTTTGCAACAACTATGTGTAACTCTGTACATAAGCTATATATCTTATACTTTAACAAAGTGATCTGTGTATTTCTTTAAAATCGGGTTGAATTTTCAGGTTAAAAATAAGGGTGGCCCTAGTGGATGTTTTCATCCTTAGCTGGGTCATCCTAACTTCATGTATATAGGGTAATTTATTGTCCTAACTTCACCTGGTCCGTCATTCTGTTTATCAAATTACCAAATTCTATGTTTGTACATTTTGCCTTTATGTTAAACAATTTTATGTTGATCTGAATCTGAATCTGAATCTTTTCTGTTTTACAGATTTGTTCCACTTGAACCTTTTAATGGAACTATCAAATTTAGTTGATTGCTTAAATATTAATGTGTAATGTTTGCATCTAGCGATCACCAAGCTGCAATAACAACACATCTATGTGCTCGCAGAGTTTCCGTTACTGTGTGGTGACCAATCTCCATATTTCCTTGCTTAGCCTCACAAATTGTCACTCCTGTCTTACTCTGTGCTCAAAATATGTGTCCACCCAAGTGTTTTTGTAAAGCTGCAACCTAGAAAAGGCCCTAGATCCAACAATTTGTACATGCACGAATCACGTTCATCCTTTGAATTGAGGGCAAGTGGGGAACACATGGAATTAGACACATTTGATTGGATGGTGCATGTCACATGGCTAAATTCACCAATGACGGTCCTTGAAACTTCCATAAATTTACAAAAAGTGACCTATGTGCATTTTACTCTATAGAAGTGTATCCCAGGAATTCTTTAACCAATTATAGTGCTTTTTACACAAAAGGACAAAAGCCTGAGCTCTCCAATGGTATAAAAGATCATGGCAGACGAAGAGAATGGCTGAGGCCACAAATGGGCAAAGGTGCCTTAGTTTTTATGTAGATTTTGAACTTTATCATTGAAATTGCGAAAAAAAACAGTGGTTGTTAAATTTTTATCCTTGTGACAGGAGAATACTCCTTTCAAACACAAAATGGAAATAGTGGGTTGCCAGTATTGCAGTTTGTCTGCAAGTAAATATAAAAGCTTGAAGGTAAATTAACAATACAGGCAAAAAAGTGATTTTGTGGCAAAGGATGTTCACTGTATAGGGAGATGTTATGAATGTGGGTGTGCCTGGTTTGTTTTGATTTTAGAGGTTACTGTACCAACTGACAGTGTACCAACTCACAGAGTTAATCTGCTTTGTTGTGATGACTTGTACACAGGAAGCATGTAAACATTGTTGACCTACATTCGTAAGATTAATTTCACTGTACTGTCTGTACACATTTCTGAGGTGATCTTGAATGATCAGAGATAGGTCTCACTCAATACGCTGGGATGTATGACTAATTAAAAAAACTCTTGAATAATGGTGAGATTTCTCTGTCCGTATACAAAGTGGTTGTTTTCCTGACTGGGGGAGAGAATGCTGAAGGATCTGACAGAAGCTGTGTGTTGTCATCAAGCCACTAGGACTGTGAGCAGTTGTTATTGTCAGGGAGAAACCCATTTATACATTGTACCTGAGGATTGTGGACAGTGTCTTTGAGTGGATTGGTATAGTTGCTGGTAATTTTACCACATTGGAACCAAACTGCACCTCTGTGGAATTGGATCAGCAACACACCTTTCAGTACGACATTGGAACCAAACCGTACCTCTGTGGGAATTGTAACAGATCATTTGGCAGCTGCCAGAGGTCTTGGAACAGTCGGACAGTACCTGTGGATAATCGCACAAGGGATTTGGTTTTACCTAGGACTGTTTAGCAATTGTTATTACCAGTGGAAATAGGTTTACCTACGTTGTAAAGATTTTGATCATTAATGTATTGTTATTGTTAAAGTTATATCATGGTTATCATTCTTTGTTGCAATTGAGTCCTGCTAATGTTCAAAACGTAGGCATCGTAACAGGAGATTATGAGTATAGTCAGATACCACAAGAAGCCGGAAACCTAAGCTTAATGGTTTCTTTTGATGAATACTGGGAACAGACTGTAAAAAAAAGGTTTGTGTTGGTTGTCCAGGGCGCCATATCTTAATTCTATGCAAATATATTTTTTTGAAATCTTAACGTGCTGCACACTAATCACATTGAAAGAGATAAAAGAAAAAATGTTTTTAGAAACAAAGTTCTTAACAACCTCATCCTGCCATAATTTGTTCTGCCTGATATGTATTTAATACATTAAAGCAGCTTGGTATTTTTCAAGACTGTGCGTGCACCTGGGAAGTGTGCTAGCGAATTAAACAGCATTTAGAATTTATCCAAAATAATCTAGTTCTGTGGTATTTAGGTGTGTCTGAGTATGTGTGATTGTCATTTTATCTCGAGATGTCACATTCAGAAGAAGCCAGGAAATGATATTAATTACCTTATATTAGGCCTAAGCTATTATCCTAAGAGTAAACAGCTGCCATATGCTGATTTTGGAAAAATGTAAATAAATGTTCAAGATGAAAAATCATTAGATTGATGGAAATCCTATAGACCTAAAAATGGAGACTACCTTTGCTTTTGTTGACATTATATTTGTGTGGCATATGCACGACAGCAGCCGGGTGGCCAAATGGTATTGTGTGTCTACCATGAAAGCATTAAACATGAAATATAAAGCAAGCAACTGCAGCATGAACCATCAGTTTAAGAGGCGATGAACAATCAGATACAAATAAAACAGGCACATGACATGACCAACAAATAATTATTTCATGTTCGGAACGAGCGGGACTCGAACCTGCAACCTTTGGCACCAGTCGTAAATTAACCTTCCGCATAACATCAAAAGCATCATTTTTTTCAACTATCCATTGAATTACATTCATCCTATGTAACATGTGCTTTAAATAAACACATTGTACGCAGTCCATGTTTGTTTTCCAAGTATGTAGCTCCCCTACTCATCTTCTTGGTAATTTTTGATGCAGTAACGCATGTTTAGGGTCAATGGCGTCATGTAGACAGCTTGCATATCGTAAATGTACCAAGATAACGTCTATGTCAACTATAATTTTAAACTTGGGTATATCAGTACAGAAAAGCTGTATAGCTTCTCAGATTAGCCAGGAATATTCCATTTCAAAATGTGTTCAGGCAACATTCTCTGAGTGGAAAAAAACATGCATATGGGCTAATGATATTCAGAGGAAAAGGATACGTAGGAAATTTGTTCAGTTGAATGAACAGTACCATATACGCTTTGTACCAAGGTACAAAGTATGATGAACTCATTTCTTAAATTCTTGAAGAAAACATGTTTGCTACCAAGGATATTGATATGTCAGAGGACTCTCAAGTTTTTTTAATGCTTTCTAATGTGGCAGTCACGACTATAGATCTGTCAGGTCCTCTGTGTAATTCGTTTGTTTGATAATTCATTTGGAGTTTGGATACAGATGCCTATGTACTTTGCTTATAGACTGACATGCATGGTGGCAGCATTCATAGTATGCCCAGATCATGATATTGGTGCACAATTGGTGTAAACTATCAGAGGTATCATATGTATATTCACCTGAAGCTACACCAACAGACCTCGACTTAAATGTGTGTTCATGTCTGTGCATCAGAACCACAGACACTATCTGAACCACAGTAACAGCTACAAGGTATTTCCAGCTATGCGCCAGACAGTTACATATATTTCGTAGCACCAATGAGCATAATTCCCACCAGACAGTTAAACGAGCACAAAGTTTCAATTGCAGTAGACTTAATTTATATCTATGCCTTCTGGTGGCACCAACAATACATACTCTTTCAGTGCATGATTCGGTTCCTTATTCTGCTTCCTTAACTTCATGTTCTTGATTTTGTTATTTTTCTTATTCTTCGTCTTATGGCCACAGTGTACTGATGTGAAATCTGTTTCTGTGTGATAGTAAAAGTAGAACTTATGACCCTCAGTGAGGCTTGATCGGATTATGTATCTAGGTGAAACTTAGGCTGGATTATATTTTGGTGACTTTGACCTAATTCACAAGTTAACAGGCTGACTTAGGTAAAACTGGTTTTTGTGCAATTACTACTGAAGAACTTAGAAATAACTTTGTAAAACTTGATAGGATTACGTATCTGGCTAAACCTTAGGTTGGGGTTGTATTTGGGTCACTTTGACCTAACTTTGAATTCGACATGGTCACTTATGTGAAGTTGGTTTCCAAGTTGATGAGGTCACTTATGTAAAGTTGGTTTTCAAGTTCATGAGCTCACTTATGTGATGTTGGCTTTCTTGCAATATTGTCATTTATCGCATTCAGAGAAAATGTTCTACTAGGAGGCATTTGAGGTTTTTTTTTGCAAAATCAGTTATTTCTGTTTTCATCACTATGTCTCCAAACAAGATCCATAAGTTATTTGGCCTACTGGTCTGGTATTCTGGACTAGGCAGTGTTTCAAAGATGTTCAGGTGATGTTCCCAGCAATGATTTTATACCTAGTACACCAGGTGCACTTCCAAGAAACCATCCCCGCATTGTTACAGTAAAAGTCCTCCTGGATACTCCGATAAGACCTCATCTCTCTGCGGTAGTCATACCAAACGCAGTCAAAAATTCTCTGTCAGAATTAATCAGCAAAATGTATAAACATGATGGTAATCCATATATAAATATTAATTCATATTCAAAGAAAGCGTATCGGTCGCTCAATAAATATTCATAAAGTTACATTAAATCTTTACCTCTTGAAACTTTGATAGATGCTATAAAATTTCATTTGGATAATTAGACAGTGTGATTACCATATCCAAACCGTAGTCCTAACGAAACAAATCCAAGTCAATTCCGACCAAAGGCAATGTTCCTTGGTATGTATAGCTGAAACATATAAATTTATAGTTCGTATTTACCCAAAAGAGACCAAAACGTAAGTGCAAAGGTCCATAGGGGGGAAAAAACCTTATCTAGTTTTCACATGACAGAATGCAAAAAGTTTTGTTTGAAATTATAGGCCTATTTCAGTGAATTGGCTTGAACAGTTGTATCATTCATGCACATACAGGACCATACAGTTTATGAAAAGGGACCAAAATTTGCATCACATCAGAGAATTTGTAAGCGGAGGTTCTTAACTTGTTGAAAATGTCTATAAAGTTCAGTATTTAAAAAAGGGACTACTTGCAACCACCATCTCAACAATGATCATCATCCATATAAGTCCCCAAAGTGACACCAACACCAACATCAATCCATCAGCAAAGCCGTCTAGGCCTAAAAAGACCATCAATAAGAATCTAAACAACATGATTATATAATTCGATGTGTTTTAGGCATGTAGTTAAAGATATGATGTTGTTTTAAAGGAGATAAACTAAGAGCATTTCAAAAAGAAAAGTGTTTGAATTTCCAAATATTGTAAGTACATTGGTTCAAATGTTAAACATCAGCCAGAAGCAAGTGACATTAGGCCTCAAATCATTAAAACGTAGTCAAAAATGCATTACAATAGTCAAAATTTGTAAGGATAGCAGTCACATTTCAAGTTGGTTTCCAGAAGTATTTTTGAAAGGACATTTAAATGTTCAAGATTGAAATGTTTCTAAAGGTAACTGTAAGTATAACTGTTTTCCTGTAACAGTTTTAAATTTTTTCATTTATAATAAGACGTAGTTCAACTTGTCAGTCAGTTGATTTAGATGTTAATTATTTATACAAAAGAGAGACAGAGAAAGAGTATTAAACACTTTGAGCCAACCTGACATGACCTTCATAATAACAAACTATATTCATCAGACAATTATAAAAAACAACATCAGTTTCACTACACTTGGAACACTTACTGCACTGCAATATGTGCAGAAAATGCCTGAATGTTCAAATTGTTACCAAATATATAAGGGTTCCATGAAAAGAGAAGTGGATAACAGTTTTCAATGATAGTGATGAGACCAAACCAAATACCAGTTTAACCTTGTCAGATTCAGGATCATTTACGAAATAGTAAGACATGCTAGTGTTCGTCGTCAGAAGGATCCATGGCCAACAGTAATGAGATTTAAACGAATGAGAGTATCTTCTACCTGACTTGGAACAGGTTACCAACATATTGGCAGTAGGTTAAACCAGTTTTACGGGATTCCAATCCTCCCACTTTGGAAAACACTCACATTAATTTAAAGTAGGCCTAAAACAAATTTAGCCCTTAATGTTAATGTACAGTTATAAAAGGTAATTACCTGACCATAGTTCACAGACATCATCCAAACAATGACAGGACAATTAATAGTACAGAAACACATGATCCATATTCATTAATTCCAAACCCAACAATGACGGCAAAGAGATTTCAGACTTGCCAAAGCATCAACATTTCTTTTCCAATACCAACGTGAAGAAACAAATTCATTCCTGACTTGAGACAGGCAGTCACCCATAAAAGGCAACTGGTGGTTTTAAACCAATCCTCTCAACCTTACAGTCGAAATGCTGAGACATGAATGAGATTGATTGGCTACCAGCACGCCTCGGTTCCAAGCTAAGCCTTAGGCTGTGACGTCACCAAAATACACAAAATCCAACATGGCGGCCATGATATTAACTGGTATCACATACAAATAAGAAATTTGTAAAAAGTGGTACAAAAGATGTGTTATGATCCCTTACCTTTATATGTCCTCTTTCCACAGATTTAAATCCACATTATGGTATTATTCCAGTCTAATAATAGGGCCATGGTAGTCCAATATATCCATTTCATTTCTGATCTGTCAGCCATTGCTGACCAAAATATCCAGAAGTCATGTACATGTAATTTGATCAAATTTTGTACAAGCAATGTGATGACAAAATATTTTGCCATCCACTGCAAAAATATTTTCCTGATGCAAGCAGTAAGATGTAGGTCCAAATTAGAAAGAAATAATCTTGTGACCTGACTTTGAATTTCAACCTCTAAAATCCGCCATTTTGCAAAAAAATCCACTTTTTCTACAAAGCTCCACTTTTGTAACATGGGGTCTATTCCCGGCAATTTGCACCAAGAATGAACTGCCAAAGCATACAGATCCATAATCCAATGGGGGTGGTGGGATAGTGACAACCTTGTGTCCACCTTTCAGCCAAAAAGGAAGGAACCCCAAAATGACATATTTAGGGGGTAGGGCCCTTTGAATTTTGATCAAATCTGTACAATTTGCCCTAGAATGCTCAAATATATTTTTTTCACAACTTAAAATATCAGTTAGTATGAAACTTAGCCTAATCTATGTTATTACAGAAAAGGTTTTATTTTATCAGTAGTTCTAAACCCCCTTTACTTATGATGAAATGGACTGTTCTGTTATTCAAATTGGACCACTTGTATCTTGAAAATTTAACCCAATCCATCCCAAATTTATACCCTCTTCAAAAGCATGAACACTTGTTGGTCAAGTTACAGCGTGAAAGGGTCATGGATCTGTTTTAAATTAAAATACCAGAGCAGTATCTGGTTGGTGGGTGTTCCAAACAGGCATCTCTTGTGTCTTCAGTGGGGTATCGGGTGACAGGATGCTCGTAAAATGACCATTAGTCGTAACCCAATAAATGCACTGACTGTTATATACAGTAAAACCTCTCTAACCGAACACCTCCATATACCGAACACCTCTCTATACTGAACACCATTTCTTGGTCCAGAATGTATACTTCCAATGTTAGCAAACTTCCCTATACTGAACACCTCCCCTTACAGAACACTTTTTTCAGGTCCCAAGGGTGTTCGGTATAGGAAGGTTTTACTGTAAGTGGTAAATGACTTATCACACCCCTTTCATGTGATCCGCGAACACCTCAACACTCCCAGATAGCAGGGACTAAGATGTGCCCATGCGTCTTTGTTTACATAAGCACTGCCCAGCAATGGAACCGAGAACGAGGCTGCTGATTTGACCCCTAATCTCGCATATCATTAAACCCAGGTCAGCATCTCGACTGTTAGAAATATTCATCATTAACTGCAGACACTAGTTCCTTTTCCAAAATGTATAGACCTAACCACCCAAAACACAAATTTCATTTCTTCTGCCAAAAATAAAAAGAGACTTATTAGGCCTATCACCTTTTAGTTCTCCCGACTTGTCAGTCAGCTAAGTTTAAAGTAAAAGAGTAAAGTAGGCCTACATCGTTTTTGAGATATTTATGAATCTGGAACATTATAAGAATTTTAAGTCAGACTACTATATTTACATTAGAATTGCGTAACATGTCAAAATTTGAATTTAAACACACAAAAAAAAAAAATTTACACGTGAACACAAGATAACTAAATTTGATACTAATATTATATATATTATGAAACATGGTTAAGATCTTCCATGTTCCATTCTCACTAGAAAAAACAGCACAATAGGCCTAATATTCGTTACAAAAATATTACTCACATCAGCTGAGTAAGTATTCCTTACATTTTGTCACTATATTCAAAAGGACGAGAAAATAGAAGGCCTGTATTGTTCAACAGAATGCCTGAGAACTTAAATGGTCCTTATTTCATTTTATATTTGTTGTAATTATAATAAATTTTATGTTCCAGTATTGAAAGTTCGACCAAGCTCATGGTAAAACAATCTCAGCTACAACATTAAAATACATAAACATATTTCTATGTGTTTTACTCACACTCACTCTTAATACCTTATTAATATGTTCATATAAATCAACATGATATTTCTGTAGAACATATTGATATTTATCTTTAAAGTTAAGAAAAACCTTTTTTAATCTTATTTTGGAAAACCCCTGTTTAATAAGTCTGCCAAAAAGTGATTTATGTCTATCAGCAAAATCTTTAAAATCAGTACAGTTTCTTGCGAAAGCAGTTAGTCTTGAGACATAGACACCATAAGCAGGATTGATAGGAATATTACTACTTATATATGGATAATTTACTATATCAAAATTGAAATCATCTCTTTTATCATACACTTTTGATTTAAATATACCACCATCATTGAATAGGAGTAGATCTAAAAATGAGCATGTTATATTCGATTCAGTGGTTTCTTTTAGTTCCAGGTCACTAGGATAAATTGATTTAATGTAATCTTTTAAATGTTTGTTGTTGACACTTAATAAATCATCTATATATCTGAAAGTTAAATTAAATGATCTAGCATGGTAATTTTTATCTTTGGCCATTTTCATTAGAAAATTATACTCGTGATAAAATAAATAAAGATTAGCCAAAAGTGGCGCACAATTTGTACCCATGGGAATTCCTATGACATGTCTAAAGACACTATCACCAAAACGAATGTAAATATTATCTATCAAATATTCAAACAGTTTTATAAACTCATCATAGTCAAATGCATGTTGACCATTCTTAGCAGAATCACCAAAGAAAGCATGTTTATGACCAATTATAATTTTCTGAAATTTATTTTTCTCAAAAACTTTAAATGTTTGAATGCTACGTTTTAAATCTGCATGAGGTATTGTAGTATAGAGAGTAGAAAAATCCCAAGATGATATGTGCCTGTAAGGTGAAACATTATCTGTTTGTAAAGCGTCAAGTAAACTTACAGAATTCTTTAATATCCAAAACCTATTAACTCCTGACGTTGATTCAATTCTTTTACTTTTAATAGTTTTGTTCCATTTGGACAATTGGCTTTTTAACAGATAAAGGGCATTCCAATGGGTAGTAACTGCGCCTTGTTAGTTGCTGATATATATGTAACCTGGCCCGAATTTAGGTACATGAATAAATTGATGCCAAAAGATTTTGCTTTGGCCACAAAATTATCAACCAGTGCAACTTCTACAAAATCTGAAGTAAATTGTTTTTGGAGTATTAGCAATTCTTCTTAATTTGTATGTAATTTTAAAGATTTAAAAGCAATGAATATCAAATGTTTTGATTTTTCTACACTGTACACAAATCTACCCATAGATGAAGTCAAAAATTCTCTTTCATAATTGATAAGCAAAATGTTTAAACTTAATAGTGACCCATATATATATATATATATATATATTCATATTCAAAGAAAGCATATTGGTAACACAATAAATATTAAAAAAATAACATAAAATTTTACACTGTTGAAACTTTGATAGATGCAGTAAAAGTCCTTTTGGATAATACTTTTGTCCAATGTAGACCATTGGTCTTACAACAAATAAAAGGCATTCCAATGGAACTGCTGCCCGTTCCTTCCAAATATATATTTAACCTGGGGTGAATTTAAGTATATGGATAAATTGATGAAGAAGGACTTTCAAATGGCTACAAAGTTATCGAACAATGCAAGGTATATTCATGACATTGTTTGTGTAAATGTAAAAAAAAAAATCAATGAAATTACTAAAGAAATTCACTCAAAAGATATCCATTTGGAACGTAGCAATTCAGATGGTTTCAGGGATGTGTTTCTGGGCTTGAATATTCAGGTCACTAATGACAGGTTTTGCATTAAATTCTATTACAAAATAGAACAGTTTAATTTTGAAGTAGCTAACTATCCTTTCCCGGAAGTTAACATTTCGGGAACTATCAGATATAATGCATTTCTGTCACAAATTGTGAGATTTGGTCGTATTGGTTCTAAATTTCAGGACTTTGCATATAGAAGCAAATTTGTTTGTAATAAACTTGAATCAAGAGATTTAAAAGTGTACTTTTTGATCAAATATTTCTACAAACTTTGCTAAAAATATCCAGATCTGGTTAGAATGTTAGGATTCAATAACTTTAGAGATTTTAGATGTGCCTGTTTTGCTACTTTTATCCTTTGGCATCATTCTGTTTAATATTTACCTTTCAGACAATTAAAGCCAATCTTGCGTTTTTTGAAGTCAAACCCCATGGGCCATAGGTAGCAAGCAGCTACCCACAATAGTTACAAGCTTGCCTAATTGTACTTGATATCTGGTTAAGAAGTATCATATTTTGATTCCATTTTTGTACTTAAAAAGTAATGATTTTCATTCTTTTCTGACTTGTCCTAGAACTTTTGTTGTCAATATCCAAAGATTGTTAGAAAGTTTGGCTGCAATCATTTTACAGATTTTAAACTTTGCTGTTTTAATACTTAATCTTATCTTTTGCCATCATTTTGTTTTAATATTCACTTTCAGACATTTTAGGCTTACATGTTTTCTGTCAGGTTAAATCCCCCAGGGGCTATTCGTAGCAAGCAGATACCTACGGCAGTTACAAGTTTGCCTAATTGTACGTAAAATCTGGTTCACAAAAACGACTCTAATTATTTTATGACATGCCTAAGTACGCATTAATCCACGTCTAAAAATTTCTCAAATTTGACAGTATTTACTCTAATGTCAAAATTCTGACAAACTATGGTGAAACATTGACTCGGGGTTAGCAGCGAAATAGACTTTTGTTATTTGGAGACTTTCAAAGTGAGTATTAGGTGTCATCATGGGGTTTGTTTTACATTTGTGGTGCTGGGTGTCCTTTTTTGCATTACTTGTTAGGGTTTTCTTTGGTTTGCGAAGGTGGTCTAGCTGCAACTGTTTATTTTACAATCACTTGGACTCAATATAATGTCTCAGTTTGTTTCTGATTCAGTTATACACTGGCATCTGGTTTAACTAAGATAAGCTATCCAGCTAGACAGGGCACATACTTGTTCAGTGGTAAGACAAATTGTTCTCATTTGGACTTGTACTATACAAGTTTAGTAATTATGTTTGGTTTGACAGGTATTCTTCATTCATAATAAAGCTCTGCATTTATTAAAAGTACTTTATGTATTTAACTTATTCATCATTTACGAAGGTCATATTTATTCATCATTATGTGGGTTGTTCTTCTTGAATATATAGTTTTTAATCAATTTTGTCCAGATACTTAAATTTCAGCCAGGCTATATGCAAATACTCAATGGTCTGCGTTGACCCTAAGTATTATCCAAAACAAATTTTATTACATCAAAGTTTCAACAATGTGAGATATAAAATTACTTTTTCAATATTTATTATGCAACCAATATGCTTCCTTTCCAGTTCAATTTCTCAAGTTGATTTTTCATGATTTGGAATGGTACACTTGCTGCTGTGCTAAAGAATGAGGTTGGGGACATCTTATTTATCTTATTGGTTTCTTTGACTTCAGTTGGACGTGGTTACGTGACAAATTGATTGCAGTAAATATGGGCTCAAAGCATCTTCATCGTTATAATTAACTGCAACTGTGCTTCACGTAAAAACGTATATTATTCACCTTTTGCAAAGTACCATTAGACTCATTCTTGCAGTTTCAAACTGGATAGTCTTTATCAGAGATTTTTTATCAAGTCGTGGGGTGTCTATTTTGAAATAACAGTAGGCTGCCGAGTTATTGTCACGCAGATGCATATATATATAAATATATATACAGTGGATCTGAATGCAGAAATATCTGCTGTATCTGCTGTAACCAGTTAATATAATAACAACAACAGTAATGATAATAATAATGATAACAATAATAATAACAATAATAATAATAATAATAATAATAATAATAATAATAATAATAATAATAATAATAATAACAATGTGGCTTTCTCCTTGTCTGCTGCGGTCCTTTGTCACTCTGTGACACAAGTGGCCAATTAAAATGAAAAATAGATGAGGCGAGTGGAACCATGGAATTCCTTAGTAGCTTGTGCTGCTATATTTAGCAGGACCAGGCCGAGGCAAAGGGTCCACCACCCACTCTCTCACAGCTGTGTTGAGCCCATGGTCCTGGGTATATCCCCCTATCCTCAATGCTTGTACTTTCTGAAAAAGGGGAAAAAAACACCACCCATCACACGCCCTATCCCCGACTCTAAGGCTCCGGCTTTTCCCATGGGAGCATCCATGGGAGCCCTTACAAGGGCCACCCCCATTCCCTTCCCTCCCTGTACTCTGCGATTCTAATTTAACCTTTTGCATTCTAACTGTATTATTTTATTCTTTTTCTCCCCTCATCATACTAGCTATTCATGTACATTTTTAATCACCTTTCCTGCCTCCCAGAAAGACACCTTTCAAACCTGAGACCTATGCTATACGTTCCTCTTCCTCTAAACACCAAACTTCTTCTAAATCCTTCTAATTGTAATCTTCCCTGTGCCACTTCATGGGAAAATGTTCCCTTATCTCTCTTTATGCATGGCACCACAACAACCAGTGATCGACTGTCTCATCTGCCTCTTGTCTACACATCTTACACTTTCCATTACAACCTGTTGTCCACTTCTGTTTTCTCTTTTCTACATTGACTACTCCTGCCTACTTTGAAACAGAAGCTTGGATCCCTTACTTCTATCCCAACACACACTTTTCTTTGGCTTTCGTAATGCCTTGTATGCTTTGATTGTATTTTATTTCCTGACTCCTCTTTTCCAGTCCTCCTTCCAAACCTCTCTAACAGTCTTACCCATATATACTTTCCAATCATCCACATCATCATACCCTTTTAACTCACATCTCTCTGCTAACCTGTCTATATCTTTCATCCATCTTGTTTTGTTCTTGACTACCCCATTGTAAACTTTCCTGCCCCATCTGTCTTGACTGACTGCTTGTAGATACCCCCCGTAATCTAACGTAGCTTTGGAAATCCTATGTGTAATTTTATTCCATCCTAACTCTACTCGGACTGCTTCTGTTGCTGTATATGGTGATGTTCCAAGTATCCATTTCCCCATCTCAATCTGTGTTTTTCTCCATTCCCTGGATATCTCCATCACTTACTGAAATCACCTCTAAGCCAATTATCATCCCTGGTATTGCAACTCTAGCCCAAAATACTCTCACTGTGTGCGCTCAGTTGAAACTGTTCAGTGCAGTAGCTTTAATCCTTCCTTTTGTCTGATTCACTTTCTGTTTAATCTCCTTCACCTGATACCTGAACATGCCTTTAGCTGTTGCTTTTATCTTAACACCTAGGTATTCATACTCATCAACCGCCTGGATTTCAGTTAACTGTTCCCTGTCTTCTGGAATTTGGAACTGCCCAATTCTTCATTTTTTATTCGCATCTACTTTCTTCCCAAGCATCATCACTTTACCCTTATCCTTACTAATTTGTAACCTCCATTTGTTCCTGTATTCCCCTAATATGTTCAGCATCTCTTGTAGTTCTTTCTTGGACTCTGCCATGAGTACTATGTCAAATAGACCTGGGATTTTTAGATCACCTACCTGTATTCCCTTATCACACTCCCTCAACTGATCCCTCAACTCCCTAGCATACAGAGCAGACAGAATTGGGGAGAGCACACATCCCTGCTTTAGGCCTATATCCAGATGTGCATTCTCTACTTCTTCCTTTCCTAATAAAAGTGTATGCTCTACATCTTAAAAGTTTATAGATCGCTTTCAAAATTTCCAGAAAATTTCCAACAAATCCTAGTCCACTAAGTTTTTCCCATAGAGCATCTCTCCATACCCTGTCATAGGCTTTCCTCACATCTAAGAAACCCACAAAGACTTTCTTCCGCTTTTGTCCTTCCAGTTCTAACCCCTGGGTCGATGTGAAAATTTGGTCACCTACCTTTCTACTTCGTCTGAATCCATTCTAAATTTCCCTTAGAAGACCAAGCCTTTCAACTATTCTACTTAGTCTCTTATACATTATCCTTGAGGATTATTGTGCATAAGCGTCGAACTTTGTATAATATATACATATGGTAGTGATTTTCTCATTTTGAATGTCAAGAAACCCATTTGGAGTTAAGATACATTTTCAGAATGACCCTGTCCTGTTTTTCTGCCAGCATGTACATAATTCGTGATCAGCTTTGAGAAGACAGATAATTTGAGGCTATCTATGGAGGGGACACTGCAACCGTATTCAGTTCATTTTCATGACCCTGGCCTCATTATTGGTCAATTTAAGCATGACGACTAATAGCTTGTATTTGTTAAATCATGGCCTTCCAATCTGAGACCTTCCAAAATAAAAATCATAGGTTATTAGCAAAAAGTACAAAAGTACTTATTTCCCCCACTATTTTTCACTTATCTACATTGCCATTTTTTCATAATTTCATTCAATCTGCAAATTCCTCTGTCATGTATATTGACACAAGCTACCTTTCATTCAGAGTATCCAAAACTGAGCATGAAGAAAGGTGATCGCAGTTCTCCTGGATATACAAAAGTGCGTACTTTATGCATTTTTGGTTCCAGGGTTACTCTATTTGGTGACTATGAATGACTTTGGCCTAGCAACGAGTCATCCAAAGTGTACTGATCCATAACGTGTTATTTATTTCACATGCATTTTAAATTTGAGAGGGCCTGGACAAAAGTGGCAAAGTTATTCCAAATGGTATGAAATCATCTGTTTTCAAAATTGTCTTCGTTTGTGACCCTTATCCTGAAGTCTTTTGTAGATGGAGATTCTGACTATTACATACCATCCACAGAAACCATTTTATGCAGTTATTTGTAATCTCACAGCTTTTAATTTTCACAACATATTATACACGTGGGCTTGTGCACTTTGTTATCCGGAAATAAGTACTAAAATATCCCTTGCTGAACAATCTGATAGTTTTTTAGCCCAAAAATGTTCTCTTAAATTAAGTGTGTTTTGTGTTTCTGCGTCACATACCTAAAGGATATAGTATTCTCTTTATAAATGTCGCACTATTCGTCTTATTCTGCATCGTCTCACTTTTCATATGTATGTATTAGTACAATTATTTGGCATAATGTGTATTTGATTAAGTTTTTATGCCTTTTCAGCCACAGCAGGATGATTTCCTGTCATCTTGACGACAGTGCAAGCAATACTTTCTACACAATAAAAAGCCCTGGTGTGGTACGTTCTTTCAGTAGGCAAATGAAAAAGAAACATACCTAGAGAAACACCAATTATTACTTTGAAATATAAAAGTAAATAATTCAATTGTTGATGACTGTACATTGTCGTATATTCTCCTATCTGGACTTTTCATATTTTCTGCAAAAATGTTTTGTTCTATCTACGCATAATCAGGGACGTGGAAAACACATTAAAAGTTAAATACAATATGAAGATCCCAAGAAAAAGAGTCAACCTTTTTAGTCTCAAATTAAGGGCCTTCCTTTGACGATTCTTAAGTTTACAACAACAACAACAAAACGCAACATTAGTAAAAAGCAAAAAAAATCAATCACACATAAAAAAAAGACAAAGAAACTAACTGCTACACAGTCATTTCTTAGGGGGACATCAACGTCATTGGATGTAGGCTTCCTCTCACATTGATCTGACATAGGAAGTGTTGTGACCCCTACAAGTACGTTTCAGGCTATACAAGGTTCCTACATTTACCATAACAGTCCAGGAGACTTATCTGTGGGTCTTCCCATACAGGTAACTCTTGTTGGCCATACGTACAGCTTTTCATTTGCATTCATGAACATCTAAAAAGTGATTTTGAAAGGTAAAAGAATCATTCACAGATGTTGTACTTTGTTTTGCAAGACAATTTGCGTGATAGTAAAAGACACACACCCAGAGAAACACCAATTATAACTTTTAAATATAAAGATAAATAATTCAAGATTGAAGAATTCATTAGTTTATAAAAAGAAAAACAAACAGCACCATAAGTTAACAGAAGCATACAAAAACAAAAACAAACAAAAAACAAAACAAAGCAATTAACTTCTATACAGTCTTTTCTTAGGAGGACATCAACTTCTATACATTTAAGCTTTGTCCCACAAGGATCTGACATATTAAGTGTTGTGTACCGTACAAGTACATTTCAGGCCAGACCATGTTCATACATTTACCATGACAGCTCAGAACACATATCTGTAGACCTCCCAGGTAACTCTTATTACATGTAACTCTTGCCGGCCATACATACAACTTTTCATTTGCATTCATGCAGAAACATCTAAAAAGTGACTTTCAAAGGTAAAACAATTATTTGCCAGTGTCAACACCTTTTTCTTCAGCTATGAGTCCTGCAAGTTGGGCCAATTATAAGTTGGGAAGTATTTATTTCCAAAACTATTGTAATTAGTTTTACTACCACAGTACGTCTCTTTTGAGTTTAACATTCAGAAAATCATAGCAGCTGGCTTTTCTGGTGTTTATGAAAAAAAAACCACGCTTCAAAACTGTTGGTCAGTGTCAACATAGTTTGTCTGAAAAACTACACTTTTTACAGGATTATTGATGAGATAAACACATCGCAACTAAGATTTTGAACTGTGACTCAGAGACATGATACCCATCCCAAAAAGTAAACAGTGTGACTGGTACTTGGCATGGGTGGAGCCTGCCAAATGTTGGACATATTCTGCATATTAATAACATATTATATATTGTCTTTGCTGAATATTTAGCTTAGAGAAGGAGCCACCACTCAGAGAGACATGTATGGGTAAAAGGCTCTGAAACATGTTGAGAAGTTACCCCCTGAAGACCCTTTAATTTATTTTGGCTGTCAAAATTTTACAGAGGAACGTGTGCAATAGTAATTCCATATGTATATAGGTTAGACAGGGATAGGTTAGCTTATGGTGTGTAATGAGTTCGGACTGCGGAATAGGGTAATGACTACTAGGAAGTGGTTCTGGGAAAAAAGACACAAATACAATGATGGTGTGTTTAAAGGTTAAAACAGTTACGTGTTCAAAAGTGTATAGAATTCAAGGCTACCACTTTCTTAATGCCTAGTGCTACAAATGTAACGATGTGTGAAACTTTGAACAGCAACATTGAAAAGATTGGTTATGCCATAGGTTCGACACACTGTATACTTTGCTGAATATATTTTCAGTATGTCCCTCTTATTTTCAAATATACTGAATGCTTCTTCAATAAATTTAAGTTTTCTAGGTGGTATTCAGTTTCATTGTTAAAGTTTTTTTAACTTAAAATAGCATCTAGGGCAGAATGTCAAGCAAACTTTCTCAGATAAGATCCTGTATCATGCAACTCCAAGCTCTCAAAACTTAAGTTCTGTTTTCGTTAGAGACTCAGAAGCAATATGTGACAATAATTTTCCCAACAATAGAATTCAGCAAACATGCATTACTACACGGGTGAAGAAATTTATACGCAATGCAGTGTGGTTTGCCTGCCCACGATCTTAGCGTAGTATTATCTGAAACAACTCTGTATGCACAACAGAAATGCAATATCAACAAGTTCTTTCAATCACAAAAAAAAGATGGATAAGTCAGATACTCGAGAAAAGAGCTAGTCTGGAAACAATCCTGGGGGTCATAGGCGTTGTGGTATATCTATCAGAATGCTTAGATGAGACCTGAGCCTATAACTACTGGATATTTGATGTCAATGGTCTCCTTACTCCAGCTTGAGACCTCCAGTGCCAAACCAGTACTTCTCTTCAGAGACGAATTATATGAAACCAGAAACAAATTGATACCAACTTTTTTAATGGAGGCAAACCTTTAATTTCGAAAAGCAAACTTTTCACAAGTATTCAAATTCAAGGGTAAATTCAAAAGGTCTTACCATGTTATGCTAATTTTGTTCCTGTGGTTTTGTAATGTCAAACGTGTGGTGAGAAAATCATTCTGTTGCTTTGTCTATCTGTCTTTCTGTCTGTCTATCTATCTATTTATCTATCTATCTATCTATCTATCTATCTATCTATCTATCTATCTATCTATCTATCTATCTATCTATCTATCTATCTATCTATCAGTCTGTCTATCTATCCATACATCCATTTATCCAACCACCCACCCACCCACCCATCCATCTATCCATCCATCTTTCCATTCATCCAGCCTTCCCCATCTATGCTTTTGCATCAGCTGTCTTCACCACATCAATTCCTATCTATAACTGTAAAGGATCGGACAACTAACTGGTACCCTCCGTGCTCACTGATAAATAAGTCTTTCAGCATATGTTTAGGGCCTTTATTATAATTTTGGAACTGGAATATGGTATTCGTTTATCTCCCTATTTATATTGGGGTCACAGAGGCTTATGTGGATGGCGCGTAATGTACCTGATTTTAATTTCAGTTAAAAATTGCCTACTGAAAGATGAAGTATCTCTTTTGTGTTCTTCTGGCGGCTCCCATGAGTTTTGACCGTGAGTAAATTACTTGATTATCTGGCATACTCTAGTTTTTCAGTGATTCAACATCACAAGATTATGTGTTTTGTTTTCCCACATACAAAAAAAAAGTATCGTATTTCTTTTGAATGTAAACTAGTGCTTGTTTGTACCAATCATTTTATGTCCCGGAATAGACGCTGTTTAGTGTGAAAGTTTGTGTTGATGTATGGTTTTATATGTGTTGTATGATTTATGGTATAGTTTGTTTGCATGCTTTTAGTTTTCACACTTTAATGTTTGTAATTGTAAGCCTAAGCTGTTTGTGCATGTATGTATGTATGTATGTATGTATGTATGTATGCATGTATGTATGTATAATTTATGTATGTGTGTATTTCAATGTATCTTAACCTTTTTCCCCGGCATCAGGAATTGAATAAAACTGCTAGTGGTAGTAGTAGTAGTAGTAGTAGTAGTAGTAGTAGTAGTAGTAGTAGTAGTAGTAGTGGTGGTATGGACTTGTTAGTTCGATGAAACCTCTATCATATACGGAAAGTTCCTTTAATCCTTCAATAGAGATATTGTATGTTTCTTCCAAATGCATCACTCATTGGCTCATAATATCATTTTAAATGAGACGTGTAATAGTATCCTGCTTTTAAAGTGGTCATAATTTGTCATGTTACTTTAACTGAATTGTGTTATAAATTAATGTAGTGTCACAAAATATATATGATAAGAGACATCAGGAGGATTTATCGCATGCTATTGGTCACAGTAGGTAGCATGACTAAATTGACCAACTTCATTGCAAAGCAAATATATCCAGTGGTACTTCTCAACACCAAGGTAATAAGCCTATAAGAAAGGAGTAGCATGATAAACTTCTTACACCCACGTTGTGGTATTTTAAGATTCATACACATTCCTGCAAGGTATGTTTATATATATATATATATATATATATTGTCCACTCAAACCTTATCTGAACTGTTCTTATTTCTAGATGTCAATGGAGATTGTGTGTTATACGCCTTTTCCTTTTCATTATATTGGATTAGATTATTGTTATTTTCTAAATTGAAGCTAACAACTGATAATATTATGATGTTTAGCCCTTTGCCAACGTAAAGGTCTTATATTTTGGTCGGAATTTGACCGATAACGTATACTTCGATCATGCTTTCCAAAAGGGATTGGTTAAATTTATTGCACCCTGGTGGAAATTCACAAACGTTCCATCAAATATATTTAGAAACTGAGCATTTCAAGAAAACTAAGTGCCTGTTTTGACACAGACAGAAATGAAAGGTTGCATCATTTTGTGTATGGATACATATAATCACTATCAATTAATTAATCTGAGGTAATTAACAGGCAACTGTATGACAAATAACTGAGAGCAAATGTAAATGCCAGTCACTTTCTTTTTGACAGTCCTGAAACGTAACACTTTGTTTTCACAATATAGCATTTATCATTTACACTGTAACACTGTATGAAATGTACGATGAGCTCAGACTAGATAACTATGTTAGCATGCTGCCTCTACAGCAACACAAAAATGGTGTGACTCAGCTACAAAAAACGTAACGTTATCCTACTTTTTCTCAATACCTCTAGCTTAAAAGCCTTGCCATTGCCTCATCTCAGCAGTTGGACTTCGTGCAAAAGGCAATGAACATACAGTTAACATCTAATGACCGAAATTGTATTGTAAAGGTAGGAGTGCTCTTGTTATATATTCTAAAATTTTATTCATTTACAGGCGAAATCACCTTGTTCAGAGATTTTGAATATGGAGGACCTTCTAAGACGTTCACAGGTGCAACTCCTTACTTCCCAAAAGAAAAATTCAATGACCGTGTTAGTTCCATGAAGATCAAAAGTAGGTGACACACACGCACACACACACACACACACACACACACACACACACACACACACATATATATATATATGTACATATATATATATATATATATATATATATATATATATATATATATATATATATATATATATATATATATATATATATATATACGTATATACATTACACACTCCAAATTCTCTCAAAACGAATAATAAAAAAATTGGAATATTTTCCAAATTTCAGCAAAGATGTTTCCTCAGCACCCATCCTAAAGCATAAGTATATGATTTCGTTAATCATATTTTGCTAACATTTTCTTTATGGTAGATATTCCTATCCTGATTTACACATATTGTACATTTTCCCCAGTTTTACATCTAGTAAAACGTTTACCATAGTGTTGATTTCTGTAAATAATAGGCAGCCAAGTGTCCAAATGCTTTGAAATGAACAATTAATCAGAGGATAATCAGGAGCCCCTGAAAGCATGAGACCTCTTATCAGACAGGGTCGTAAGTGGAACATCAAGTACGTCTGCATTTTCGGAAGAGGGCGCAGGTTTTCTCTTGCAAATTTATTAAAAGCACGGTTCTTCTTCCTACACGACAAAATGAGCCAATGATATATACTATTATTTAAGTTTTTTGATTTTTGTTCAATACACTTTACTAGGTGATAATGTTGGGTTTAAAGTATCAATGATGAAAAAAATAGCATGTATATGGAGTAGCATTGATTTTCGCTTGACCAGTGGTTACATGTTGTATGTGAAGGATCATTCAGGTCTTTCCCCATTAAAAGGACATGCTTTATGTTTGCAGAATGTACATGGGCGTTGTATGAGCATGTGAAATATCGAGGGAAATCGGTAGTTCTCAAACCAGGAAACTACAGCGATGTGGCAAACCTCCCAAAGTGAAATGACAAAATGTCTTCTGCGAAACCCCTATGTAAGTAATAAAGCATACATGCCTACATGACTCCTCCCTCCCCCCCCCCCCAACTAAATGTGATACTGTACCAGTCAATATTTGTTGTTTTATTGAAAGACAAAAGTAGAAGCTGGCATTCTTTCCTGTATTAGGGTATAGCACATGTATAACTGGGGTGGTGGCGTCCTTTTTTATGATAAAAATGTAATTTTGATCTTTTTGTTTCATTGACAAGGGCCCTTTGAGCCAATTGGAAAACATGGTTACAGGTCGTGAGATGTTCACAGCCTGGCATTTCATTTCATATGGTTGAATTGATATGACAACCTGTTCTTTTCATATGTGAGAACAAAATTGCAGAAGGAAGAAGTTGTAAGCACATCTTAACATTTAAGCATACACCTTACAAATTGTTCAGCAGCCATTTCCAACAGTAGTAGAATTGCCTTCAACATCAGCCAAATGGTTTCAGTCAAAGACAATCCTCCATCTGTGGACGTCCTGCAATGACTCCTCGGTGAAAATTATAGTCTATATCACTGAAACAATTTTTTTTTTTTCAATATTTTTTTTTATTGAACATCTCACACATATATACATGTAGGTCCATGCATACAATTGTCAGTCGCATCAATATCAATGTACAAAATTATAGGAATCCTGATACAGTTTTTGACCATCTTTTTTCGAATAAATGATGTTTACCTTGGGAATTTAATATGTGTTGTTCCACTGTTATTTTACATTTCAAATAATTCAAAAAACCAAAAAATGAAATTTGTTCTTTTTTACATAATTCGTTTGTGGATGTAATATTTTGCAACCAGCAGACAATAATTTGAAGTATACCATGATGGTTTCTGATAAAAGCCAAAAATAACATCTTTAAGTGATAAAGTCATGGTTTCCTTTGGACTATATTTGTGGTACCAATCCTCAAAATATGACCGAAATACATTCACATATCTGCACTCCCAATATCTATGTATAATACTGTCCTCTTTTGCACACAAGTTACATAACTCAGAGTCTACAAGGCCCATTTTATGAAGTCGAGAATTATGAACAATAAATCTATGTAAAATTGAAAACTGAAATGATTGCAATTTACTTTCCATAGTACATTTAAAAGAGAGACCAAATATCTTTTCCCATTCTTTGTTTTCAAATTCAAACAGTTCACACCATCGATCTAAACAAGTAGGTACTTCTTTCATAGTATTTTCAATAATACACCAGTAAAAATCTTTACAAGTTATATGTTTAATATTTTTTAATACACCATCTATCTTAAAATGTACAGTAGAAAGGCCTTCTCTATAATGTATGACACTTGAATGCAGTTTTTGTTTCCATTCTCTAAGAATAGCAGATCTCAGTGAATAATACTCTAAAAAATTTATTTGAATGTCGAACTTAATTTGCAAAATTTCAGTATTCAAAAATTCTCCATCATTATCCAGTAAATCTCCAATGAACCTAATACCCTTACTATACCAATGTTTGTAAAATATTGTATTCCTGTCTAATGAAAAGGATTAAACCATAAACATTCATAAACACTGAAACAAATTTGTGTGTTCTGGTTTTAAAGGGCAATGACTTAGCAGGTAGTGTCACATTTATCACTTAAATCCACTGAAAGGATGGGAATAATGAATTGACAAGTAGCTTCATATTTATGTATGGATCGAATAATTAGGTGTGCAACAGAATAATAGATAGAGAGGCAGTGATACATCATGTTACCAGTTAGATCAATTTCCTAAGCGGGATTCCACACTGGACATGGACAACCATTCCATACACTATAAATTTGCTACTAGCCTCTTGGTTTCCAACATTACTTCATGTCATGATAACAGTCATCAAGATGTGTCGAATTTATGTCACACGTGTATTTGAAGATATTAAATCGAGAAAAACTGAGCAGTTTCTGTCTCGACGAATAGCCCATTTGTTCGTGGTCAGTTAATAGTTTCAAACATAAAAGGATTATACCACTAATTCCTAATTCCAAGGTTTCTATGTGTAAAGAATGATCTTTGTTTCCCTTGCCTTTCTTCCAGGTTTTTCACTGTATATTTATATGTAAAGTGAGTTAAACTTGTATGTAGTGGCCTCTTGCTTAAGATGAGGACAAACCTGATGGCGCATACTGAGTTGAGATGTGAAGTGTAGTGGCTCCATGAAATATATTTGAAATTTCCGTATTGTCATAAAACTTAAAACGGCAGAAGTCTTACTTTCCTTTCTATTACAATCATACAGATTAAAAAGCATGAGGAGTGCAGAGCACTGCCGGAAAGCACCCTACCCGATAGTCAGCCACTGGTGGAATGATCCGCCAGAACTACAGTTTACGTTTTATTTAAAATAAAATTCTTGTCCCATACCCGGGTGTTTACCAAATTTTCCTGGGGATCTACCCTGTGGCAGTTTCGCACATAAATGTACCTTTGGTAGACCACTTTCGTGGGCTAAGAGGTCTCACTTGAGAATCGTCACAAAACTTTGGTGGTCTAAGTGTTTTGAATCATTTCTTTTCCTGATAGAAATAATTTGTTCAGTTAGCATACTGAAATCCTATTTATTAAAACTCACGAAAAATTAGACACTCATAATTCTGTTTATAAAACACAGGTGTTTTGAGGTTTAGTCAAATGTTGATACAATTGCTGAAAAGTGGATCATGCTCTGAGGTTGATACATAAGTCAAATTGTCAGTGTACTTAAGCTTACATCGACACAAAGTTCCATGTGTGAAGATTAAGACATTTACCATTTTTGAAAAAAAAATGCCTCTTTGGTCATAGACAGAAATGTAAGTGATACCAAATGACAAACAGAATCATTGTTAATAAGTTACGTTGAGCTTAATAACAGGCAACAGTACGCTTTTTGCCTTCATATAATTTCCATTAATTTTCAGGTGAAATCACTGTGTTCAGGGATTATGGATTTGAAGGGCCTTCATTGACGTTAACTGAAGCAGTTCCTGACTTTATGACACATAACTTCAATGACCTTGTCAGTTCCATGAAAATTACAAGTATCTATCTATCTATCTATCTATCTATCTATCTATCTATCTATCTATCTATCTATCTATCTATCTATCTATCTATCTATCTATCTATCTATCTATCTATCTATCTATCTATCTATCTATCTATCTATCTATCTATCTAACTAACTAACTGTCTGTCTGTCTACCCAGCTGTCTATTTATGAGTCTCTCTTTCTATCTATCTATCTATCTGTGTACGTCCATGCAAATACATGCACATGACGAAAATTTAATTATATTTGGTTGTTACTCTAACGTTATAATTTAGTAAAAAACAGAAAAAGATGCTAACATTAAGTACCCAGTTCTAGAACTCTTCCTACTGTTTTTCTATGCGTCACTGAAAGCTTGTACATGTATCCACTCACAATGCCAGGTTCAACTCTTCAGTTCATTTCAGTGACATTGGATGTATATTATACTAGATTGCGTGTTTCATTTGATTACGGTTTGGAAATTATAATTTCACACATACATCCATACACACACACACACGTACACACGCACACACACACACACATATATATATAAATATCTATATATATACATATATATATGTATATGTGCTTGTGTGTGTGTGTCTGTATGCATGATTGTGTTTGTGTACAATTACAGTGGCTGCCACTTAAAGAATAATGGTTGAGCATAGAAATTTGGCATTGATACAAAATAAGTTTTAAAAGACAAGAAGCTTTTGGGCTTTGCAAAATGACACATCCAGGGTTTTCAAATGTCCGAAAGTTTATCCAGTTCAATGCCCTGCTAATAATTGCCATATATACATTTGCAAGTAAAGCCAATACTACAAAATTAGGATAGTAATATTAGACCCATCTTTTGCAACTGAACAAAATGACAGGGACCCACATAAATGCTAAAAGTTCGACCAGTGGTTACATGTTATGTAGGATGCAACATTTAGACTTTTGTGCATCAATATGGCATGCTTTATGGTTGTAGATTGTAATTGGGAGCTGTACCAAGATGGGGGATATAAAGGTGAAAAGAAAGTACTAGGGCCAGGAGAATACAGTGATGAGAAGTACCTCCCCAATGGAATTGACCACATGTCCTCTGCAAAACCTGTTGCATGTGAGCAATATTTTTATGTATGTAGCCAAAATCATTAGTCTATATGTGATGCAGTCAATACATGTGATTTTAATTGGGTCAAATGAACAGGTTTTTATGATGTGATATTTGGTCCTTCGCAACAGATTGGCCCTTAAGACGCTCTTCTAGCACATGCTAATAAAACAGGAGAAAGGCAGTCTTTAAATATGTTTTCATCACAGTGTATTACCATATATGTAGAGAAATGAAAATAGCCTTTGTTTATTAATCGTATCTTTATTCCAAAAAAAAACTTGCATTGAATTTGTCCTTCAACAACCAATTTATTAGAAAAACTGTGTCATAGCATTAATAGACAATGCCTAAAGGAAGATGCTGAGTGTCCAGTATATATTTAATGGATTTGCAGGGCACTGAATAAGCGGGTGGGGGGGTGCTGGGTGCGTCAAGCAGATGGGCCCTAAAGACAGGTAAAAAGTGATTAAACTACACTGGCGGTCTTGCATTAGTGCCTGGGACTTGTGGGCCCATAGCACAGGTGGGACTATGAGCGGGTTTAACTGTGTATTGCTTCCAGAAAAAGCCAAGGGGCTTGTGTCTGCACGTTTACTTTAGCTCCCAGAGGAAAGGAAAAACTCACCCACTAGCTACCAGAGGAAAGAAAAAACACACTCTTGCAGTGAAATTAAGTAAACGACCTTTAAATAATAGTAAGAATAGGAAAACGTAAGGAAACCTTTCTAATTTACAAACCTTTTTGTGAAAGGTCTGCTGAAAAGCAATTTGAGAAATAACATCAAAATTGCCACATGAGGAAAATTGCAAAGAAGCTATGTGCCTCCACCTTTAATGACCATTTGTACTGAAAATATTTCCATATGACGCTTTAAGTACATGTAGGGTCACCAAACATCATGCAAATATATGATTGAAGATTTCCTAATCTATTCTGGCTGATTTTTGTTTCAGAAAAAGACCAAGAGCCAAAACTTGACTTGTTGTATAGATACGAAAATGTCAAATAAAGATATTTAAGCTCAGTATATGGTTGCTTGCTCTTTCCATTTGTACTCTGTGTTTATGGTTGATTGCAATTGGAGATCCAGCTAAAACGCTGAAATATAAAGCACTTAACATGGATTTTGTCGATAGGATGTAACACTGTCTTCATGTAAGCGACACTTAAGTGGAAGAAGTGACAATGTCACATAATTGCTACTATTAAATTAACTAGACAACATTCTTTAATCAACCGATTTAAACTGTTTCATTAATGACCTTACTCCTATAACAAAAACCCCTTTTACTTGAAGCTGCTGATAAATTTGTACTCGGTGATTTCCAACTGGATTCGTGGCAAACGAATGCAGTGTAGCCTTATTAACATGGACCTCCTCAATTCGTATGACTCATTAATCTGAACACCTCTCCTGAAACAGAATTGTTCATTTCAAATAAAAGTGATTCAGTAATCCAGATGCTTCATTAATCTGAACAGTCCACTGGGGTACAAATGTGTTCAGATTAACGAGGTTCCAGTTTACCAAACAAAACTACTCAGAATTTTTATGTTTTGTAATGATTGGTACCTAAAGGTAACTCTCCCAATCAGACTAAGAGAACGACGTGCAACCATAATTGACCAAATCCCCATAGATCTCGTACATCTCAAATGACATGTACTGACTTATGTGACAATCTTCTGATTTTCACCTTTTTAATTTGAATATGAAAGTAGAAGGTCCAGCAAAGTTTGTTACTGTTGAAACATATGACACAAATTCTCTGCTATGCGTCTATAATGATATTAAAAATACCTATGAAATGCAGAGTCTTAACACCAGTATTCAATCTGATCCAAATGTAAATTATGCCAAGTTCAAAAAGATTGCAAAAAGTGCTAAGAATAAACATCTTCCAATAAATTAACCCTGAAATTCAATAAATATAACCACAAAAATTCACCTTCGATCACTATTGGTTTAATGAATTCCCCTCTTTCGTGATAAACTGTTTAATAAAAATATAAAGTACTTCTCAAGAAAATATCAATGCAATATTTCAAACAAAATCTCGATATACACAACAAACACTAGACAAAAACATAACGACCCTAACCAAAATTACTATTACTCGCAATTTGAACAGGATCAAAATAATAACAAAGAGACATGGGATACAATTAAATCCATTTTAAATGTAAACAAAAGCAAAATAAAAAATTGTCCTTTCTTTCTTTCTTTCTTACTTCTACCAGTCAAACAATCAATGAGACCATAACAAATCTTTTTAATGTTTTTCACAAAATGGTCCCTAAACTCGCTGCAAAAATAGATTATACGAATGCCCGTGCTCGTTACCTTTTATTTTAATGATCATACTGAATGCAACTTTTCTGTCCCTTTCGTGGATACATATATGATTTCCAATTTAATGCAAGATTTTAAACCTAAACTAGCATAGGGCACGATAATTGATAACATATCAATGACGCTACTGAAGGGCACAATGCCCTCAATCACACAACCACTTGCTTTAATTGTAAAACCAGTCTCTCAGCACTGGAATTTTCCAAGATAATTTGAAAATTGCAAAGATTATACTTCTGAATAAAAAGGATAATGAACCAATTTTTGAAAACTACAGACCAACCTCTTGTTTGTCTGCTCCCTGTAATATCATTTTTGTCACAAGTTGTGTATAAAAAACCTATTGATTACTTTACCTCAAATTCATTATTTTCTTGTAGTCAAGATGGCTTAAAAAAACTGAACAGAAACTGAAGCTAGAGAATTCATAGATCGAAATACAAGTTTTCTTGACTTTGGAAAGCTACAAACACGGCATTTTATTCGGACCAATCAAAAAGCTTTGACACTCTAAAAAATCAGATACTGTTACATACACTAAACCATTATGGTTTAGCTAGCACTGCACTAAACTGGTCTGAAGACAATCTCTCAAATAGGATAAAATATGTTTCCTATAACATTTGCTCAACTGTTTAACCAATTGGGACAGTCATTGGGTCTCTACATTTGATTATATACAGGAATTCTGAAGACAAAGCTTCTTCAAAATTTGTATCATTTACTGTATTGTGAAGAGAATACACTTGTCAACTCACTATGTTGGTTGCCTCTACTCCTTATGCAACAGAGAATGCATCAACTTTGACAAACTCCGAATAACAACAAATTTACAACTGGTAAGCATTCAACGAATAATCCCGAAATAGAGTAAAGACGAAGTACATGTTATTGCATTTTCCTGACCAAATGGTCAATTTTGTCCCAAAGTTAATCAATATTCTTAGTTTGAAAACCAATGTTTTTGATTTCCTTGGTATATGTGTACAAGAAAATATAAATTGGAATGCTCATGTGACTAAAATCGAAAATAAAATACCCAAATCAATACGAATTTTGAAATGCATTAGCAAATATGTATATACCTCCTACAACATTGTTACTTATATGCAGTTCCTTATTTTTATCACATCTAAATTATTGTGTTTTGGTATAAAGCTTTAGTGAAGAACACTCTTTAACATTACAAGAAAGGGCAATATACCTTATTTGCAAACCAAGATATGTTTTGCTGATCCTCTTTTCAAACACCTGAATATTTTAGAGGTTTGTGATTTACTTGAACTCAAAGCCCTCAAATTCTATAACAAATACAGAAAAATGAAGTTTGAACTTAAATGACTTTGAAACTTTGCCAATTACATGTACTTATTCTTACCAAACTCTTGGCAGGGAGTTCTCCCATTTACCCATTCCTCCAAAGTCTAGATTTAAACACTGTATTCGGTATTATACATCATCTTTGCTCAATAATACTATTCCATGTGTCAAAAATAAAATATTCACATATTCGTATACTGGGTTTTGTTTCTACATAAGGTTCTTTTGCATAACGCAGTATCAAAATTAATGTTCCATACCAGATTGTTTTGCATGTAACAATATTTAAATTTGCTGCATAGTATGTCTATTAAAGATGTTTATTTATCAATACTAGGAGTCTTACTATTATCTGACACTTGGGCTGTAAACTGACATTTTCTTGAGGTGGCCTCTGTGATAGCTGATAGTAAATGCTAAGCAGAGGTTATCCAGACAACTCTGTGGGTGGGTAACCTTATTTTACTTTTGTGATTGGCTTTTCATTTTGTATCTGTAACATGGACTTACTATAGATTTGGTAATATTTGTTGTAAAAAAACACGTTTCAGGGTTCTTAGTTTTGAGATATATTTTAAGATTATAATGTGCAAATTGATGAAGAGTGCCCAAAATTACATCTGGTATAATCCTGTCAAACATATCTTGTTCTATGTCTAATATCACAAAGTCCAGACTCAAATTCCTTTTAAAGGGATCTTATATTCGAGCCCCAACATGCAATTATTTTCAAGGAAAAATGATTGGTGTGGGTCACAAGAAAGATGTTGATCTAGTCTACAACTTAGGATCTGAAACGATTAAGAGTTTGCTCCTTTGCACAGTTTAAACACAAGACCTTTTTCATATGGTAAATGGAGAATACATCATCAATTTTTGCCACATTCCCTATGGATAATCCCTTCAAGGACTCATCATCTCCAAGAAGTAAGTCTCTGGTGCCCAGCTAACATGTTTGAGATTATGTCTTATGTCTTTTCTGGTGGACGTTTTTGGACACAGTCATATTGCCACTCTTTTTATATAAACATGTTGGCCCCAAGTTTGGTTGGGTGATTAAATGGGCGTCTTTGGGACACACATCTCCGATAGACTGTCGCTGTGAAGTAGAAATGTCATGTTCCCAAGAGCAATCCTGTTCTTGCTGTGCCTCCTGCACTCCCAACCAGTGAGAGGTTATTTGAATAATGGAGGAGAAGGCATCCAAGTAGGCATCAAGAGCTACCAAAACAGTGTGGTCTGCCTCCCACTCCAGATCAGCTGATCTGGTGGCAGAAAACATTCCAAATCCCTAGCAATGAAGGAAATGCAAGACAGCAACACTAAATGGGCTCTATTCTTGGGAATCTTTTCCTGGTATTGTTTGGGATCATAGTTCTAGCCAAAAACACAGTAATTTTACCAGAATGAGGCCAAAACCTGATCTCATCTGGATAGCCTGCTATTGAGGCTAGAACCAGCTCTGTCTTCAACTTGGACCATTCCTTTACCATAGTCATCCCACTTCTCTCTAGTGGCCTGGTCTAACTTGCTGTCATAGGTCTAACTCAGAGTGGCTTTTTACATGGGGATGGGTACCCTGGCTAAGAATCCTTCCATCCGTGTCATTTTTACCAAACCTGGCACCTATTCTGGCTTATTGTGTATGCAGAGCGTCTGTACATGTGCTCCAGGTGAAACTAGTTTTACTGGCTACTGCCTTAGTTGCTTTCTAACGCTTCTTCACTGGTCTAACCTAAATACACGGTACACAGATTCAGCTGTTAGACTGTCCCCAGCTGCTTCAGCAGCTGATGCAGTTTAAGCCGAAGACCATTAGAAATCCACATTGGAAGCTGTTACCTAAAGATTCTTGAATGATTCCTTTGTGAACTAGCTGTGACTTCTGTGAGGGCTTTGACTTTGGAAAATATAACGATAGTCACCTTTATTCTTTATATTTAGAGGCTTTTTTATGATTTGTACTTGGCTGGACTAACCACCAGCTTAGCAGCTGCTAAAGCTGCTCTTGAGCATTTACAGGGGAGCAGATCACCTACTCCCACTGTATATGTCTCTTGGGCCTGGAAACTACCCATGTTCAGGGTGTTGGCCCATGGGAAGGAGTATCTGGATGTCAATGAGTGGGTGATTGATAGGCATAGGCCAGTCGAAGTGAGTGATGATTCAGACAAAATTTTCAAAGTTATCAAGACTGTTTTGGGGGATAAGAGAGCTCTGCTCAATCTTTTTGAACAATTTTACTGGTGAGACAAGACTTTGAAGACTAACTGACACAGCGGGTAAGATATCAACACATGAAGAGGGAGTTGTAGTGTTTAAATTTAGAGTGGCCATCTCTGAACTGCTTGCAGTAAAGGGAAAGAAGTTTAATTCTTTCACCATAGGAAGCTAAAGTAGTCTAATTGTCCCCAGTCTGCAGGATGTAACTGTAGTCAAATTCCAAGATAGCTGCCAAATTATGTAATACTTTATCTTTAAAATGACAATTTGACTTCCAACCCTGAAACTAACCTTACTTGAAAATGCATGATGTATGTGAGTAGTTTGAATAAGATATCAAATGAATTTGTTTTCAATCATTTTTAGATTTAAACTGTTGGTTTGTATGAGAGGGAAGTGTTTAACCTGCAGCTTGCCTGTATAAACTGAAAAAGTTGGCATAAAGTCCTGTGCAAACAGGTGAAAAAAAACAATGTTTGAAAATTATTGTTTACCTTTATTTATTGTATTAACAATAAATTTATATGATTGATTCAATGGAAGAAAAATTGATCAATTTTAGATGGAATAAATGGCAGCATAAAATACATCCCTTGCATTTTGTTTTATAGGTCTTTGACTCCAAGATAGCTGCCAATTTTTCACCTTCGACTTTGAAAGTGACCTTGTTACATTGGAATTAACATTGCCAATAAAAAAACATGATCTATGTCGCTAGTGCTGATAGGTTGAAATAATTACCATGAGAACTTTTTTAGATACAATATGTGATATCAAATTATTCCACAAAGTGAAAAATATGCTTAGAAATTTATTGGTCAGAGGTAAACTGGGTAGACATACCATGACAAAGGTGTCCCACAGGGATCAATACTCAGTCCTCTCCTATTCAAAATTTACACTAACGACATGCATTTTGCCTCATCAAAATTTGATTCAATCCTCTATGCAGATGCCACCACATTACTCAACTCTTTATGTTCCTTTGCTTTCCCTTTTGGAAACAATAAACATACACAAAATGCATCCGAAAATATCAATGTTGAACTAAATAAATATGCCAAATTATATAATTCTGTTCCATATGACGTAAAAGAAATGGAAACGTTAAAAACTGATCTTGAAGAGGCTATTCTCTCTGGTGAGTCATGTCAAGAAAGTGTCATATCAGTGGATAAGATAAAAAGTGGTATCTTGAAGTTGAGAAAAGGTAAACATGATGGTGATCTGCTTTTACGCTGACCACATTATCAATGGCAACAATAGTTTACATGTCTATATCTCTCTTCTTTTCTCAACCATGGTGTAACATGGAACTGCCCCCACGGGGCTTACGAAAATCAAGTTACATCCAATTCCGAAAGACGAGAGGAAGTCATTAAGTGATTCTGACAATTATCGTGGCATTGCACTTAGCCGCATTTTTGGGAAGTTATTGGACTGTATCATTATGGCTGAAAACATTGAACTATTAAGCACGTCAGAGCTACAATTCGGGTTCAAATGCAACTCCTCAACAACCCAATGCACATTCGTCTTGTCTGAATGTGTCAGTTATTACATGTCCAAGAATACTAATATGAATATATCCTTTCTAGATGCAACTAAAGCATTTGATAGGGTGGAGTATATGTAACTCTTTAGATTATTAGTAAAAAGAAATATATCTCCTTTAACTATACGTCTTCTCCTGAATATGTACACAAACCAAACTGTTAATGTCGTATGGGAAAACACCTTTAGCGAGCCCTTTGACGTAAGCAATGGCGTCAAGCAAGGAGGGGTTCTATCCCCTATCCTCTTTGGGATATATATTGATGAATTAATGTCTAGACCTAAAAAATCAAGTTTTGGTTGCCACATCGGGCATATGTTCGTGGGCTCGCTGGCCTTTGCCGATGATTTGGCATTACTATCTCCTACTATAACAGTTCTCAAGAGATTAATAGACATTTCTTCAGAGTTTGGGAAAGGATTTAATGTGATGTTTAATCCTTCTAAAAGTAAATGGCTGTCATTCCCAGACGACGATTCATGTCACACACTAAAAATGGACGGAAGAGTAATAGAAAAAGTTGATGAATATATTCATTTAGGAAACTGTGTGGGAGCAGACTCGTTATCATGCAATGTACAACGATGTGTTAGTAAACTATATTCGGAAGTTAATATCATAATGAGTCAGTTTGGACATGCTTTCTCATCAATATGATCCAAGTTACTTCAATCATATGCAATGTGGTTTTACGGTTCACAGCTATGGGACTACACTAGTCCAGAAATAGAGAAATTGCTTATTGCTTGGCGTAAATCAGTATGCCACATATGGAAGTTGCCTTATAGAACTCATTATGTACTACTCTCTGAGATATGTGGAGTAGGTGATTTGAGGTACAGTTACACTCACGGTTCTTTAAATTCATTCACAAACTAAATATAAGTGAGATTCCCTTGGTTGGATTTTGTCTCAAAATAATTCATAAGGGTTCACAATCGCCGGTAGGCACATCGTTAAACTACTTATTACAGAGGTACAGTATACGAAGGAATTATCTGTTGAACAGTGGGCACATGCGATGCTCATTCGTGAGCTGTGTGAAGCACGTGACGGAGGAATAGCCTGTAATTTAAACCAAACAGAGGTGCTTCAACTGATCGATTATTTATGTACAAATTAATATTAAGATTGGGATATGCATTGTCTTGATATTAATGTGAATTGTAGTGTATGAACTGACTTTTCATTATCTACTTGTTATTTTATTATTTGATTTTTTTTCTTTGCTCAATTGTAACTCCATGTGCTGCGACTACGAAAAATAAGTGCATATATATATATATATATATACAATAAAGTGTATGACTTGCTAGCTGCAAACAAATTATCCTTAAATATAAGTTAAACAAAGTTCATGATTTTTCATTTTCCACAACGAAAGCTGGATTTTGATTTAACCTTAACGATTGACAACATCCCAATTTCAAAGACAGAAGAATTTGACTTTCTGGGGTTACGAGTTCAAGAAAACCTAAAGTGCCATGCTCATGTTAGTAAGATAGGAAATAAACTTGCTATAGTAAATGGGATCTTGAGGAAAATTAACAAAGTTGAACCAAAATGTGGCCTTTTGCATATTTGTACTTCCTTGTTTTCATCACATTTAAACAATGGTATTCTTGTATGGGGATTTTCATATGAGCGTATTTATATGCTTCAAAAAAGGCTATCCGCACAACTTGTATTGCTAATTATAATGCACACACTGCCCCACTTCTTAAGCACCCAAATGTATTAAAAATAGAGGATTTGATAAAGTTGAAAGCACTTAAATTTTACTACAAATATTCACATAACAAACTTTCTTATTATTTCAAAGGCATTTATCAAGTTAAACAACCCACTCATACCTGTTACTTTCATACCAGAATCATGCCTCCCCTCACAATACCCAATAAAACCAGATCAAAAGATTGCATTAGATACTACATCCCCAGTTTACTTCTCATTGCACCTTCCTGTAAAACTGACAAAATTTATTCCCATTCATACCACGGTTTTTCTAGTTATATAAAAAAAATCTACACAAAGGAATACAAGGAATTCTGTACCCTGTCAGATTGCTATGTATGTAACAGATGATAGAATGCATTGTATTTATTGTTCCTTATCACCCAAAGTTTTGACTGCTCAGTGATTATTTTATTTCAGTTGGGCAATCCATGTGCAAGATGCTGTAAACTAGTTACCTGTTAAAGGTGGCCCCAGCGATAGTGGATCTCAATCCTTAGCTGGGGTCATCCTCCCAGACTTCTCATATAAGCTTTTGTTATTAATGAATGTACAGTACCGATATTAATTTTCTTGTATTTTGATTTTTCATGGTCCAATAAAACGTTTCTGAGTTCTGAGTTCTGAGATATGCAGTAGTGAAAGAGTTAAAGTGATTAGGGAACCCGAACAAACCAGATATTTATGAAGCCAGTATATGGGAAATGTCTACACAACCCCAAGCAGATGAGACAGGACTTCAAATCCTACAACAACTAAAGAAACAACAAGCCAAAATGTAGACACTTCACAAGGAGATGAAGGACCCCCAGGAAGCTCAACAAATGACCGCCAACAGCTCAGTGTGTTATAACTGTGGGTCCCTAGATCATTTCATCAGAGGTTGCCTACAAGCCCAGGATAACAGACTTTTAAAGGCAGAAGTCAAAGAGGCTGTGGCGTAGACGATGACAAGATGTAAACAATGGGGGACATGGTGGCAGAGAAAACCAAGAAGGGAAGTGATGGATCATCAGGGAGGTAGGATGCTCTTGTTGCCCCCGCTGAGTAAAGTGTTTTACCAAACTAGACCTGCCCACTGTTACAAGCCAAGCAGCAGGGTGGAGATACTGTAGGCGCAGAAAAAAATCTTATGCCTAAGGTAGTTGACCTTGTTCTGAGTCAGTTGTTATGTTATATGGAGTGCCCGTTAGGTGGCTTTTGGACACTGGGTCCGAGGTTTTGGCTCTCATAGACTCCTTTTATTAGCAGCATTTGCTGCCAAAGGGAGTAGGCACTACAGGTACCCCTGGCATCAAAACAGCAGTTGCCAATGGTTGGAAAATATCACACAAGGGTTACATAGAGATGGATATATCATTTCCTAGGGTTAATATGCATGCAATGGGAATTTTGGTGGTGCAGGATCCTGCTCACCCAATACTCTGCCAATGCAAAGAGTGACTTCATGGATTGCTTGGATGCAAAGTCTTGAGGAACGTACATGAACTGCTGTACCTGGCGCCTTATGCAAACACTTGCAAGCAATGGCTTCACACCCTTATGTCCCCACCTGGGGATGTACACTTCCAATGATGGAGACTCAACTTTCTGCTTGTAAATCAGTGCTTCCTCATTTGGATATTGAATCTCAGCATGGAATAGTGTGAGTAGCAGGAAGGATACCAGTTTTGATACCATCTAAATCTGCATCTATGGTCCCATATACTAGAATAATGTGCAAGGAAGAGAGGATTGTGTTTGTCCAGGAGGCAGGGGCTTTAATAAATCATCTCCCAAAGGGTGTCAGATTCCTGATACACTGACACCAATTTACCATGGAAACCTGAGTGTTTGTGTTGCAAACATGGGACCAGATCACTGCAACCAAGAACCATTATTGTGGAGATAAAATGGGCAGACATAGTGGATGGCGATTTCAAGCGACAGTGTAGTGTCATCCTGCATGACCAAAAGATAGTTTGTAGCATGTCTATGTCACATGAACCTAAAATGCAACCCTATGAAGATAGTATTTCTGAGGACCAATATCAGAATTTGCAATCTCTTTTTGACAAGCATTCCAAGGTTTTCAGCACAGGTGTCACTGACCTGGGATATATGGACGCCATTGAGGACAGCTAATATACCAAACATAAATCCCACTTTAATCAATTCCAGCTGAAAAAGTATTTGCATCAGTATAACAAATCACATATGTGTGTAGTTGTTATACTCCAAAACAGTTATTTGTCCTGTCATTGGGTACCTGTGATATTAATTGCTCAATAAACAATTGAAACTTTACCTCAAAGCAGCCACCCCACAAATGTCAATATAAGTCACCAATTATTTGTGATAAACTCATAATTATACTTGAATTTTAATCCTGACATATTGGCCACCAAAAAAACCTACTATTTTCCATGTTTGGTTTAGTTTTTCTGTTATCCATCCTGAAAGTTTGACATTTTAATCTTCCCTTTGATTTCCAAGATGTTCAGTTTCCTCATTTCATAGAAAAAGAGTAAAGCAAAATTTTGAAAATCGCTGAATGGTTTTTGCACTTCACACATTACAGAATCAAAAGTCCCTAACCAGATTAAATTTCAGCCAGCCATTTTCTTGGAATAACCATTCTTATGTGGGGTTGTCATCCAATTATCCTTTCTCAGAAAACAAGCTTCAATGGCCTTTGATTTTGATCACTGTCCTCTGAAACAATACCGTTTGGCTAAGTTGAGCCGATATTTGAACAAAACATCGTAAGCATTGTCCCTGCTAACCATTTAGTGAGGTTGTCAATCAATTATTGGCAAATCACATGAATAAAAGAGCCTGGTTTGGTTTCAAAGCATGACTTCATGGAGGTGGTCGTTTGGTTTTGGTCTTCCGCCCCCTACCTCTTCATCCCGTTTTTAGGGATAGTGTTTTATTATATTTACTTGTACCTATATACTTTGTGTAGTCAGCTTGTTAGACTTGCCTGTACACTTTACTTAGTTAGCTTGTCATTATTTTGTTGTTATGTTTTCAGTGAGTTTCATTTCGCTTTCCAACCTGAGTTTTGTATTGCTGTTTTGTGTGTATTCCCTAATGTTCACGTTTATGTTTATTTGTTTCAATGTGTTTATTTGTACTTTTATTTCCTCATCCCTGGGTTTTGATAAAATAATATGTATATGGGTATTGTTGACTTAAGTGCCAGTTTTTTTCCACACCTGTCTTTGGTGTGCAGGCCAACTGGTGTAATCCATTTGGGCATGGTCTTTGAATGGACATCATATGATGATTCCTGCTCCCTCAGAACATTTAAAGTCTTCCTTCATTAGAGTGCAAAACAAGCAAGATATCTAGTAAGTAAACCACTAAGGCTATGATATGTTAGCATGTTTGCATCTTTTCCCTGCTCGCAAACATACTTTTGGCATGCCACCTGATTTTTACGGTGCTGACATGATGCCACTCTCGTTTTGCTGACTGCTCAGTATGATTGACGGGTGGTATTGTTCCACTTGGTGGCTGAAAACCAAAAGAACAACACATGAAAGTTCATGTGACTGCATGCCTTTTTTTTTTTTTTTTTGTTTTTTTTGTTTTTTTTTTTTTTTCTTTCATTTATTCCATATTTCTACATTGGTTCATAGCTTAAAATTTTGAGAACTTATAGCAAGGACATTCATCATCCTGTAAAAACCATTATAATCTCAAATCGCCCATACAAAGGTTTTTGACATCTTACCTGTCCTGAAACACAAGATAAATCTGGTGAAAGATAAGCCTATCTGGATTCCCCATCACTGAGTCCAACCTCTTCTGCAGAAAGTAGACAGGAAACATTGTGAAAACTTGCTAATGCAAGGCATCATATGCAAGAGATACAGCCCTTGGGCATTCATATCAGCACTTGTAAGGAAAAAGAATAATCAAGTGCAGTTATATATGGATTATAGGCCCTTGAACCAGAAAACTAGGAAGGAAGCTTACCCTCTCCCTAAGATTGAGGAGGCACTGGAAGCACCAGGATCCCACTTCTTCTGCCCTGTGTTTTGTTTAATTATTGTGGGAAATAAACTTGTGGCTTTACCTCTGTGATGTTATCATTAAAAAGTATATTTTGTGACTTAAATCTCAACTTTCTTAACTTGGTAACACCGCACTTGGCTTGTTTGGGTGTGGGTTCATGTGCAGCTTTCCATATTTGGGGACCAGTAGGTGGTTTGTGCTAATTTGTTTTTACATCAATAGCAAATTTCAAAGTAATCAGAACAACGACAGTTATAAGTCTGAACTGGCCCATTCTTCCCTCCATGGCTAATGGTTTCCTGTGAGCGACCCTTGTCAATGGCTGTGTTTGTCTGCAGGGCTCATGGACTAATGACTGTGCAAACAGTGACTTAGTTCTTTATCATGCCCATGTGAACAAACCCATATGCCAGGCACTGCTTAAACTTTTTGGTGTAAACAAATGTTTTGAGCTCAATTTTCTCACATAAATTTTATTCACACATCTGAGTTTTTGGTAGGATGTACTTTAAGTGTCAGACTATCCCAAAATATGAAAAAATGATTAGAGGTTATCCAAAGGATCTGACTTTAGATCTTTCACCTGAAAGTGGGCCTTGGTGGAGGAAGTCAGAGAATATCTGCTGGGAGCACATTGTGTGGTTTATACTGACAATAACTCACTCAATTACTTCATATCCAAGGCAAAGCTTAGTGTGTGTGAAATGGGATGGAGGTCTCAGCTGTCCCAGTTCAATTTGTAGATCACATATAGCTGTGGACAGACCAACCAGCATGCTGATGCTATACCCTTGTTGAAGGTCGAAATTTGCACCTTGTAGTTTCAGACTCTAACATAGAAAGTTCTGGTTGGTTCCATTTGTTTAGTCCACATCCATGTGGGAAAAGTGAATGCAATTCTAAATTTATATTTGTACCTCACAACAATATGGCATAAAATACATCAATAATAAATTGACATATTGGTGAAACATATTTTATGTCTAACCATAAAATATCCATATGTTCTTCTGTATTGACCATTTGCAGTGATAGCAATACAGGAAAATAAAGAAAAGTTATGAAAAGATGTATCTGTTTGTTGCTGCTAGGTGTCCCACTTGCCCCTCAGTTTTCAGCAAATGTTTCAATGCTACTGCTAACATGATGTGAGATGATCTGATACTATCTTTTCTTCAAGCTTAAAAGATAAAATAATAATTATATGTGAGATGAATAGAGTACTTATAGCATGGGCAGCTTTTAAGCTGCTCTGAGCTGCTTCTGAAGTCCCCCAGTTGCTCCAAGCTTCACTTCAAAATATTTTCTAAATTTCTAGGAGCTGCTCCTATTTTATTACAAATCAAAATTCATTTATAGAGGTGTGTTTACCCGGACGATTAAATTAAACTGACAAAAAAAGGAACCCAAACTTATTCACCCTTATCCTCTTCTCTTCTGGAACGGATGTATGAAAATAAACCAGAACAATTCATCAAATTAATTAATATCATCACTGAATGCAGTCATTCAAAAGACTAAAACTTTATACTGCATCTTTGAGATATTTTTTGGCTGTGACTCTCCAAAAGTTGAATTGTTTTCGGTTGGTCCTTTGCACATCATATAAGCTATTCCCTGCTCTAGCTTAATAAAAATCTTTACTGATAGAGGAAAGACACTTCTTATGACTGCCATTATGAAAAGTATTTTTACACCAACTAATGGCAGCATTGACATAAAGTGAGTATAAGAAGCTGAACATCAAAGTTGGGTATGACTTTTGTGTAAATGTTTTGGCTAATTGTTACATATCCAAAGATTTTTACATTGTTCTGACCAAATTAGCCATGAAATTAGAAACAAAATATTTTTTTCTTTTTTCTTCATGCCATTTTGAAGTGCAATTATGTTATCTTTTTGTCTGATCTAGAGTAATATTCCAAACAACTTTAACTCGATATGCATTTTATTGAAATATTTTTTTTTACAATTAACCAAGAATACTAGTCCACACAACTGCCATCCAATACTGTAAATACACACAAAATATTGTTAACACAAGGATATGTATACTATAGTATTCTTTAGAAATAAGGCACACCGTAGGCACAGTATGTTAGAATAATGTGGCCCAGCATCGGCAACATTGGCCAAATGTTGTTCTAGTAAAGTAAATTTAAATGGGTCACATAATTATATACTGCTGAACCTGCATTACCAGATTCATTGTACTCATATCCTGACCAAAATACGGTAACTGGTTTGCTTATTTACCCGTTCCATATCTAATTGGATTTGTGTCTTTTTGCCCAGAACCACTTCCTAGTAGTCATTCCCTTATTGTGCAGTCCAAACTCTTCACTCTCCCTATCTAACCAAAAAACATAGGGAAGTACTATTTCACCATATTGCATAAGTTCCTCTGTAAAATTTTGACATAGGCTGTATTAGCCCAAATAAATTTGAGGGTTTTCAGTGGGGTACTACTCAACATGTCTTGGAGCCTTTTACGCATTACGCAATTTCTTCATCATCAACATCAATCAATGAAGCGTTTTCTTCCTGAACTAAAATGCTAAAATGAGACGTCTACCGAGATGATATGCCTTGGAACATATAAAGAGCAATTATACCACCTTTTCTAAGTTTTGAAAGAAGAAACTACAACAAAACTATCAATTTTATTCCTTCTTTTACCCTCATGATATATGTCTATTTACAACTAGCTTTTTGAAAAGTATATTTGCAAACTGTAGTAAACAGAAGTGGGAGTAGCTATGTGGCACTTACCAACCACCTTGCTGGCAGAGGATGGGATCCTGACACTCATTGAAAGAATGTAGGCCAGAAGGACCACCTTACAGGTTTGCTGGGAATGTGGAATATACAATGTTGACAGCCCGTGACTCGTCTTTATATGCCAAAAGCACTGGGAACTATTGTTTTGTGTTAAATTATGGTTTACCAGGCAAGATAAGTAAGGAAAATAAATCTTCCTTTATTGCTAGCTGAGGTCAACAACTCAGTTATTGATCCAGCTTCCGAGGAGGATTTTGAAGAAGATGAAATAATATGTACACTCAGACTAACTGTTTTAAGATAGAGTTGCCATACCTTGGTAAAAGTCACAAAAGTGCAACTCCCATTTTTAGCGTAGTTAAACAGAATAGTTTTTTGTGGCACAACATTTCAAAACATCCCCATCAGTACATCATTCTGATTCGTACTTGGCAGTCCCTTATTCAGCTTGAGTTTCATTTCTTTTACTTTTTGACAAATCTGAGTCCATTTACCATTCCCCGAGTATTGATCCATTTGGTTGAAATTAGGTCTATAACAAATGGTGATTGAAGGGTTTTCCTGTGCTCTTCTCCACCTCAGCATTTTGGCCAAACACAACTACTGTTTTTTTTATAATTTTTTGCTCGCTAGAATATCCGCAATTTCGGCAGGAAAAGGCATTTCACCTAGAGGCTAAATTTTATTTCGTTTCAGATGAAACAGAGTGGAACAGAGAAGACTCGGTGTACAATGGTGGATACATCTTACATACAATAATATCTGACGGGGTAAAGCTTGTGCATTGTGCTCTGATTTGCGGCTCCCTGAGGCCAGAGTGCATGTCATTCCATATTCGTGTACATAATAAGATGTGCTATTTATACAGTGTGGACAACAAGCCACAAACTATTTCCAATGTAAATTGGATATTCTATGTGCCCGAGTTTTAGTGATGATACCACCAATGGCTGCTAAATAGCTTGTGTGAGCTACACCCAAAGGAATCTCATGTGGGACGGATCATTCAATACATCCAGTTATCTACCTGATCATGTTGATCACAAAGTGTGAACAAGAACAAAAACATATCTTAAGTAGCACAATCTCTTTATGGTGGACAGTGATTTTGCCTTTTTTTCTACTGTAAACATTTATTACCTTGTCCCATTAAAAAAAATGTACCAAGGATAAATTTCCTAATTAGCCTTCATGCAAAGATTCAAACTCACAATTCATAACAATGACAACCATAAGTGGTCGATTGAAAATCCTTATGGACCCATATTACTGTCTTAATACTGCTGCAAAACTAGTACTTCTGATCAGGTATAATGTGTCAACTATTTATATGCTGTGGGATATATTGTTGCCCTGAGTTCCTCGGCATCAAGAATGTTTTCACTATATAAGGCACTCTAAAAAGGCATAAATAAGCCCAATACCAAGACAGAGTCAACTTTCAGAAATTATGCTTTTGTGCATAACAATAAAGACTCTTGTAAAACCAGAAACTGAAACTTGAGTTTGCTGTGGGAAAAGGTGTGTGCAAGGTTTTTGGTAGCTCTATAATCTTGCGGTGTAGCTTCAATGAAAATAACGTAAAAAAACCCTGCAATTTTGGACAGTTTTTAGGCTAATTCCATTTAGAAAGTAAAGTAGCACAAAAATCATGTTTCTATCTTCCAGTCTGTTTCATCAAAAGGATGGACTGTTATTAGCCTTGTTTGACAGATGTTCAAGTCTGTTCCTGTGCAAAGTTTGGATTGTGTCCAGCTTGGATCAATTGACAGCATTAACTCTTTTTGTGCCAATACAAGGCCTGTGTATTAGTTTCCCACTACAACTTCATACCTCGTTGTCTTAGTAACCATAGATAGTAGGTCCTATCTCCTTTACATTTTGCTATTTTTTTATTTTTTGGTCGTCGTGTATATTAGCTGTGAAAGTACTGATACTTTCCCAGACCAAACTGTTTCAGGGTTTTCAGGTGAATTTTATTTGTACAGATGTTTCTTTCTATTTCAGGTGTCTTATTGGAGAATATTTATTACTATTGTCGTTTTTGTATCTTTCTGTAACTTTGGTATGAGAGGTTCATTACAAACGGTTGCCTTCTCGGATCATGGCTAATTCTAGTACGATTTTAGATGGTCTTGGTGGTTTTGACGCGAACTCTTTAACTTATTGATAGATTTACATACGGTGCATAATGAAAACAACCCAAATTTATTGGTACCCTAGCGAATCAAACAGTCTCCATATTTTGATACTGATCAACTCATAAACCATTAAAAAAATGCAAAATCACTTTACAATTATCAGTCTAAATTGCGAATCACTTAATGCTAAATTTGGCGAATTACCAATTTTTTTATATAATTTAAAAGCACATGACTGTTTACCGAGTGCTTTTTGTTTGCTAGAAACTCGGCTCAGTAACAACTGCGATCTGTCTCTTTTACAATTGGAAAATTATGTTTTAATTTCGCGAGGTAAAATATGTTCAACCCATGGAGGCTCAACTATTTATCTCAGGGATTCTTATAGTTATAAATTAATTGATGTCTATTCCCTGTCTGATATATATCAAGGTCAATATATTGAAGTAAAAATTAATAATATTGATAAAAAGTTGGTCATTGGAAACATATATAGACCTCCGTGGGACCTAAATGAAAATTATAATACTTTCATTGATGAGTTAACTGTGGTTTTAAAATAATATGTTACAACTAAAAAGTGAAGTAATTATAGCTGGTGATTTTAATATTGATCTCTTGAAAAATCACGATAGACCTGTCTTTGGCCAGTTCTTTGATTCAATTACATCTTTAAGTTCGTTCTTTTCCTCAAATTACATTCCCCACAAGGCTTTCTGCTCGTCGGGGAACTGTTATTGATCACTTTTTAATAAAATTAATTGACACAATCATAATATCCTCTAATTCAGGTATCCTAACATGTAGGATTTCCGACCACTTTCCATATTTTATTTGTGTAAATGTTGCTAATATGAAAAATGATATTCCACCTAAATACATCCAGATTTGTAATCCAATACCTGACGCTGGGAATAAATTGAAGAAAAAATTTAACTGATGCTCGCATTTGTGACCACTTAAGTATGGATTTGCATAGTGCACGATGTACTTGTCCTTAAGCTTTCTAAAGTTTTTTCCCAATGAGTAGTTTATCTCTAGTTTTAGCGCGGGGGACAAAAATTATGATATTGATGATTGGTTACACCGGTTGAAAGCAGACTTTAAATGGGTAAGATACTTGGACGCATCATGGAATAAACCCTGTTCCATCGATGCCCCCGGTGTAAAGGGGTAGTTTTCCTAATAAAATTATTTATTTATTTATTTATTATTTACAAACCATTGGCATTGGGTGCGGAATTCGCTATTTGGTATTTTAAAGAGGTAGCATCCAAAATGTATGTGTGATTAGTGTTAAGGGAAGGTTAATTTGTCAAAAGAATGTAATGGACAATATATATGTATATATACATGGAGCTATGAGAAGCCTATTGATGGTTGCATGCGCATGTAAAAAGTAAATTTAAAATAGTAAATGGATGCTGTTCCACGTACGGCTCAATGCTGAACGTAGATACAGCCCTACCACACACAAATCTTTACACAAATCCTTACTTTGTAATATAGACGGCTTATTGTAATATACTTGGACGCATCATGGAATAAACCCCATACCATCGATGCCCCCGCTGTAAAGGGGTGGTTTTCCGAATAAATTATTATTGTATATTATAATTATTATTATTATTAGTGATCCAAATGTATCATATTCTTTTCTGCAAACTGTTATCACTCGTGCACTTGATAATCATTTTCCAATTAAAACGGTTAAATATAAAAAGCATAAACACAAAAAGAATCCGTGGATCACTCAAGGAATCATTCGGTCTATTTCATGAAGGGATTACCTCTATAAATATTTGAAAGAACTTCCTCGTGATAGTGAGGAATATGTTGGTTCTAATAATCTTAAAACTTTTAATAAAATTTTGAAAAACAGTATACGGGTAGCTAAGAGAGATTTCTTTAAGTCGCGTTTTGAAAGATATAAAAATGATACTAAGAACACTTGGATGACTATTAATGGTATTCTGAATAGACATAAAAAGAGATTCAAATTTCCAGAGTATTTTAAGATAAATGGGGAGACTGTTAGCGATAAAACCATTATCGCTAATAGCCTTAATTCATTTTTTACCAACATTGGTCGTAATTTAGCCTCCCTGATAGAATGCTGAATATTCTTTTAGCAGCCATCTTACGAGCCCGATTCCTCATTCTTTTACTTTTAATATTGTTACTGAGAAAATTATCTTCGATATTATAAATTAATTTACAGGTAAACAAAGCTATGGTCATGACAGATTATCAACAAATTTATTAAAGATCATTAAACTGGAACTCTCGGTTCCGATAACTTTAATTGTAAATCAGTCACTAACGACTGGAGTATTCCCCGACTTATTGAAGATAGCAAAAGTGGTGCCAATTTTTAAGAGGGGCGACCCCTCACTTATGGAAAATTACAGGCCTATATCTGTACTGCCCGCAATTTCTTTTTTTTAAGTAATGTACACTCAAATCTTTTAGTACTTTAAATTATACAATTTTTTCATGATGGTCAGTATGGTTTTCGTGAAAACCTTTCTACTGAACATGCAGCTTTGGAATTTATTGATCGTATATTATTAGATATGGATAAGGGGAAAACCCCTTTAAGTATATTTTAAGATCTTTCCAAAGCTTTCGACACCTTGAATCATGATATTCTACTTTATAAATTAAGATGTCATGGTGTCAATGGAATTGCGTTAGATCTTTTTACAAGTTATCTCACAAATAGAAAACAATTTGTTGTTCATGAAGAGATAAATTCCAACTCTTCAGAAATCTCTAAATTTTCTTCCTTCTTACATTTTACAAACTATTTACTGTTCCTTAATTCTTCCGAGATTCAACTACTGTCTTCTCGCATGGGGTCATAAAATCAGGATGACAGATGGCGCTGCCAGACACTGCCAGGACATGACAGGCTGTATCCAGAAAATCTCTATTTCATGTGAGTAGCTCATCAGAGAGACAATCCAAAATTAGTGCATTTTGCTGCTGAAAGCGCCGAGAAGGCTGTGGAAATAACATTGTGGTCTATCACCTCTGGTATGATTTATGTACCTGTTTCAATCTATACCACATGCAGGATTCCAGACCAACAGTATATCTGCCATATCCAGTAAATGTATGGGGCGCTCAGCCTACCATGACCAGCATTATGTAACTCCATTCAGAGGACTTGGGCATTGTTTACACCTTTGTTTATATCATTGTATACCCATGACCTGAACTCTGCGAACTGTGTTTCTGCACTGTAACATACACAGTGTTGAAGTGAGTTTCTGCACTGTAACATACACAGTGTCAAACTGTTGAACTGAAAGTGAAGTAATTATAAGTCAAACTCAAAGCATGTCTTCCAAGCAAGTAAAAGAAAAAAGTGGACGTTCTAGTTCTAGATTGGCCTCTAAATCTGAAGAAGAGGATTATCCTTCAGATGAAAGTACAATGGTACTTGCAGTTATAGAGGCATTTTCAAACGAGCATGTGCTGACCAAACTAAGAAAGGCCCTGAACCCGAATCCCGATGAACTCTGTAATAAAATAAGCGCACTGATTGGTCACCATTTTAAAATACTGCAGGATGAACAAAACAAAAAAGATGACACCATCAAAGAACTGTAAAAAACTGTTGATGACCTCACAACAAAATGTGATGAGCTGGAACAATACTCCAAGAGAAATAATTTGAGAATTGCTGGAGTCAAGGAAACTGCCATGGAACATACAGATGATCTAGTGTTAAAACTGGCTAAGGATGCTCTGGAAGTTCCCCTCCTCTCATCGGAGATCGACCGTAGCCACCGCATTGGACCTCAGATTCCTGGAAAAACACGGGACATCATCGTGAAGTTGACTTCGTACCGTTACAGGAAAAGTCTGATGCAAAACAAGAAAAAACTCAAGACCAGTAAGCTAGATGACTTGGACACCTCACGCATTTATATAAATGATGACCTCACGAAACGGCGCGCAAACCTTTACTACAAAACTCAACTCCTGAAGCAGAACGGCAAAATCAATGATGCATGGACAACTGATTGAAGAATTCTTATCAAGGACAAAGCAAATAAAATATTGCCAATCATCAGTAGAAAGACTTGACAAAACATGTTACTTTATAAAAACGGACAGGTTACAATACATATGTCGCATGTGTCTATGATTTCAAATGTATTTTGCCCATGGTCCCTATATATATTATACACATACATGACATCCCTTTACCCATTTTTTTCTCTACTATTTTGCATGTGGTTTTTGTTCTACTTAATCACAACACCTCCTCGTATCCCTTGGAATTCAAGAGATCTAACAAATAGTTTTATACCAGTAATCTCACAAAATATAGTATTTATACTATTGATACATGCAACTTTTTTTCCCCACAAACCAATTCCAAATACATTTTATTTATGTATATATCAAGGGAGTTGCTCAACACAAAGAAGAAATAATATTTCATATTTCCGATACTTTTCTGTAAAACTACATCATATTGCTTTCAAGAAAACTGACATGATCATAGTTATTTTAGGTTTAATGGTAATTTTTTCTTTTTCTCTCTGATAGTACATGATTTCCAGATGTAATATCTGTGCACAAATGGTGAACCCAGTCTCGGTGAAACAGTGTTGTTGTACTATATGTAAATGTTTCTACCATCTTAAATGCATTGGTACCAATTATCAACGGGATTCACATTGGATATGTTCCCGATGCTTACAGTCTGAATTGCCTTTTAATAATGTTGATGATGATGATGTTTTCTTTACCAATATTTCAGAGCTGTGGTTTGATTTATCTAAAATTAACTTTGCTGAATTAAATAATAAACTATTCATACCATTTGAGATAAATGATGGGCGAAATCATCTCCCAATGTATGATAATGATCCGGACTTCCATTTTTCTCACAAACACACTTTGTGAATAGTCTCTGTAACATCCAGTATCACCTGGAGGATTCATTTAATGCCATGATAAATACAAACATGCCGGATCAATCATTATTGTCACTTTTTCATATTAACATAAGAAGCTTACCTGCTCATATTAAAGAGCTGGAAAATTACTTATCATTGATAAATTATAAGTTCCGTATTATTAGAATAACAGAAACATGGCTAAAGGAATCCAACCATGAAATATATAATTTATTAAACTATAATCATTTGAAAAGGTATCGAAGTGAGAGAGATGGCGGACGTGTGTCCTTGTTTATTGATTGTGAACTGAATTATATGGTACGAGATGATTTATCTGTTGTGAATGATGTTATCGAGACTATTTTTGCTGAAATCCAATCTGATACATTAACTGCTTTACCTTCTGAAAATATCATAGTGGGAGTTATTCATAGACCACCAGGTGCCTCTGTTGATAGTTTCAATGCCCAATTGGAAAATATGTTAGATACCATAAAGTCTGAAAAGAAATCCTGTTACTTGATTGGTGATTTTAATATTAATTTGCTAAACAATGAAACTCATTTAGGAGCCTCATCTTTTTTTGACCTTATGTTTTCAAACTTTTATTTGCCATCCATAAATAGACCCACCCGCGTAACAGACAACACCGCTACTCTTATTGATAATATTTTCAGCAACGTATCCGACTCTGAAAACATTCCTATCAATGGTATATTATACACAGACATCTCAGACCATTTCCCCATTTTCCGTATATGCGTTAAAAAATTAATGTAACTAAACCTCTACCTCATTTCAAACAAATTATCAACGATAAAACTCTAAATGATCTAAAAGTCCGTCTTGGCTCACATAACTGGGACTCTGTTATGTTAAGTCATGATCCAAATGAAGCTTTTTCAGGATTTTGGAAAGATTTTCAACATCATTATACAAAAGCAATTCCTGTCAGAGCTTTTTCATCTGCATATAAATTGAGAAAACCATGGCTTACGGAAGGCTTGCTAAATTGAATTAAAAGGAAAAACAAATTGTATCAAAAAAAAACAAAAATAAATCAAAATACACCTCTTATCGAAACCGTCTGACGCATCTTTTGCGAATCGCAGAAAGGCGTTATTATAGTAATATTTTTGAACAAAATAAACAAAACTTGTCTCAAGTGTGGAAAGTTATAAATGGGATCATAAATAAACATAAAATGACTACAAAAACCAGCAGATTTAAGCACAATAATAAAATTCTAACAGAAGCAAAAGATATAGCAAACCAATTAAACCTATACTTCACAACTGTTGGTTCCAATCTTGCCATAAATATCCGAGATGTAGGAATCAAACCTGAATTTTTCTTGCAGGCCCAGTATATTAATTCTTTCTTTTTTTCACCAGTTACTGATAATGATATTCAAATACTGATAAATTCATTGAGAGATTCTAGTCCTGGCTGTGACGATATAAAACCTTAAGTCGTCAAATATGTGTCAACTGAAATAGTCACGTCCCTAACTCATATTATCAATGTATCTTTAGAAACTGGTATTTTTCCCAATGATTTGAAAATTGCAAAAGTTCTTCCATTGTTTAAAAAAGGAGACCGCGAAATTTTTTCAAATTATAGACCTATTTCTTTACTTACATGTTTTTCAAAATTGTTTGAAAGAGTAGCATGCAATCAACTTCTATGATATTTAGATAAATTAGATATATTATATCAATTTCAATTTGGTTTTCGCAAGCAATATAACACTGACCTAGCAGTAAGTTTCTTATCAAACAGGATAGGAGAAGCCCTTGAGAAACAAGAACATTCCACAGGTATTTTTATTGACCTTTCAAAAACTTTCGATACTGTTGATCATAATATATTATTAAACAAGCTAAATTCATATGGTATCAGAGGAGTGCCACTTCAGTGGTTCTCATCATATTTATCAGAGCATCAGCAATATGTTCATTATCAAAACACAAAGTCTAATTTATTAACAATAACACATGGTGTCCCTCAAGGATCAATCTTGGGTCCGTTATTGTTCCTTTTATACGTAAATGATTTATTTGTAGCATGTCCAGAATGTTTGTGTCTACTATTTGCAGATGACACTAGTTTATTTTCCTCTGATAAAAATTTTAAACACTTATTACAAAATGTTAACCAAACCTTAGTTATGGTTTCCAAATGGTTTCAGGTTGATAAGCTTTCTGTCAATGTGGAGAAAACCAATTATATGGTGTATCATTTAAGAAAGAAAAATTATGGTAATTTTGAAATTTCAATCAATGATTCTATAATTCAGCAGGTAACAAAAGTAAAGTTCTTAGGCATATGGATGGATGACCATTTAAACTGGAAATCTCATATAGCATATATATCTGGAAAAATCAGCCAAGTAATTGGGATTTTGAAAAAGGTGAAACAAAGTGTGGGTACTACTATTTTAAGGAATTCATATTATGCTTTAATTTATCCATATTTTACTTACTGTAATATCACATGGGCTGCTAATTATAGGTCAAATCTGGATTGTTTAGTTAAACTTCAGAAAAGAATTGTACGTATAATATCAAATTCCAGCAGCAATGAGCATACTGCGCAAATTTTCTATGATCTACATATTATGAAATTTGAATCAATACACAAATTTGTTACTGATGTGTTTATGGATAAAACTATTAATAATCTTGTCCCAAATTTTATAAGGGATTTATTTGTTGAAAATCAGAATAACCATGATTATGATACCAGACAGAAATATAATGTTCATATTTTCAATTACCGTACCAATAAATCTTTTTTTTCTATTAAATTTAATGCACCAACTGTATGGAATGAAATTCCACATCACATAAGACAAGCACCATCCCTTCATATCTTTAAAAGAAAACTTAGAAACATTCTAAAGATGTAATTTATTCTATCATATTATTTATGAAAGAATATCATCAACCCTTTTCCTTTGTACACTTTGCACTAATATTTTGTCATTAACGTAAACATGTTTATGAAGTGTGGAGTATCTGAAGTGATTATGTTGATTATTGTACAAATTAGAAATACCAGAAGTGTCTGTACTTATACTATTGCAAATGTTTATTTTGTATCTTGAGTTTTCATGGCCGAGGGTCATATAAGCCCATCAAGGTTTCTACCCTCAAATTTCATTTGCTGTATAGTTTGAATGATGTATTTATGAAAATAAACTTCAACTTCAACGACGTGTAAAGCTTCAGAAAAAGGCCATTCGCATAATTAATCATAGTAATTATAATGCCCACACCGGTCCCATCTTCAAATCTAGAAATTTACTTAGGTTAAAAGATATTTACAAATTACAGGCTTTAAAATGCTATTATAAACTCTTAAATAATCGACTTTGTGTGTACTTTTCTACATTTTTGATTATGTCAACAAAACCAAGTCTATGAACATGACACGAGAAGGCAAGAGTTATTAGTAATGCATACTCAACGTGTATTTGCCAAAAATGTTTACGCCATGAAGTTATCCATATTGTTAATGAAACCCCTCAAGATGTAATTGAAAAAGTACATACTCACAGTTACTTTGGTTTTTCATATGATATAAAGAAAGCAATTATTCTGAACTACTCAGATACATGTACAATCCCAAACTGTTATATCCGTAGTACAAATTTATTCGTTAAAGTTGGATTTTTTTCTTTGGAAAAGCACATATTCTGTAAATTTTACCAAAATAATGGCTTTCATGTTCACAAATATTTTTTGATACCATATGTTTGTAGGTGGCACACATGATAGCGGTCTGATAAAGACCTTAATGTGTGTCTCCCTGACCAAGATATAATTTTACCTTTTTTTTTCTTTCATTTGTTATATTGAATTGACGTGAGTGTTTTAATCAACAAGTATATGGTTTTCATCTGTATGTATTATCTGGTCGAATAAAGTTTTTCCTGATTCCTGTCTTCCCTGGAGGGTTACGGTCCACTGCATATGTGGGCAAGTGGAATATTACTGATATGTTGGAAATAAAGAATCCTTGGCATAGACAGATGGAAATCTATGCTTTTAACCTTAATACGAGCACGAAATAAACATGAATTTGGTATTTTTCAACTTAAATATCTTCAAAAGACACTGATTTAGTGAGAAAGGGGTAGGTAGCACTGTCTGTGACAGTGATATGCCCGGGTATCCTCCATGATTGATAGGCATGAACCCCGTGCTCTCTGGCGGGAAAGTAATATGCGTGTCTCGTATTGAGTCTTAAGTTATCCTAATTATAATAAACTGTCCTCTAATGCAATAAGGGTACTAGTTTCATGTTGTTTATGAAAGGACCTTTCATTTAAGTACCAATTTTCCTGTAGTTACATAAAATGTAACAGTCCAGGTCAGCAGCTTTTCTCAGGGTGCTGTGGACACATTACACCCAAAGCGTGCTAAGGAAAGCTGCTGACTTTGCCCAAGGTCAGGTACTGTAAATGTTAAAATGTATGATGTAGACAAACAGAAATGTACTGGTCTTACTGTGCAAACTGAAAAGTGCAGTACTTTGTCACTTCTGACTTCACTATGCTGAAGCTAGACTGGCGTTTTTTTCTTTGTGTTCAAAAGTTAATACTACTTACAAGCCTTGTATTCTATTCATTCGTTTAGTAAGGCACTTTGTTTGTGCAATATAATGAATACAGTTTTCTCATTTACAAATAAAGAAAAGAAATCCCGTATTTCCCTTCTCTTCAAAATAGATGATAGCAAAATAAATATATTTCGACATTTAGTGTTTCGTTTTCAGTTGAGATACTACTTGTCTATAGATATTTATAAGGTATACGAAATAAAATATTGCTCTCAAATATTAATTCAAATGAAATGTATTGTTGACACGCTACATATACATAACACTTTGTGAAATTAACATTACTTGTGTTTAGCCAGTAAAAATAGCAATATTCAACACTTGTTGTGTCAACAAGAGCAATAATACTCCTTATACGTAAAAAACAATTGCGTGGCATTGCAGTGAATGCGTTATATGGCGTGATAATGGAAACAAACATTATCCTCAATAGGGTTCAAATATTGTGATGTTTGGCATTAGTTGCATTTGTTATGATATGGGATATTTTTCCACACGGAACGTACTCTTCATGTTTGTTGAAAATTCGTATGCCATAAAAATAAGTTGGCACTATATAGCATGGTTGAAAAGTACCCCCCCCCCCGTTTGCATTAATAGGGGGACTGGGGCATTATAAAGCTGTTGTAGTTGAAGTTCTGAGATTGTATCTACTAGTTTATATTTGTGACGAACAGCCATTCTCAGTGTTAGATGTGTGAGTTTTCTTTCACATCATACATGAAATACATATTTCAGGGTTCTGATTTCTCATATTTCAAGGCACTGATCGTTGTTCAGTTCAACCTATATTCAAGATTGTCCATACGTCGATTATTTATTAACTTGTCAGCCAGCCAGTGATTTTAAATCATGGATCAAATATAGCTGCTTCACTATTTATGGCACGGGCTGTTGTTAAGACAGTCTAGCTGCGCGTTACTGCTAATCAGACGCATACAAAAGAACCATGTTTAGAGGCAGACACCAACGTGAATGTAGACTGCACCTTCCATCTGGAAATACATCCGTTTGAAATTTATGTGTTTTATTATTTACACTGGAAGGGTTTCTGTACCATACAAGCACACAGCAGATAAACTCCAATTTCTCTGTTAGTTAAAGGAAATGAGAAGTGAAGCTGCCGCCAGGGGAAAATCGGGCCACTTTCAACCCATCAGGAGGGGCTCAGTAAGAGATACGTCACGCCTGAAGGACCTACGTCACTGCTAAACTTGATAACATGGGTTGATTATAGCGCATTAATCTTAATTTGGTATATTGGGACTTTATTATGAAACACAAAGTGTGCCTTAGTGAAATCATGAAAAATTAGCACTGTAAACATTAAAAATTACCGAATTACGATTATGTTTGTCGAATTATGTAAAATGCACGAATAAATGAAGCAGATGGGCAAAACTACTTTTTCTCTCTGAGTGAGCCGGTCATACTACACGTGGTTGCAAAGCATGGCAGAGCGTGACGTGAAGACGAAATCTGCACCGCGTTCATCGCCAAAATACGGCAAAGTAAGGCTGTACAGAAAGGATTACGAGCTGTTCCATACGTATAGAAAGGCCTACGGATTCAGGACAGCGACCAAATTTGGGGAATTTGTGATAAAAAAGTAAGTTTAACGTTTGGATTTGTTGCATCTTTTCGTAGCCAGATGATGTAATTTCTGTAATGAGTGGTCATTTCACACTGCTGAAAGTGAATGTCCCTGGTGTTTCATAAGTTGGGCTCTGTAATTTTAAGTATTTTTACTTAGCTTTTACCAGGTTGTTAACGTCGACAAAAAATTAATAGACTGTGCCTGTGGTATTTTCCGCTAGCACATCAACTTCAAGTTCGATCACGATTGCGGGTTTGCATGCGAGGCAGTTCCGGGGAGATCCGTCCAGAAACTATGTAAATGAAATGGCTTTGCAAGGTAGAGAAACTCCTCTAGAGTCATCTGTCATTGTCTTCATATTGTATGTGGGCTAAAATATTACCTATCTAATAGTATTGTCGACCAAAATATTCACATCCGTATGAAAAAGATACGATCGCACGGGCGAGCAATAATGCAAGAATTTAACCGCTTCGCGATAGTGCTGGACATGCTGGACGGGTGTTTGTAGTGAAAGCTGGGCAAGGTACATCCATTATAAAAACCAACAATTTTTTGTTGTTTTTTCAGACTCATAGATTGCACGGAAAATCATGCTACTGGTACAGCTGTGGAAACAGGAGTCACAAGACCCACGCAAAATGTGCATTCAACTCCCAGACAAGGCTGTGGACAGAAAAAGCTGTTCATATCTCCAGTCACACCAATACCCCAGAAAGTCAACAAAAGTGCGAAAAGAAAGCTGATAGAAAGTGCAAGTCGAACACCTGATCAGTCTTCATTTGCTGGAGTGGAAAGCTTGGATTTGGAGTAAGTTTTGTGCTTCTATTATTTTGATTTATAAACCATTTATTAATTATCCGAGCTTTTGAGTAATAGGATGGAGGAATTAATCTATTTCCTCCATGGTAATAGGTATCACTGTGAATACAACGAATTGGATATAGGGCTCGGATGTTTTGAGGCAAGACGCCAAGAGTGATGGACTGAGGGTACCGATCACTAACCAAAACAGGGGCCAATTGTGATACTTATGAAGTTGAATTTAGGTAGGAAGCGGGCATTAAAAAAATAAAATAAAATAAAAAAAGATGAATCTTGTAAAATGATTATTAAGGGGAAGTTCTGCCCAATTTTTTTTTCATGGCAGGACTTGAGTGAGTTGTCAATATTTTTGCCCCCCCCCCCCATTCAGAAGGGATTGATGGAATTACACAATTTCAAAGTGTCATGATGATGTTCATTGTTGATGATAAAGTCAAATGGTGCTCCAGCCAATGCTGCACATGATTTAAACCATAAATGAAAGAATTTCAGGTACTTAGTTTTTGGATACAGTAATACAGTAGTCGATAAATCCAAGTTTGGAAGATTTGATCTCTGACTTCCTCTACATAACAGTGTCCCATGTTTTCAAAAATGAGCTTTGAATAATCAGTGTGGAAAGGACTTGAAAAAATAACAAGTCCTTCTGAGCAGGTAAGCTGGATGAACCATCCCAGGCAAAGTGAAAGTTATTTGAAGGAAAGCACCTGTTCTCAGTAATACTAAAATAGAGTGAAAATATGTTGAGATTTGTATCCATTGTTTATTTATTGATCTCAGCCAAAATGGATCCTAATGGAGCACTGTCAAAAAAATATTAAAAATTGGGTGCATTTTATGGACTTTCATTATTATCAGCTTAGACAAAATAATGACAAGAAAAGGAAAAAAAAACTGGTCACATCAATTGCACCTGAAATGACACAGTGATTTACTGAAATGTTCCGAATGTGGTCCTTTGAATTCAATAAATATTTTCGGCATGTCTGAATATGTTTCTAGTACACTAAATGTTCAGTTGCATGAATCTTTAAATACAAAGAGAAAGAGAGAGAGAGACCCAAAAAAAGAGAAAGAAAGAAAGAAAGGTAAGTTTGCATATTCATGTGCATGTAAACATGCCAGGTCACAATTTAAACATTTTTGGTTCCTCTTGCCAATTGGTTTTGACAAAATCCAACATTATTTCATGGCAAATTTTGTGATAGATAACAAATGCACTAAATATAATGAACTTTTTTTTATCATTACAGTGTAGACTTTGAAGATCCACCGGAACAAAACATAAGACCAGACAATGACAGCATACCAGATACATCATCTGGAACCATGGCTACACCATCCAATGACAATCCCACTGTCCTGCAAACTGTGACTGGGTCTACAACTAATGCAAGCGAACATGTGACATGTGCAACAGAACCTAATTCAAGTATCCTTGACTGTGGTGAGTGGGATACAGAAAATAGGGACAGGTCAAGACTTCTTGATGAGAACTACCAAGAAGCATATACAAAGCAGTTGGGTGCAGAAAAAGTGCTTGACATTGTGGCAAACAATGTGTTTGTGATGGTCTCAAAAGACAAACTGCTGAAACTATTCCACTCATGTGGAAATATTGACTGTTGCCAGCCCGCAAAAATTTCGCGTAAAAGAACAATAGGTGCTACACTAGAGGTGACATGGACCTGTGTTGAAGGCCACACCAACACGTGGACCTCTGCACATTATCTGACTGATCTAAGGGACACCTCTTTCAGTACCTTGAACTTTTTGCTTTCTGCTGCCATAGTTACTTCTGGCAACAGTTTTAACAAGATTGCTCTGTGGGCAAAAGCTCTCAATTTGACTTTTATATCAAAAAAGACACATGAGACAATACAGAAATTGTACACCTCAGATGCTATCCATATGTGGTGGAAAGCTATGCAAAATGACATTTTTTCCAAACTTGAAGGACAGTCACTTGATGTCAGTGGAGATGGCCGTTGCGACTCACCCGGCCACATGGCACAATTTTGTTTGTACAGTTTCATGGCACTGGACCATGTGATCCATATGGAATGATTGATAAACGAGAAGTCAAGCTGAAGTCTCCAAATATGGAGAAACTTGGCTGCCAAAGAGGTTTGGACTTCCTCGCCACAGTGTGCTGTGTTGCGAAATTTGTGTCAGATTCTCATACTCAAATCAAAGCGATGCTGCGGGATAAGTATCCTGACATTGTCCATCAACTTGACATTTTCCATAAGGCGGCCAATATAACAAAAAAAATCTCCGAGGAGGCAAACAAAAAGGATAACAAAGATCTGAGAGACTGGGTGCAGTCTGTGAGGAATCACTTCTGGCACAGTTGTGAACACTGTCAGGGAAGTGCCGACAGGCTCAAAGAAATATGGATTAGCATCCTGCATCACGTGAGTGGCCAGCACGAGTGGGCAACTGGGCAATGTTCACATGGGCCTCTGAGCACTGAGGATCAGACAAAACCAACTCTGGACCCGGATGGTATTCCAATGGAGGCCCTTCGTAGAGTCGTGATGGACAAGCAACTGTTGAAGGCCATCCCGTACTTTGTGCATTTCATGCACACACACATGCTCGAGTCATTTCACAATGTAATACTTGCATATTGTCCAAAGCGAATCAGTTTTACGTATGATGGCATGCTCACAAGGTCCCGCTTGGCTGCTATTGACCATAATCACCATTTGGGACGAAGTGCCCGCGTCAATAAGAAAGGGCGCAAAGTGTACACCAGAAAGTGGTCAAAGCGGACAAAGCGGTGGGTGTCTGTAGTAGTCAGGGAACCCAAAGATTATAAGTATCTGCCACAATTGCTCAGTGTTGCACTTCATCTAGACACAAGAAAGCCGTGCATGGCACAAAAGAACAAAGGAGGTGCCTGTGAATCATCCTAAGAATATTGCATCAAATTTGGCCGAATTACCTGGTGTCAATTCTTGGGACCTTGCTCAGGCAAAGATCAGTCGCTTTCGCAAAGGAAAATAATCCCGTTATGTTGTGATGTGATTCAAGTACTGAACTGATCAGTGTTTCTTAGTGGAATAAATTTGAATAAAATGTACTTTAGGCCAACACAAAATTTTGTCTGTTTCTGGTAACTGGCTAAAAGACGGGAAGGATGGATGGGATCTTCATTCTTTTACCTGTACTGGCTCTATTTGAGAGTCAGTATCTAAGAAAGACCATATGGTGGTCAAAATGTCCGTAAGGGACCAGTAAAATGTGTTTTTTTTTCTTTTAACCCATTACAATATTTTGACAGTGGTTGTGAAAGGGATGAATGAACAATTGAGACACATTTTCATTTTCAGCACATTTATTCTGAGATAAGCGGTTACTGTCAACATTTTATTTTTTATTTTTATTTTTTTTTTTGGTGCCAAAATTGTCAGACTAATTTGGCACAAGGAGATCATAAGTTCTAATGATCAGACAAACAGAAAAAGCAGCTGTATAACATTGGAAATGTGTAGTACTGCAATCCTTCACACTTTTTTGTCACGCAATTAGAAATTTGTAAAGTGACAGAAGATGGATGCATTATCCCAGCTGCCCCCTCCCACAGAACAATAGAAACTGAAGTAATCTCTGCACTCGCAAAAAAGGCATATATCCAAATGTTACTATGTCAACCACATTCCATTAGCCCCAAGTAATATGGGATTATTGTTTATTTTGTACAGGTTATTTCATGTTTCTTGAGCAGTAAATATGTATTTCTTTATCACTGGGGGAGTAGGTAATTTTGACTGCTCTAGAATCCTGGAAAATCCAGTTCAAAATAAACAAACCAGTGTGAAACAATGCAAATTCCATTGAAAGGTTTGTTTTTGTATTTGTTTTTTTTGGGGGGGGGGTTGTCTTGTGTGGATTTGTTGGTGAAATACCTAACCCATACCTGCTATACAAAATGTTCAGAAACAGTAAGTATCAAGATCAGTTATTTGATTGAAACATGAATGTTGATTTGTCACACCCTGACTTGTCCTCGAACAAAAGGTGTTCCATATGGTCTAATTGATTCTAAGTACCATGTCCAGTTATATCTAATTATCACACCATGCTTATTGCCTGAAACAAAGGGTGACCCAGCTTGAGGTCTGCCAAACTGTTATAGTCTATATATACCACATGGCCTGGCTACTCAGGAAAATAACTTGCACATTATGCTGGGTATCTGGTGCAATAGACTGACAGAGTAATATAATATGCACACATAAATAAGAACTTTTTCATCCCCACAACAATTTGTAGACAGCTTCTGTCACTTTAATTTAAAAAGCAATGCAAAGTTACAATGAAAATATTTCCTACCTTCAGTGAGTTTGCCCTGTTGGTGCACTTTGTACTTTTACATTTGCAGAGTTCGCCACACTCAACATGCAGCTGCCTGCAGTTGCATCCACGTTTACATGTCCCTTTGCATTGACAATTGCCGAACACTGGTGCTGGGGATGCCACTGGTAAATGACATTCTGAAAAGCTCACATACTGATTTGAGAGCAAAGAAACAGACTGGTTTGGTTCAGTCAAAGACTGGAACAAGAAGAAAGAGCGCTCTTGGTCTTGTTCAGCCATCACTGACCACTGTCACAATGACTTGTAAGTCCAGTGGCTGGGGAAGTGGCCCAAACAGGCTGGCACCAGCACGTGTGGGGTTGTTGTCAAAATATAGCCCATTTCCTGTCCTGAAAGTAGTGCTAAATCTGACCCTCCTTTATCATGAATATGCATGAGATAATCACTCAGGTGGCCACCTGGTGGCAGCAGCACTTCTCCTTTCCTTTAATGGAGCTGTCAGAATTCTTCAGTTTTTCAATCCGCCCAGGCTGCTGAATGTATTCTTAAAAGCAAGACGCTACCTTACAATTGCTGTGTTCTGGTTTCATATTCAGCATATGGGCTCTCTTGACGCCCATCAAATTATAGCATGATGACCTAATCACTGCTTGCATGGTATTAATGTTAAATATACCAAATTTGATTGTTCATTCAAAGAGGCAGAAATTGGCACTTAGAATCTTTGACTGAAACCTTCTCTTTAGTGAGCCAAAGTTTGCATGTTTAGCTGATCTGTACCAGATTTTCTACCATGCAACATTTCACTTCGTACAGTGGTGAAATTGGCTCTTTAAAATTTCACTGACTCATCAGCAGCATATTTCACGTGACATACATGTAACACTGGACGAAACTAGCATATGTGTGATATCATAACGGGACTCGACCGGCATAGAGTGGATATAACATCCTGGAAGTAGTGGACCAAAGTAATATGGATATATGAGATCCTCACGGCATTAGACTAACTTAACGTGAATGTGATATACTTTTCACGGGGGATCACAGTGCACAGGCATTCCCGCAAGTTGTCTAACATTAGTTCAACTCTTCTGGCCACCATCAGTGTCGATGTTAACACTTAAGATTTTGAAGCTAATGTCGTTAAATGCACAAAAAATGTGTATCGTGTGTGAAAGTATGACATTGTGTAATAAGGGAGACCTTTACCTACACTCTCAGGGTCACGGATGATGAAAATATATCTTTAAATGATTTTCTTGTGATGGCCGTTGTATGTGAATTTGAGAACACACATCTATATACCAGTACAGGAATGTTATACAAAGGTCTTTTAAATGTTGAGTCATGGTGGCACCACTGGAAGCACTTAGGCAAAGTTACATCATAGGTATCAAAACACATGAATTTCATTATTGTAGTAATAAAATGAGACAGAAATTACCAAAAATTCTATCAAATATACATTAGACCAATGGTCAAATTTCATGAAGTTTCGGGTAACTTGGAACCATTATCAATCTCACTGATTACGTGGAAAATGACAATAAACTCAGGGTTTTTTTAAATTATAAGGGTAATGATACCAAGTATAACACAAATATTTATCACATGTAGAGGCTTTGTACTGCATAGTTTGGATGATCTTGACCCCCTTTCTCAATTCCATGAAGAAAATGCATTGCAATAAATTAATTTTTCGATGGTTTTTATATTTGAACTTGTTCACGTTTACTCATGTACCAGAAGAACATTTTACAGGCAAGATTCTTATTTCATTTAAAGTTATGATGACCCCACTAAAAGAACTAATTGCAGCTACCTTCATAGGAATAAACATAAAATTCTTGTCTTTGGTGATATGTTCAGATGGAGTTATGATTAGTATTTGGTCCATAGTGAAATTTGGCAAAATTATGAATGACCTTCACCTCATTTTAAGATTATTAAGCACTGTAGAAATGGACACCAAATTTAAGTGTTGAGTTAAAAAGCAAGGCTAACATGCCACGAATGTTTATCATATAGGGAACTTCGATTTTGCATTATAAGGATAGATAGACACACAGACAGACGGACGGACAGACAGACACACACACAGACAGATAGATAGATAGATAGATGGATGGATGGATGGATAAATAGATAGATATTAGATAGATAGATAGATGGATGGATGGATGGATAGATAGATAGATATTAGATAGATAGATAGATAGATAGATAGATAGATAGATAGATAGATAGATAGATAGATAGATAGATAGATAGATAGATAGATAGATAGATAGATAGATAGATAGATAGATAGATAGATAGATAGATAGATAGATAGATAGATAGATAGATAACTAACTGTCTACTAGCCTCGGGAGAAAATATTCATTTAAACAAAACATTAATTCTCATGTCACTCCGTATGCATGTTAATTGCTAAAATGTAACAACTCAATGTGGGGTGTTCATTAGGTAATAGCCATATTCGAGAGTCATTCATTCTCTGGTCTGGGTTTTATAGTGACCGGACGAGTTCCCACATACATACATAACAGTAAGGCACACGGAACCCCAGTACTAAGCAGAACTACTGTTTATATATAGATGTATGTGTGTACGTGTATTACAAGCAACCCAGTATATAAGTATAAATAGGATAGTCTTCATACAAATGCAGAATTATTGAAAATTATATGGTTCTGAATAATTTCTTTTTGTGCAGTCACAAGAGCTAACTTATAAGAAATATATGCACTATTACAACAAATGGCTCATTGATAACTGCACAGATTTTCCATATTTATGTTAAAAAGGAAAAAACAATCACACTCAACCATTACTTGATTCATAAACGTTTCTCTCATGAAAATCCGTGGGCATATATAACTTGATACCTCTCTTTATCCTTTAGACAGGCACTATACACAATGTCTGGACCATTTTATTTGACTACACTAGTTGAACAGCATTGTTCAAGACTTAATACTAATTTAACACCTAACAAATGAACTAAAGAAGTACTCATTTGACAGGTATACAGTTAGTCATTAGCTGAACATATTGGTTACTTAATGTTAATTTATTAATGTCAGGAACGTATACTCAGAGGGATAAGGCACTAGCTGCCATGCTTTGAAGCTAGGTCTATCTCAATGTTGATTCTGTATTTACGTCGCTCATGTTGTTTATTTTGCCATTTGGCACAAAGGAGTTTAAGTATGCATGCGTCAAAAGCTGGAATTAACAGCGCAAATTTGGATTCTATCGTTTGGTAATTCTTGAATGCCTTTTGCTATTACTAAGTTTGCTCTCATTGTTGGATTGAAATTGCTTGTTGCAGATAATGTTTTTCAGAATTATAGGTGACCTGGCTCTCACTTTTGAGGTCATAGGGCCATTTACTGAGATTTACCTTTTCCTTAATAACTGCAAAACTAGTTTATGTAGGATGCTGGAATTTTTTCCGTGTGGGCAATGTTTTTACAATACACCAGTGACCGTGAGGACATTTCCAAGGCCACAGGGTCACTTTCATGACTTGCCATTTACGTAATAACGTAAAGGCTATTCCACCTAGGACTATTAAACTAAGCCAGCACCTTGAAATCTAAATCAAATGTTTATTTGGGACACCCGTAAAATTGTATGTATACATTGCAGTTTTATTTATTTCTAAGTATGTCAGTCAGTGTACAGATAAAAACTGCAACTGCTTAAGCTTTAACTGGTATGGTCAGGTGAAGTAAATGAGTATTGGTCAGAAAACAGCTCAGGTAAGCTTGGATTGTGCATACAGTCCTCCACTAAAATTCGTTGGGGAAAAGCAGAGGTCCTTTGCAAATCTTCTCTAAAAAGAATTTGACCAGTTGTTTTTAGCTCAGCTGACTGGTCAGTCAACCATGCTTATCTTATGGTCCTCCATCAGTTGTCTGTCTTTAGTTCATTTGTTGTCAACAATTCATACTTTCGACTTCATCTCCATTTGGTCAGCCAGCTTCTTTCAAAACTTGGTAGGGACGTACCTGGGGTGGGCTTCCACCATGTTGCTTCAAGTAGTCACGCTTCAATGATTTTTCGAATTTTTGTGGCTTTGGTTCTTTTTTAGCGGGGGGAGCAAATCTTAAAAAATCTACTCCGAACCCGCCCACCCAATTACTTTAATATCGCACGAGAACACTTTAAGAGATTATTAGTTCTTAATTTATCCACCTGGTGACGCTACAATATATTTCCATTTTTTATGATTTGTGTGTGTGGTTTTTTTTGCTATTTTTGCTATTTTGTTATTTCTCTTCCAGAACCACAACTCAGATTCAGCTGAAATTTGGTGGATACGTTTTTTTTGTGGAAGGTTTCAACAAAGTTGTTCAGAAGGTGCCACTGCTGTGGATTCCTGATTTTTTACGATTTTGTTCAATTCGGGTACTTATAGGTCAATGCACTTTTTCCTATGGATTATTATGTAGGTCAATGGGCATTCTAATGCTTACTCACATTTTCAACTTCTCCAACACCGTCTTCCAGATTGACCTCAAACGTGGTGACAATGTACCATGGGTAGGCCTCTAGCAAGTTTTTACAAATGGTGACGCTCAAGTGATTTTAGGATTTTGATGGCTTTTTTTCAATATCCGTAAAAATAAGTTTTAATACGAAAGGTTTACCTATCGATTACTATGTAAGTCAATGGGCATTCTAATGCTAATTCATATTTTCGACTTCTTCTCCAAAACTGTCATTCAGATTGACTTCAAATTGGGTGACAATGTACCTTTGGGTCGGTTTCTACCAGTTTCAAATAGGCATGCTGCAGTGATTTGGGTTTTTTTTTTTTTGTTTTTTTTTTTTTTGTTTTTTTTTTTTTTTGGACAAATCTTCATTTCCACAATTACCCACCCAATTGCTTTGTCATTACATTAGAACTCTCCCAGGGACTCTTAGTTTTTAAATTGTTTACCAGGTGGCGCTGTATTTTTTTTACAATTTTTCCTGAATTTTGTGTGTTTTTGTTACTTTGGAACTTCTTCAGAACCGTAATTCCGATTACGTTGAAACTTTGTTGATATGTTCCTTGTGAATGGGTCAAGCAAATATTTTCACTAGGTAGCTCTGATTGATTTTGATTGATTTTTTTTTTAATTTGGGCACTAATCGGTAAATGTACATTTTCTATTGCTTACCATGCAAGTCAGTGGGCACTCTAATGGCAATTAACATTTTGGACTTCCCTGCAGAAACTGTCTATCAGATTTACTTCAAACTTAGTGGCAATGTACCTTGAGTGGGTTTCTACTAAGTCTTTCCAAATGGTCACGCTCCAATGATTTTTAAGTTTTTTATGATTTTTTTGGAAAATCCTTAAAAAGGTTTCAATAGGAAAGGTTAAGATGGGAATTTCTTATTATGGTTATAACTTGAATAATTTTGGCCAGATTTGTGTCAAACTTAGTAGGGATGTACCCTTCATTAGTGTTAACCTATTCTCTGCAAATGGTCATGCTCCTGCTATGTTTGGACCTTGACCTCGTCCCTAAGGTGACATGCATCTGACAAAAAATTTACTGTTCACTTGATAACTGACATCTGTTTTCAGTTAGGACCTTGACGTTGCATATGTTAATGCTTTTCTACTTAGGTCAAGCTTACACAGTACATGAGTGACCTTGACCTGGTTTCTGGGGTCACATTGCAACATACATGAATTTTACTTTTCACTATAACTTGATAAATACTTAAACTGGGACCTTGATGTTGCATATGTTAGCGTTCGTCTGTAAAGGTCAGACTTACTCAGTACACTGGTGACCTTGATCCTATCCCGAGTTCACAGAGCTGCGTGTGTGATGAATGTCTACTTCAGCTGAGCAAACGCTGTTCACACAGCCCTCTTGTTATGATTTAGGGTAACATCCAGTTATCTTACACCACCAAACATGTTTTAGATTGTAGATGTCATGAAAGACATAGACTAATTTGTTACTTAAAGCTCCTTTTTTTTTTTTTTTTTTTTTTTTTTTTTTTTTTTTTTTTTTGGTAGTATTTGGCATATTTGAAGGGGTGACATAGCTAAAGGAAATAGAAGATAGTTCGAAAGTGCTGTTTTGAAATAACAGTGTTTTGAGCAATTATATATCTGACTTTTGATCTGTGAAAAAAAAAGAAAATAAAAATGAAAATAAATAAGTTCAGTGTAAACTTGTACAGCTCTTCTCTTTGTAATATCATCAGCCGGATTTTTATTTGCCTTGTAGCCTTTGAATGAATGATTACATGCTGTCCAGTGTGCTTAGCCTTAGAGAATTAAGGAAAGCCGACAAACTAATTGAACCATTTCAGTACCTATAACCACAACAAGGTCAGTAGGCAGCATGTAAAAGGTAACACCTCTTTAAACCCCGATAGGGGCCCATAGCTGGATTGTGTCATACTGTATGGAGCTGGATCTGTCAGCTGTAAATGCATGCTAATAGGGTGTCAAGATATGAATCGGCTAACTTAAAATTCTGAGCCATAGATATAGCCATAGAGACTGACATAGAGACTTGCAAGATGTGGCCTTGAATTACTGGTAACGAAACAAAAGTGTACTTCCTTAAACCAGTTTGGCTTCCATTTGAAAAAAGCTAAGACTAAGAAGTTGAAAATTTCAAGAGTGGTTGTATCATTCTGTGTGAGTATGTAGACATTTACATTAACCTAGAACAAGGGTGAAAGTTAGCAAAATGTTTAAAACTGAAGACAACATTTTTAATGGTAAGATTTCAATGTTTGAGTACAAACGCTTTAAAATGTCATTTGTCATAATGTTTGTGAAAAATGAGTTCATTATGCAGACTGCAAGGTTAACAAACACCAAAACTCCTATGGTTGCATTGAATGCTCTGATGAGACTTTGTGCTTCCCAATTAATTTATTGATGGTCAGGCAGGGAATTAGCTTTTGTGATACAGTTGTTCACATGTAAAGTGCATGCTACTGAATTCATAATCAGCTCTGTAACACCATTAAGGATCTGCTGTATGTTCCAAGTAACTTTACCAATGTGGTATGGTGGTTGAGATTTGTACACATTTTGTACTATTCCTTATGTTTTTTTTCTATGGACAGTGAAATTCATTCACTTCATTATAGTTATTTCTTTTAAAATTTCAGGAAGCAAAATATGGCAGAAGTCAGCTACAAGACGACAACAGATCCCCCAATTACTTTCTCAGTAGATAGTGTTGTAGTGGTAGGAATCAGCAGGTCTCAGCTTGACCTGGCTCCAGTCACCCATGCCCTTACTAAAAGACAATTTCAAGTTAGGTACCAAAAAAGAAACAAAAGAAACTGGGGAGCACATACGTATGAGAAAGCCAGGGGAACAGTTTTAAACAGATATCATTCACATGAACACGATCATTCACAAACCTATTTTACAGGACAATAACATCAATGAAAATGAAGTAACCGCCATCAAAGCCTTGCTGAAAGATATCTACTTAATCAATATTAAAATCAGAACAGCCACACAGAACAGCAGTAGACTTTAATACAGTCTATGTGAGGACTTAGTATGTCAGGTGTTTTCCCACAATAGAATTGGGGAGCTTATGACTAGCATATACTTGAGGTATGACTTTGAGTATCAATAGGATTTCATCTTTGGATTTAGTGAGTAGGTCGGGTAGAGTATTACTTGGACTGTCTGCAGTAGCTAAAGTAAGGTATGGTATGTATGGGTATATGTAGATAATGTGACGTGATACTGGAATTATTATATGTGGTATTTAATTGTAAATACCTAGACATTTGCATGAAAAAAAAATTATACTTGATGTACTCATTTTTTATTTGTTTGTGGCCAAATGGTTACATGCATATTCAATACTCTTGGCCTTTAATTTGCTTCATTCATATGCACATTCATTACTCTTGGACTATAATTTGCTACTTTTCACAGAATATTGCCATAATCAATATACGTAGTAATTGAATGGAAAACTACTAGGGTGCCTTGAAGACTGATTTGCAACTTATAATCCAGGCAGTTATTGAAGTGCATGGTATGAGATATGCATACCTGCCAAGTTTTAGGTGGGATTTTCAAACTGTTTTAATTTCAAACTTTTAAGTTTCCTTTTAACTTGACAAATATTTTTACCATAGCTTGATCATCTTCCAAGAAAATCAAGTATTTTCTATTGTCTACTATGTAAATTTAAAAATTTCACCCATTAATTTAAAACAGTACCCTCTTTTTGGATTTGGGGATGTTGGCAGCTATGAATATGTTATATAAAGAATGATATCCATTCTCCAAATAGCTTCCAATACTGTGTATCATGGATGTTTGCCCATAAGAGATGCTGTCTGGGCACTATAAACAGTTTGGGCCTACTTCTGCGAGACTGCAGCATTTGGCGGCAATCAGCGGCCTTGCCGCAGAGTACCGCACTTCCCTATCAGGCCAGGTGTTAGCTGCAGATAATTGGCGGCGGTTGGCAGCGAACTGCGGTCGGCAGCGAACTGTGGTCTTGCCGCAGTATGCCACCAAATGCTGCAGTTTGCGGCACAAATGTGCCATCCACCGCAGAACAGTGTTAGCAGTGCATGTCTCTCTGAGTAGCGGCTCCTTGTCTAAGCTAAATATTCAGCAAAGACAACCCACATTATAATGATATAATATGAAATAAATATGAACGTGGCAAATGACGAATAAGCTAAATACGTAAAGTTTTGCGTATAAATGCAGAGCTTTATTATGAAAGAAAACAACCTGTCAAACAAACATAATTACTAAATTTGTATAGTACATGTTCAGATAAGACAATTTGACTTACCCCTGAAGCAGTATGTACCATTTCAAGCTGGATAGCTTATCCTAGTTAAGCCACCTGCCAGTATATAACTGTAGTAGAAACAAACTGGGGCATCAAATTTATTCCCAGGTATTGTTAAATAAACAGTTGCAGCGAGGCCTACTGTACAAACCAAGGGAAAGCCTAACAAGCACTGCAACAATTGACATCCTGCATCAGAAATGTAAAACAAACCACATGATGATACCTACTACTCACTTTGAAATTCTCCAAACAAATAAGCTGTATGTCACTGCCAACCCTGAATCATTGTTTCAACTTAATATGTCAGAGTTGTGACATTAGACAAAATATTGTCAATTTTGAGTAATTTGTAATGTTGAGTAAATGTGCATTTAGGCATGTCAGAAAAGTATGAAAGTCATCAGTATTTATGGCCAAACATGTTATCAAAACATAATTTTTATTTAACATGATTTTAAGTACAATTAGGCAAACTTGTAAATGTCGTCGGCCACTGCTTTATACCGATAGCCCATGGGCGGTTTTACCTGACAGAAAACATGTGGACCTAAAATGTCTGAAAGTGAAAATGAAAACAGAATCATGCCAAAACATAAAATTAAGTAGCAAAACAGGCAAGACTAAATTCTCTTAAAATTATTGCAGCCAAACTTTCTAATAATCTTTGGATATTAACAGCAATATTAGTAGGGCAAGTCAGAAAAGAATGAAAGTCATTAATATTTAAGTCAAGAAAAAAATGCAATCAAAATATAATAATTCTTAACCAGATATCAAATTCAATTAGGCAAGCTTGTAACTGTTACAGGCGGCTATTTTGTACCAATAGCCCCTGGGGGTTTGACCTAGCAGAAACCAAGCTAGCCTAAAATTTGTAGAAGGTGAATATTAAAACAGAATGATGCCAAAAGATAAAATTATGTAGCGAAACAGACAAGTCTGAAATCTTTAAGAAACCAAATTTGTAACCATCTCTGAATATTTACATCAAAATTTGTAGAAATAACTGATCAAAAGTACATGTGTGAATACTGTTGACTCAAGTTTATTGTAAATGAATTTGGTCTTTAGATGCAAAGACTTAAAATTTAGAACAAATATCACCAAATCTCAAAATTGTGACAAAAATATTTTATATCTAATAGTTTCCGAAATATTACTGTCAAGGAAAGGATAGTTAACTACTTCAAAGTTAAACTCATCTTTTTGTGATAGACTTTTATACAAAAGCTGTCATTAATGACCCGAATATCCAAATGCAGAAACACATCTTTGAAACCACCTGAATTTTTTAATTGTTGTAAATTTCTTTAGCAATTTCACTGATATTTTGTACATCTACACTAGCAATTTCATCAATACATTTTGCGTTGTTTGATAATTGTGCTGCCATTTGAAAGTACTTCTCTTCAAAATATCCATATACTTAAATTCAAACCAGGTTTAATACAAATCTGCAATTAATGGGGCGCAGTTCCTACCCATTGGAATGCCTTTTACTTGTTGATAAACCAGTGGTCCGCATTGAACAAAAGTATAATCCAAAAGAAATTTTACAGCATCTATCGATTTTTCAACAGTGTAAGTTTTAACGTTGCCCCTTTTTTTAATATTTATTGTGCGAACAATATGCTGTCTTTGTATATGAAATAAAATTTATGTATGCTTTACCATTATGTTTAAACACTTTGCTTATCAATTCTGAAAGAAAAAAGAAAAATTTTGACTTCATCTATGGGTAGATTTGTGTACAGTAAAGAAAAATAAAAACATTTGATATTTTTGCCTTTTAAATCTTTGATTTTAGATACAAACTCGAAAGAATTGCTAATACTGCCAAAACAATTAATTTCATAGTTTCTAGAATTTCATTACAGTACTAACGGTAATGATTCCTAATTGCAGTCAAACACAATGTTTCTTCCTTTGATAATTGCTTTGTTGTATATTTTAAAGCACCATTTATGAATCTAGATTTAAAAGGGTTTTTATGTAATTTGGGTATCCAGAACCAAAGTGGAATAAAGGAATTCTCTTCAGATATTTTGATATTAAAATTCCTTTCTATCTCATCTTTATGTGTATCTATCAAATTGTCAATGGATTGTTTGTGTAATTAATTTACGTCATTTCTTCTTATGTCTGAAATATTGTTTATACCAAATTCATTTTTCAAACATCCGGATAATATTTTTGCAGACGATCCCAGACTTTTCACCTAACTTATCAATGTTAGTGATTACAAATCTTTCTTGTAGTTCTTTGACTGCTTTTGAAACTTAATGCTGTTTTAAATTAACCGTATTGAAATTCCTAATGTCGGATTTGCAACGATAAGATCTATTTTTAAAGACTCCTTTCAAGTTTGATAGCCATCCTTCAAATATCTGGCATTCCGTTTTTTTTCTTTCTTTGCCCATTTCATATAGTAGGAATCAAATGCATTATAGGTATCTTGGAAAATGCTGTCAATGTTCAACTTAGGAGATATACGAAATTTTGCACCTTTTTTCCATCAATTCTTTAAAGTTGCATTTTCTATTACATCCAAATAACATGTAAAAACATATTACATCCAAATAAACTGTAAAAACATGTTTGTAGTAGGAATCAACAAAATTAAAATGTTTACTGTTAGACATACAGTCACAACTTTGATTTGCTACGGTATCTCCAAAAGTAATTGAAGCCGGAACTTTCTTGTAAGTCATGATACTTTGTCCAATATTGTTGCCATATTTTGAGGGACATAATGGGGGGATCTTTTATTTTGCATTCCTTAGGAATCAAGTAACGATTAAATTTCAAGTTGAAAAGGCACTGATTGTTCAGTAAACCAATAATGTTTGAAAGGAGTGCTGCTAAGCATTATATCCATTTTTTTTCTCATAAGAATCTGGTTTCCGAATAGTTGCTATGTAAGCATAAACAATTTCACAAACATTTTTCGGAAATGTGTGTTCAGAACAAGTAAGACCCCAATAGTCATTGATTCTGATTGTACTTGGAAATGTTAGTAATTTAAGATATATCTGTAATTGATCAATGCCATTAGAGAAAGTCTGTAGTAAATTTTGAACAGGGTCTTTTAAATCCGCATTGCTAAATTTCCTGTTTTTCTGTGATTTTTTTTTGTCCGTGATTTCATCTTCTTTGAATACCAGCCTCATTATTATGAAAAGATGTGTGACTGCTATCAAGAGTTGCAAAGTCCAAATTCCTAACATCACTGAAGCCTAATATTCTGTCGTTGAGTCCGAACTGAAAAGCTAAATTAAGTGTTTTGATCTCAAAAACTTCCATTTGTAATTATTTTCTTGTGTTATCATAACGATCTTGGTCCAACAAATTTGGGTCCATGTTATCAATAATTTGTATCCGGCAATCTAAATGCGAATGTTCCTCAGAATTGAAATGGTTAAACAAAAAAGTGTTTAATTTGTGATTTTTAATTTTAGTCTTATGACCACTGAATCTGTTTTTAACTAATTCAGTTGTTAGGCCCACATTTTAATAACAGGGGTTCACCGGAGATGCGATTGGCTTTGAAGCTCACTCGAGCTTTTTAGTTCGGGTAGGCAGCGGGGTCCGTTGGTGCTCCATCGAATTCTTTACTCTAATCCTTTTTTTGTGTGTAATTTGTTTTGAGTTTAAATGGGTTTATAATAATGCATGTGTAAATTTGATTTGAGATCGTATATGGGTTTATATTTCTTCTGTATATGTGTATGAATTTTTATGTAGTTTACTTGTATGTATTTTCTTGATATCGGGGTTTAAATGAAGTTATTATTAGTGACTGTTCGCTGACGGCCATCACGTGGTGCACAACTTGTATGATTGACGGGTGCTATTGTCTTCTAGTATGAATAGAGAAGTATCACCAGTCGATAGATAGAATGTACATCTGTCAAAATCGGCCGAAATCCTAAACCTGGATGTCAACAAGTTTTTAGTGTATCTCGTATCGTTTAAGATCATAGAAAATGTGGTACCTTTAGGTAACAACAGATGATACCTTTCACTCACACAAAGAGGTTGCTTTGCTGGTGAGCGTAAAACTTTTTTCTACAGATGTGAAATGCTCTTATTTGACACAGCAACAATTGTTTAATGTGTTTAGACTAACACAGTATAATACACGCAAGTTTAAAAGAATAAAGTTATACAGACACTGGAAGATGTAAATACAACAGCAAGAGGACGGGTTATTTTACTTCGCGTATCATGGATTACATGTAGTTATGGAAAACTGGCATATATATATATATATATATATATATATATATATATATATATATATATATATATATATATATATACATATATATATATATATAGGTAGGTGGATGGGTGGGTGGGTGGATGGATGGTTGGATAGATAGATAGATAGATAGATAGATAGATAGATAGATAGATAGATAGATAGATAGATAGATAGATAGATAGATAGATAGATAGATAGATAGATAGATAGATAGATAGATAGATAGATAGATAGATTATGCTCTATCCTTCACAGATAATTCAATACTTCACTGTTGAGTTAAAATCACGATTGTTACAAGTCAATAGACATCGTAAATACATTTATTTTTTGGCTCATTTTAAAAAAATATGTGGATATTATTCCCCATCTTTACATTAGGCCCTTCAGTATTTGTTTTGTACCGTTTGCTTAAATCTTTCAATGTTTTTTTTTTTTTTTTTTTGGTAATATGGGCGTTTATGAACAAGGATGGTGATTCGATATCGTAATATTCAGAAAAATCTTAAATTGTGACTAGTACATCAAATTTTTTGTGCCGTGGCTTCAGCCAAAGCAATACATGATCTAAGGCAAAGGTTTTTTCACCACGCAACTTGCACAAACTTGGCACAATCCAGGAATTCATTCGGCCAAAAATACAACACCGAAATATTCACATTTCAGTGCTTTTAGTAGTCGTGTATCAGTTTTTGTGTCCCGGAGGCAATATAATAGTCACCCGTAAGAGATGACATAGTTTCATGTGATGGGATCAATTTGCTATTGATAGAGTTTTAATATATCTGAAATGAAAAGGTATTGCCCCACCTGCACCACGCATCAGTGAAGTGGGTCGGGGTCAATCAACCGTTGCTCTGTCCTTATCATATATGAAATGAAAAGACATTGATATACGCAGCTCAAAGATAACCCATAAATCATACAAAAAGGGATCAATAACCGTAATTGAGATGGATTACAAAATATGAGGGTCTTTGAGAGCGACCATCAAAACGGGGCCTTTGGAGCGATGGGTTGAAAACGGGGTCCTTGAGAGTGAAAAGTGCGCCCCAAGATAGGGGTCTTTCCCTTGGATTCACCCTTACTACAAGGAACCTCACTGCAAAGTAATAGAAGTACGTTCACGCACATGCCCTCGCAAATACCAGGAATTAGTACATTGGCTGCAGAACAAATTAGACAACAGCCGTTGTGTTAGTCTTTGTATAGCAATAGGTACGATCTGAGCATCCGTAGGAATTTAAATAGTTATGTGTGATGGAGTTCATCAGCAATTATTCTCTTATTGTATACTGTAAAAAACAGTTAATAACCCTCCTTAAGTGTGCGGGGGGGCTTAACTTTTTGTTCAGTATACATGAAAAGGACCGGGAAATGCTCCAAGGATCCCCACCGTACAAGGCTTTGGTGATACGAGTCGAGAATACACTTGGGAGCAATCATTGCATGAGCCATGTTACCACACAAGTTATAATATGGTTCTGGTAGATAGTTAAAAATTGAGTGTGCAAGGCTCGAATCAGCAATAGGGGTGATCTGGGTTAGTTTGATTTTTTGACATACAGACTTTTGTTCGCATGATGCATGTATGTATCACCTAGGAACCCATGCCATTTGAGGACAGGTGGGTCAGCAAAGCCCATTACATTACAGTGAACCTGGCAGTTTCATCCTGCATATGAGGACGAATTTTGGAATGAACATCTTCTAATCTACCTTAAGTACACATTATCATTTTTCAAACACACCCAGGTGTGATAAAATGAAAGTTAAATGCTTATTTGGAAACATATAGAGAGGTTAAATTTACATCTGCTAATTCCCCATGTTAACATATGGAGAAAAAGTGACGGTCATGGAAAGTGAACCCAAGATGTGGGTGGTCAACCATGAACAGGATGGGCAGCACCACCTTTATTCGAATTTAGAACTAACCCAGATATAGCCTATTGCTGTTAACTTATTATGTGCGAACTTTAAAGGTATTGGCCCAAGGAGCCAATTAATACTAAGCTTTAGTGAGATGTTTCCAGAATAAACAAAAATAAAAGCGTTCATTCTATCAGTTATTAAACAACAACTCTTAAAAATAGAAAATAACTCAAAATTTGTGAGCGGCGGGATCAATCGGCACTGTTTAGGGCCCTATTTCATATGGAACATTGATTACCACATGACCGTGGCACTCCACGAATGCTTCTGCCGTTTGGTACCAAAAGCAAACCGGGAATCAATCTGTGCTTTCAAACGAGCGTACCTTTTGAACGAACTTTTTTGTTTAAATTTCCCATTTTCAATGCTTGGATGGCATAAAAAAGACCTTTAAAGTGCAAAAAGGATTCCATGGCAGAACTGGCACTTGCTACACTTGATCAGTGGGAAGTGTAGTACAGCACATCAACTTGAAGGGGTGCGGCAAATCATGATCGCTGCTCTCACAATTTGATAGCAAATTAGAACTGTGTGCATGGAATAGGGTAGAATAGAGTAATTGATAAATAGCATTTTTTCTCACCCATATGGTCATACAACACACCAGATTGGATTCCGTAATCCAAAGCAAAAAAATTAATAATAATAATATTCTATTTTTGAAATGTTTCATTCAATGTCATCTGGAACTGTCCTGGTTTTAAAGCCACGTTTTCGTTATTCCTGTCATGTTGGAAGAATAACTGATGATCCCATTATTACAATCCACGCATCATGAGTCATGGGCAAGCAATACTAACATATATATATATATATATATATATATATATATATATATATGTATATATATATACAGTAAAACCTGTCCTTGTGGACACCTCTATAATGCAGACAGCAGTATGATATGTACAGTTATATCCAGGACCGAAAAGGTCAATATTTTTGTCAAAAACAGCTGTCTATTTTGTACACCTGTCAACTGTGGATACTTTCTGCCAGTTCCAGAGGTGTCCACAATAGACTGGTTTCACTATGTGTGTGTGTGTGTGTGTGTGTGTGTGTGTGTGTGTGTGTGTGTGTGTGTGTGTGTGTGTGTGTGTGTGTGTGTGTGTGTGTGTGTGTGTGTGTGTGTGTGTGTGTGTGTGTGTGTGTGTGTGTGTGTGTGTGTGTGTGTGTGTGTGTGTGTGTGTGTGTGTGTGTGTGTGTAGCATATTCGGCTCACGGACATATATCCATCCCGCAGTTTATCCGACACCCAGACGTCTCTTCCTTCAAGGCATGCATTATTCGTCCCGCCAGGAAACCTGTCTCTGGTCCGTCAGTGCCATGGGCAACGATGAACACACAACCCTGTCATTTGTTGCATGAGTCTTGATGGGCAGTGGCGGACACATAATACAGAAATTGTAGGTCCAGTTGTCTGTAAAGCATGCACAACAAGTTCACGATGGGGATTTAACAGTCAACACAAACAAATTTCTGTATTACGTTCACATAGAAAACATATAACACGGACAATTTAACGTGATTTAGCTAATGCGTCATTTGACACGTTCATATATTTTTTCATTATCATGTGGGTTGTCTTTGCTGAATAAGTCGCTCAGACAAAGATCTGCTACTCAGAGAGACATGTATGGGTACGGGCTTCGAAACATGTTCTGAGTAGCTACTCGCTGAAGATCCTTTAATTTATTTGGGTTTATACAGCCTATGTCAAACATCTACGGAAGAACTTGTGCAATATGGATAATAGTATTTCCATGTTTATATTGGTCAGACAGTGACAGGTTAGCTCATGGAGTGTAAAGAAGTCGCACTGCGGAATATTGTAATGACTACCAGGAAATGGTTTTTGACGAAAACACACAAATACAATAGAAAACCAGCACTGTAATTAGGTCATATTGTTTCAAGTTCTTTTTCATCCAAATGGCATTGGATTTATCTTTTCTCCGTTGACGCAGGAGTACAACGAATAACAATTTAACCTTTTAAAATATAGGTTTGCATTTGAAACGAGTTTTGCTACTCTCCTGTGTGACGCCTGCCAAGTTTTTGGTTAAATCTGAATTTGGATTTCCTGAAAAATCAAAGACCTATTTATCGCGCTCATGCTAAGAATTTAGTGCATACAGGCCTAGACTTCCTCTGACAAGATTCAGGTGCAGCTGGTTTGAGGCGTTGCCTGCTCAGTGAAGTTCAATGCAACATCGACGGAGTGGAATGTAAAAGACGCAGGAACATGTGATTAGGAGAAACGTTTTAGGAGCATTGGTTTGGTGTTGAATATGGATCTTCAGGCCACTGGCCGGCAGCACATTTACCATCACGGCTGCCATGTTGTCCATAACTGCTTTCGTGGCCGAAAAGATCTGTAGGGTTCCTCTTTAGGGTAAGCGCGGTGTTCCTGTGTCTCAGAGAAGATTTATCTGTTATTTGCTTTTTTTTAACGTTTCAGGTTCAAGCTCAGTTTAAGTTTCCCACATTTATGGGTATGCAAGAATTTCTGAAGGACACTAGCGCCTGCGCAAAATATACCTATGCTATATTCCTATTATATACTTATTTTTGTTGAGATCTATATAGAGAAATCACATACTAAACTATTGTCAGATATGTATGGATGATATGGTTTGCAAGCTTCTGATTGGTGGATACTGTGGTGATGTCATTTGGGTGTGCATACATGGTTGGTGGACATTTCAAATGGCTTCAGTTTAGGTTGTATGTAAACTTATGAAGTTATACGCACTTCATTACTTTACTGCATCTTGTCACTATGTGTGACCATAAGCATGTGAGAGAGAGAAAGAGAGAGAGAGAGAGAGAGAGAGAGAGAGAGAGAGAGAGAGAGAGAGAGAGAGAGAGAGAGAGATGCTTCATACTATTTGGAGCGGAGGTGTTGCTCTGTCTTTTGAGCAACTCGCTGGGTGATCATATATTTACCCAAATCATGATGTAGTGAAAATGATAAAGTTGTACTACACGGTCTATTTGAATATAGCAGACCAGTATATAAACATTGGGAAGATTCATAAATCTTACCCAAGGATTCCAATAATCGTATCCCCTGGCAAAATCATTTTTGGGTGTTTGTTGGCGGTATTGTTTGATATAAAATTTAAATATATTGCTTTTTATTGAGGGGCCTTTGATAAAACCATCCACGTTTTGTCTTTCCTGTTTGACAGGATCTGGCCTAGACTTAACTATATATATATAAAGTGCAGTTTATGATATAATTTCTATCACTTTCCAAGCCAGGTTTCTTTCTAGGCTGGGTTCGTAACAGATTATATTTGTTGCTAAGTCTTGTCTAGTTAGAGCATGTGTTTATGTGCAAATTGCATGAGCTGAGCCACCGTGTTATCAAGTAAAAAAATAATCTTGACCCGGTACTCGATAAATGGTTGCTGCAGAAGTTTTATGTGGTTAGTAAATGTGGGCACATGTATCATGGATTAGCTACTTCAACATTCGACCACCCCCACCTCCCGGAAAAAAATACAGAAGGAAAAGAACAACTCGGTGAATTCCAGGTTATGGTTAAATGTCTGCTTCAATGTTTTCGACTTTCACAGTGGAGCATGGCGCTTGAAGATGTCACTGCAAGTAATATCCTCAAGGTATTCGCCTTGTGTGTGTGGAGACACCTGATATATATAATATTCCAAACATATTTCATTCATTGATTAAAAACACCATGTGAAACAGGAAGCCGGTGTCGCACGCATGCAGAATACTGTACGGTATCTGACATGTCGTGTTGATGATAATTTCATACCTGTAATGCGACTTATCAGAACAGCATGTCCTGGACCAGCCATCGTTGAGATGAGAATGGAATGTTTGGCGCCCAACTCTGACCGACGAAAGCTGTCGAACTCGTCATGATGCAAAGAGCGACATCATCAGAGAATTCCATATCCTTGTCCCTGATATGAGTGCCTTGAGTATGAAATCGGCACTTCCATGTAAAAGTGTATCCTGTGATCTTAAAAATAAAGTTAAGGGCACCAACATGTGATCATTCAAGAATAGTGTTAAGCCCCAGATGATGTAAATTGGTGTTTTAGCAGGCTAGTATATAGTCTTGAAATATCGTGATCACAAATAAATGGTGGACGGCTGGACGGACAGACAACCCAAAACGAGAATGGTACCCCCTTGGGGTCGATATATAAAAATATACAGAACGACAAATAATTGCACCTGGCAAAAGCATAAAACATTGACATTACATTGTCACTGTAATACTAGAGAATAAAATTAATGAAAAATAGTAAATCAGCCAACTTTTAATAAAAACAGAATTTTTGTAATTTGGATCTACAAACAAAGGACTCCCAACAACGATCAAAGCGCTCAGAAAATAGTAAATACGTGGACGAAAATTATCGAGAGAGTGGTCACTAATATCAAAAATGAAGAACAAGCGAATCCTTGAAATATTATGCCAAATATTGTTGATGAAAAATGGATCTTGAACAAATCGTAACACAAATTAGCCAATTTTCAAAAAAAGAAAAGAAATTCCTTCCATTTCTGTCCTATGTTAACCCTATACAGTACTCCATGCAGCATGGAAAGTCTAAGTAAAATATCTGGTATGAGCTCTGCGCAACTAGTTAGCTGATAGCATTAATGGATTCGCCACTTTTTTCTTTTTTCACCATTTTTACCATATACAGTAACGGACTGGCAACAAATTTTAAGCATTTCCATTACAATACACAGAGACATTTGATATTGCTTCTCAGATGCATACATACTTCGTCATCACATAAGAGTTACAATAAGATACGTCGAAGGACGTCTTTTTGGTATCAGAGCTGTTCCAAATAAAGTATAGGCCCAAGTGTTTTACATGTATTGCAAAGCAGGCCAATCACTCTTCGTGGCACATATGTATGCGTTTACTTCCTCCTTTAATGTTCCTACGTATACAAACTAGCAAGATGTATAATACACCTTCATTGTAAACAGAAGACCGGATTCTGGCCCACGTGTATAAATTTGGAAGTTCAAGCTTTTAAATATTTACAAAGAAATATCACAGGGAATTCTCTTTGAGCGGTTGATGATCGTGCAACCAATGAAATTTAGTGAGGTATTTGTTGTGAACACTCTGGGCGGGATCGTATGAGTCATGTTAACACTTTCGCTCTCAAGAATACGATAAAACGCGCAAAACTGTGGTTTTGTGCCACCAGGGTTCACCTAGCCTATAGCTTAGTATTTCCTCTTCTACGGGTGCATCTTTATAATAATGGGTCTCATTCTGGGCATAAGGGGTTAAAACACACAAAAAATAATGTTCACGTCTGGAGGTAGACTTTCGACAAAAGAAGGGAACAGCCCAACGGGTTCCTCCTCAGTGGGTAGATCTACGTCAGAGGCAAATGTGGAAAACTGTTGATGAATGCAGACGCAACATCATGAGTTTCACTGAATGCCTGTGAAGATGCAGAAACACTGAGTGACGCTGTCCACAACAATTATCGCCATGCTTTGTTTTCCCACTTGTGATTTGTCACAGGTGAGTACAGTGCTAGATTTTAGTCCCAGCGGTATGTATGATTTTATCGTCCCCCTCTCCCTCGTTATTTCCAGGAAAAACCTTATCTTGAACTCGAATTCTTCCAGTTACAATAGTAGGTCTCTGTCGGATTCAGGTGACTACTGACTGGATTCGGGACTTTTGGAACCGATATTAAACCTTCATGAAAAAAGACCGTATACCCATAACTAAACTTAATGTTATGAACAGTGGAATCCCCCAAATCAGACCACCTTAGAAGACTGCAAAATGTCTTTACATGTGAGTGGGCTTTATAGGGGATATAATTCAATTCAGGATAAATAAAAAGACTATAAATTGGTGGTCGTAACACAGAAATGGTGGTTTTGTTCTTTGTTTGTTTGTTTTGTTTTGTTTTGTTTTTTTATTATTTCCTACAGTGTCAATGATAAACCAACACCAGTCAGAGCTAATTTGATAAAACAATTATGTGAAGTTCGTATAAGAAATACAATTCAATCCTAAATATGGTTTAATCAAATAACCTGATCACTCTGTAAGGAATGAATATTATGTTACATTCCTCCTGTATTTCTATTAACTAACTATTTATCATTGTAGACGATGAACATGTCATTGATCGTAGCCTTTAAAGTTCAATATAATATGAATATATTTGCGAATGTATACCTTTAGATATATATATGTATATATATATATATATATATATATATATATATATAAAACATATTTAAATATTTAACTAAAAAGTGCCAGAAATCCACTAAAAGCAGGGACAGTAATTATGCACCGTATGTATAATGAGGTCAAATGTGCATTAAGTATGAAAGTTGTCCAAATTTAGCCAAACACTTTGAATACTATGAAAACAAAATATGGGAACTAAATTTATGACACAGATATTAGAAATCTTATTTCAATTTAAGAATACTTTCCTACTTTCGTTTTGCCACCATTCTGTGCCATTTTCTAATAATTGAAGCATATACCAAGCTAATAATTTTCATGCAGCAAGTTGTTGCATTTTTTCTTGATGGGATAATTGTGATAATGCCAAGTTTGCACCCGGGTGACCCAAATACAGAGCCAATATCCAACTATCGTTTATTTTGAGCTGTATTCGATCCTTCCATTTTTGCTTCTCCTTTTATATCACATAACGAAGTTCCTGTATCCTTATATGGCAATTGACACTGGAATTTTCCTCACTTCGAACCGGAACTATTTAATGCTGCTAATTATTTATTGTCTGCACCTGTGTGTGCAAAACCACCATTATGCAGTTGAGCGGTTATCGTCATATTGTCAGTTACAAAACCACCATTATGCAGTCGAGTGGTCATCGTAATATTGCCAGTGTCAACACCCATGCCTATGCCTTTGCCTCTCGTAGTCAGCAACGTATGATGTGTACCATCTTGACAAATCCTGCATGTCCTTTCAAACCAGTCGAAGTGACGTTGGATGGGAACTGCGTCCTGCTCTGATGTCTGCCGAAAACAAGGCCATCTTGCTTTCTTAGGGGGCTCGTCAACTCATGTCCGAAATATCACCCACCGCTACTTCCACTGTAAATCCAGAGGTCAACGGTATGATGTTGATGTCCTGTGCCTGGTATGTCTACAGGATCATGTTTGAATAGCCAAGTAACAGTCAGTGTAAAGTCATGATTGAATCACTGGTAAAACGGCGTGTTGTCGGACTGTCCACATTCTTCAATGACCACGTTTCCTCGTTCCGTTCTGCAACAGGACATAGTGTCAATGACATTTATTCCCTCCTGTTCTCTGCTTCCGCCTTTTGTGAGTGAAGTCGCACATTATTAGGCTAAAGCTATTCTTTAAAATCGTCTGTTTTATTTCTTCTTTCTCTCCGTGTTAGCAGCATAGCTCCATCATCAAACTGTGATGCCTTATCAATTTAATTTGACTTAAATTCCTCCGCACTTGGTGCTGTGTACAAGACCAATTTACCATGACATGTTGGTATTATTGCACACTGTCATTAATTCGTGCATAGTCTATGTTTTAACACGCAATCTTGTAACTAGATACATGTTCATAGATGAGGTTCGCAAGTTCCGTTTGAGTGATATCGCTCAAGCGGAACTTGCTCGTCGCATCTGTGAACTTGTTACCAGTTACGCGATAGAGATTCTCCATTGCTCGTCCGTATTGAAATTTGAATATTTTTTATTGAATATATACTGATTCGAAGGCAGTCACTTGCTTCTCTTGTGGCTGAAAAAGGTACAGGTTGTATGAATCTAAAAGCAAAATTAATTTTCTTTTCAGAGTGACAAAGCACGATCTTCGCACTCAGAAAGTCATGTACAATATATTCAAGAGCCGCAAATGACGTCATCACCACCACCATCAGAACGCAGATATGTTGAAACACAGATAGTCCGCACCTCTGGTCGCGGAGGTTGGAGCTGGGTCAGCCTCATGATGGCCTCTATGACTATGTGGTTCTGTTTCCCGCCTTTTGGATATATTGCTGTGCTATACTCCATCATAAGTTATGTTGACTATCGGTCGGGCTACATAGAACGATCTGTTCAAAAGAGGCGTTGTGCGTGTGGGTGGATCGTTGCCAGCTTTATATTTGGAATACTGGTCATTGGCATTGCCTGTTTCTTTATCGCAAGGAAGATATATGGTCCATTCTGACAGTATTTGATGACACAATGAAGTCACATTTTACATATAGTTGAGCCAGTTTGGAGCATTATATATGGAAAAGCGTGGTAAACTGAGTAAATCAAATCAAATAATTTCCAAACACTTGGATTTTTACTGCACGATGCCATTACTCCATGATTACAAAAGACCAGCAACAATCCAGGTAACTGATTGAAGATGAGACAACAAAGTAGAAGATGGCCACCTGGTATCCACCTGCTGCAGGCAGAGGCACTTGGGGGATTGGTTGAAAATGTCATGTGACACGAGAAGCAGGTGCTTCCATCGTGCAGATTCGGGTATCTGACAAGTTTTGTGCTTCTTTGGCAACTTGTGACCTGCCATAAGGCATTACCTGTTTGAACTATTTGTACCCTGTTGAACTTCAAACACATTGTACGCAACAAATAATATTTACTGACTATTAACTTGATTTTGGTTCAGATTAAAAATTTGTTCACATAGCACCAAAGTGGTTAGAAACCAAGCCTTTGTTGATATGTATTAAAAACACCCTCAATCTGCACATTTTGTATCACTCTGTAAAATCTGTGCATTTATGATTCCTTAACAGTTGGTTTTGTTTAATTGTTGCATGCAGTAGGATCCCAGACAAACATTCTAGGCCCTAAATCTGCAAGATGTCATTTTTGTTAAATACGGTCTATGCATAAGTTCACCAAGCGGGAAAATCCCGGCAGTTGTCCCATTACTAAAGCGAGGCATGCGGGCTGATTTTTGCTACCAGATGGCGCGCTTTGCACCTTCTCAAAAGTGGTCACGATAATGCATGACGGCAGACACTAATCTTGTTCGTGTCAACATGAACAGAAAAACAGGAAATGGACCAAATACAGGAGGTGTATAGAAGTTAACCAGTGTAGATGGTTGGCGAAGGGAGTATGGAAAGCATTGATAGTTAGAACGTTGAGTGACACGGCGAATTATAATGGCAAACCACCACTGACTGTTGTGTAGTGGGCTGTAATGTTGATACCAGGGTGGCAGATAGAAACGACAAACTGACAAATATAAAAAATAAAAGTGCCGCTTCATTCCTTCCATTAACTGATATTGCTTTATCTTTCAAATACTTTTTCAGCCACCCTAGATTCTGTTTTTTGGAGAAATCATGGTACGTTTTTCACTCCTCGTTACTTGCTGTATTTAGTAGCGCTGGAGCCTCTACGGTGAGACTGAGTGGCCCGCAAATTACCCAGAAACCTGTGCGCGCCTGGCTCTGACATCGGATTGTCTGCTGGGGTTTCCCCCTCGGTGAACTTATGCATAGACCATATTGTTCTTATCTGAACCTGTACTATACAAATTCAGTAATTATGTTTTGTCTGACAGGTATTCTTCTGTCATTATGAAGCTCTGCATTTATAAGCAAAACTTGTTTAGCTAATTCGTCATTTGCTACTTTCGTATTTATTCATTATTATATGGGTTGTCCTTACTGAATAGTTACCTTAGACAAGGAGCCGCTACTCAGAGAGACATGTACGGGTATACGCTCCGAAACATGTTCTGAGTAGTTACCCGCTGAAGACCTTTTTATTTGGGGGGGGGGATAATACAGCCTATGTCATATTTTACACAGGAACGCGTGCAGTACGGACATACATTGTATTTATCAGTATATTATTTGAAGGATTCATAAAAATAAAAATTGAAAGCATTGTTAACTGTTTAAAGTAATAACGCTTCACACGTTTAGCGGCGACCAAGTCAGTTTACATCTAATAAAGCGAGAGAACTCAGCTAGCAGTTTCGAGGCAACACTTATAAATAGATTTTAAAACAGGAAAATAAAAATCGAAATAATTTTAGGAGTCATGTGAATTGATTTAGATATAATCTATCCAATATGTAGAGATCCACTTGAGGTACATCCCCATCTTATTTTATTGTTAATTATATAAAGTAAAAATGACACAAATGTATTATTACCATGCAGACGACCGAGTCACGTTACTTTCACTTATTTCCAATAGAACACAGTCAGCTGTATTAGTGAAGGCTACATAATCACAATAACAATAATAATTACATTCCGTGATTTTGTTTAACCCGGTTTATTCCAAACTAGTCGGATAAAATAAAAAATGTCAAAGCTTTCCAAGCAAATCATAATACGTCCGGCCTTCCAGTTATCAGTATACTCATTCTTTTACACATGTGCAAGTGTACATTTATGACAAAAAATTGCATATGTAGATTATCAGTGTTGAGAATATAAACACAATGCGCATATAGCTTTTAATAAGTATGGCGTCCTAAACGCATCAAAGGCGTCATCCAAGAAAATTATACCTTGGTTAAAATCTTTAATTCCCAGTCTTGTTTGAATCTAAATCCAAAATCCCAAAACTGTATATCCAAAGGCCTGAAGGGAGAGACAGTTTTGTTTGTCTCAATATGGCATGGCATTAATAAATGAGAAAAAGAAACTAGGCTTAGTAAGCGTTTCTGAATAATTGTGTTACCCATGTTCATAAAGAACTACGATAACGGTACCAGAAACTGCAGTAGAGTATAGAATTAGCAAGAAGACACCACAAAAGTACTCAAGATGATGTAATGTTACATTTTTTAAAAATAAACGTGTGACGTATCAACAATGACACGCTAGCCAGAAATTGCACGTATATTTTTCAAAACGTACAGCACATGAATAAAAATGTGCAATACAGTGGTGTAAACGCAGCACAGTTCTTTTCAAAGGATACTAATATACCATAAACATACCATTAGCCACACTGCAAGTTAAGTCAACATAGCACCACATGGACTCGGTTGTTTTATGCACGTCAACAACGATGGAGCAGTAGGGAATAAAATGTGAAACACGGGGGACCAAACGTGCAGCAGTGTGGCCAAAAAGTGCAACATAGTGGCCAAAATTGAAGCAGTACTCAAATTTATGAAAATAATTTCCACACGGCCGTTAACTGGCCATCACATGAGATATATTGTCTCCAAGTCAGCTAATTGGCCAGCACATGCAAAATATTGTCTCCAAGCCAATTAATTCCCCAGCACATGCAAAGTATTTTAGGCAAGTCAGCCAACTGGCCATCACAACTTGAATTTATGTACATCAACAATGACACTATGTTTTCAAAACAAGCTATGCCAATCATATGGCAAAGAACAAAAACATCATTCATAGTGCATTTGAAACGTTTACTACATTGATATTGATGCAAAAAACGTTAAATTATTGTAAATATTTGCAAAATACACAAAACGTCCATGGAGAGAAAAAAAGACAAAAGCTTTCACTGATACTGATGAAAAAAACTGAATTATGGTCCAACTGTGCCAGATGAAGTGTCGCTTTCGAACTGGTAAGACATGCCAGTGTTCATCACACAAAGTATCTATGACCAAAAGTTTTACCAGAGTATATACGGACCACAATCTAATCCCATAAAGTCGTCTGCTCTGCATACCACGGTCTAAGATGCTTTATCAAAAGCAAAAACATCATTATCCTTTGTATTAAAATTTGTTGTTCAGACGCAGGGTTACAATGCACGCACTTTGATTGTGTACCTTATCTCATCTGTACATTGAAGACTTCATTATGATCACCTTACCCTCAACAACATGCCAAATATAAAGTATCTTGTACCAGAGTACAAAAATTGAATAGTTAGACTTCCGACCCAAAGAAGGTCTCCGCTTCTGCTGAGGATAAATTCTGTGCATGGAAGTTCCAATTTCCTGATTGACAAGTTGCGCCCTCTTGCGACCGAAAGTCAAAACACAGTTTGGTGCACCCAAACATAGAACAAGTTATAAAATACATAAAACAAGTAGAGTATAAGTATAACAAGGAGGATACGCTTTCCAGACTATAATCATTCACCACGGACACCTAAGACAAAAAAAATAAAAATAACTTACTAGTGGTGTTATGCATTGCCACATGATTCACGTCTCAAACGTTGATCTTTGAACTGAAGTTAAAGGTTTCCGGGCACAGTTTCTAATTGCCCACAAGTCCTATTACGTATTAGCGTGTGTACCGCAAATCATTGTGGCAGAAGCGGGGAGGGCGGGAGGGGTAGCCATCTCCGAGACGCGTAACGCAAAGCATAACATATCAAGTAGGTTTTCGACATGCCTGACGTTTTGATAATTTTAGACGAAAACAGTGTGCCAGGCCAGGAGCAAAATTACTGTTTGACAAATTGCTAGCATCCAATATTTAGATAAAAATATGCTGGAAAATTTTATTACAAACGTTCTCGTTCACTACAGCAAAATGGGAAGAGGCGAGCTTTGCCAAAAGATGTAAAATATAGATAGAGAAAAGACTCAAAATGGCGTTGCCGTAATTGTAAGTCAACAGCCTTCCTTTTTTTATTTCATTCTTGTCATATTATTTTATTCATTCATCCATAAGATTCAACGGAATTCTTTTCTAGAATGCGTGATAATCTCTAGGCATATCTTAACAGCTGAATAGTGATAAGATCGTGTTAATGACACAGCTTACATGACCCACAAATTCAACAAAATTTCAGACAGTCACGACAACGCAGTAAGAAATCATTCCTATAATTAAAACAATAAAAATTTTATACACATGCAGACTGTCATGATAAAACTTATGTACAGCGGCTGGAATTCGCTTTCTTGTTCCGCCAAATTGCGGGTCTCCATTTGTAACCTGGTCAGGGTTCTTCTTGCTCGTTTGGCGTGGGTTTGTGGGGTGTTGATCCTTAGTTGGTATGGGTAGCTTTGGAGGCCGGGGTTTTGTACATCCTGGCATTTTCCCTTGAAACCTGTGTACAAAGTTATTATATAGTTCCAACTCACTGTCCCGTTCTTTTGACAATGGGAATATGTTTGGTGTCTTGTACATATACGTTTTCTGCCCCCCTGTCAAGTACAACGAACACACAGACGTCCAATTGGAGTCAGGCCGCATGCTGCTGTTTCTAATCAACGTTTCACATTTTTCCTTTCATTTTTGTCGATCGGCAATCTATAGAATCTTAGTCCTGGTGTCTTTGTTCTTGAGTTCGTGCACTAAGGCAAACAGAACGTGACATTTAGGCATTCTGATAGGATACTAATAACCAGCTTGAGATATATGTCTATATATGCGCTAAGTGTTGGCTGCATAGAAGTATTTTTGTTTGCTGCACTCGCCGAGCCAGATGAGTCCCTAGCTCCCCCCCCCCCCCCCCGCACCCATAAACCTTTGCTTTTAACACGCTCATAGGTCATAGGGCGATAGGTCTGTTCCGTGAATCGTCTGGTTTTCGTTCTTGGCACTGGATCAGTCTGTTCTTTGGAGGAACTGGACCCGCAGTCCGAGCATATGATTCCATACTGTGGATGTTCACCTGTACTTCGAAGCACGAATTGATCAAACAGCCATCACACGATTCTTTTTAAGCTACGGTTTTTGTCAGCAATGTAAATAATAGCGAGTTCCATCCATAATCAAATATACAAAGAGCTTGGGCGCCAGCAAAGTCAATTTAGTTTATAAATAATCCGAATATAATTCAAGAGAGTGTACACAAATGTAAACATGTGGAGAAACTGATAGATATGGTCAATCCATGTGGATGCCTGTATCTTTAAAAACGTCCAAAATAATCGCGTCGAAAGGTCCTGTGCTTCTTATGTGCCTTGTTTTATTTTTCAAGTTGTGTGAGCAACCGCAGAACGTGTCATGCGCAAAATGCAAGTAGGATGTTTTGCTATTCACATTACACAAAAACTACACCAAAGCCATTCATATCGCATGGGCCACACTCAGTTTATACAAAAGTCGCATGATGTTTCAGCACTGTGTAAAAAAATAGGCCTACTCAGATTTAAAGGGTTCCTGCGATTTCATGTCAGGCGGAGTCACCTTTTATACAGGTGGTCTCCTGATCATGACGATGAGGTAAATATTACTCCCATACATTTACATGTGAAGTCGGAACTAGATACCCAATTGTATATTTTTATTATAATGGCGTCAGCAAAGCTATTTTTTCATAAGGTCATCATATGCATAAAAATAACTTCTGTATCTTTTGGAAAGCTAAAGTTGTAATTTGCATTCTGAATGAGAAAATAAACTGAAAAAGGTATTATTTAAAGGTGGAATCTGAGCACAAAAAATAACCTTTTAGTCAAGGATACACATAACCATGTGTTTACAACAGCATGTAATTGAGCACAGTGCGCTGTCAGTCAAACTCAGGTCTGGGCCCAATGAAATTTGGTAAAGCTGCTTATTGGCTGAGGAGAACAAATGGCTATAGGCCTGGCAGACAGAACAATGGGCGCCATCATTCATTGAGTCGCTGCTATTGGTTACATTGAGGTACTGAATTGATTTCTTGGAAATACTCCAACTTTATCAGCCCCACCTTTCTCTTGTGGGCCACTGCGAAACCACACAAAGAAATCACAGAGTGGCTCACATCAAAGAGGATTCAGATCAAAGAAAATCAATTTTGAAATGATTGCAAACTCTTGAATCTGATGAAAACACATCAAAGGCATAGCCGTATGTGTATACATCTGTCATCATTTAGCTCAACGCCACGAAGTGAGTCTAACGGCTTAATTAACAATGTTTTATGTCATGAAATGTGACCTATGCTACAAAACTGCAGTTTTTTTAACGGCCGAGTTACACGAGGTGACTCATCACATGAGAAGCGTTGCATGCAACTCTTTGCTTCGTGTAACCAATTGCAACCTGTTAGTTTGAGCTGCTCAGGGTAAGGTGTCAACAACAACTGGTTCTACAACAGACTGCCTGTAGGTCATGGTGCACTGCGCAACACTAGCAATGTTATTGTGTGAAAAGTGTGCATTATGTGATATAATCAACACTTTTTCCGGCTCCGTATTTGTCTGTTCCTACCACCCATGTTACAAATGTTCCTTTTATTTCAATGGGTAATCTTATCAACTACGCGATACACGATTTGATATGTCACATGCGACGCGTTGCATGCAACGAATTGCTTCGTGTAGCCACTGTGCCACGTGCAAAACTGGCTTCTGCAACAAGTCACATGCAACTAAGCACTGTTGGATTTTGCCGTGACCTGTTACGTCGTACGAGCCCTTTGCAAGTACTTGTGAACGGTGTAACTACTTCGTTGCATAACAAATTAATCGAAAATAAAAAGAACCCTAGCCTGTTTTCTAGTGACCTTTCTTTTTGCCATTGCAACCTTTCTGTGCTGCGCGTCAACATGGATCCCACTGCTGCAGAAAGTGTGCCTGACGAGGAAACAAACTTAACTGCAGCACAAATAAACAACCTGATTGAAGCATACAGAGAGCTTCCCTCACTATGGGACACTACAATGCCCCAGTACAAGGATAGGAATATTCGTGATAAGCTCATCAAAGAGATAGCTGCTATCATCAAAGTATAGGTAAGAAAGTAATGATATTCAACACTTCATCAGCAAGACTTGTATGAATACTTGGAACGTTCATAACGTACAGGGCAATTTGGGCATAGCTATCCAATTTCTGGCCATTCAATAGACACCCACACCCACACATATACCACATATATATATATATATATATATATATATATATATATATATATATATATATATATATATATATATATATATATATATATATATACATATATATAAGTTATCTGTTGTAAGAGACAGAACAGACTATTGGTATTAATAAATAACCACAGTTTTTGACTAATGTTGACGTAATTTTATTATTTAATTAATATGCTTAGAGAAAATATTTATTTGAAATTACCTGTGGCCAGAAAACGCAAAGTGATGGCTAATCTTTCAGCAGCAGAAATAGAATATCCTCATGAGGGTATCTTGTTTGGCTATCCTGTGCTCTACAAGTGACAACAGATGCACAAAACCCTGATAGTCAATGCGCAGGAAGTTTTTATAGCAGGCGGGGTCTTCTGAAGCAAGTTCTTGTAGCAAATTTTAGTACCACCCCTGCTATGGTCTGCGCAAAAGCCGGGGTTTCGCCCGTATTTCCTGAAGTAAATGTGGAATAGAGTTATTTATGCCATCTATACACACCAGGTTATACCAGGCAACTTGCAATATTGATCGAGAAATTGCGGTTTCTTTACCCTTTTATAGTCTTATTCCATAAGGGCCAGTCCACAGCACACAATAAAAAAAATAAGCAGATAGATTACGTTTGACCTTTTATTCATGAAATAAATATTACACATATTGCGATGATTAATAATAATTGTGCTCTACCCTTCTTATATATACTTAAGTATCATTACCTTTCCTTTTTTGTTTCTTCCTTTTTTAATGCATGGTAAACAGCACCAGTTACTGCTGCTATTAAAACTACCATATAAGCATCTTTATCCATGTTTCCTGGCATATGGTGCAAAGAAGCTGGTTTCACACATGATTTATTCTGAATATTTTTTCAAATTTATTACTCATGAAATAACCCTGAGCCGTATTTACCATTTTCGAATCATATCAGATATATACAAGTGATACAAAACTGTTCACAATCCTTTACAAATAAAGGGGACAAAATTTGTTGGTTGATTGCAATATTTTGATTGTTCCATCAAATGATATATTTAAAACGACTGAGTGATGGGACACTATCTGTTTAAGTCAATACGAAATCTGATAAAAGTAATATTCTCTTTCATATAATGATACTGCTGAAAACAGTAGTATGTAGGGCGAATTAATTCTTGTATCCTGAGTAATTTTTTTGATATATCATCATATCATGCAGCAAGTAGCGATGCCGGTGCATCAATCATACTGTAGGAAATTATAATTATTAGTCCCTTTGTCCCTTTGACGAAGGCTTCGTGCATCTGTAATTACCTATAAATACCAGAGATATAAGGCAGTTTGTATATATATATATATATATATATATATATATATATATATATATATATATATATATATATATATATATATATATTATGTAAGCAGAAAAACCTCACCATAAGCTATAGCTTCCACACGAGATACCTTGCTACAAACACGCATAACTGTGCCCCTGAGCATGTGATGAATGTCCTGTAGCATGCGTATTGCGCACCAGGCGATGTCGCATGCGCGTGTGCGCATGCAATGAGTCACCTCATGTATTAAGGCCTTCAAGTATTGTTCCAGCTGGTTCTATGCAGATGACCACAGGACTTGGAATTGTACAGACGTGTATACCTAGAACTTTCCAATCATCTGTCATATCTAGCATGATATCACTGTCGGCATAATGTAAGTTGACATACATGACTCAATTTACTACAACCCATCAGTGTCCATACCAGGCATGAACCCTAAAAAATAAGTGAATTAAAATTTTTTTAAATGTATTGCTTTTTAACCTGCAATAGGTTTCTTGTAGCGTACAGTCTCGTCATCTAGACACGTACTCCTCTGAAAAATTAACTGTTGAGTGGGAATACTGCCCAACTCACTTAAATCTGTCATTTTGACTTCCACCGCTTGCTCTTCCTACTGCCATATTGGCAAGTGGAAAATACATGAGCAAGCAGTGAAACTGAACTGTACATGTGACAACTTACGTAAGTGGCAAAGTATACTATGCATAAAAGGCAGAGGAGAGAAATATCGTGCACCAAGGAATATGTTGGTCAGTTCCTACCACCCTTGTTACAAGTCATTTATAACATGTCACAATGACCATTATGCCATCACAATCAACTAGGTCTTCGACCTCGTTGATTATGTGGCATAATGGTCATGTAACATGTTATAACTATCACGTAATGTTTTCTTCTATTCACGCTTCTCCTTTCTCACACCTTACCCCCACCATATTCATTCTTTTGGGAGACATGGAGGACGTGTCCAACGAACCCAACTTCGATGAGGAAGGCAAAACGTGGTCACAAAAGCAGGTGGATGATTTGATACAGTCCTACAGAGACCGTCGGTCTCTATGGGACCCCAACATGAAAATATGTTGGGGCAGAAATATGAGAGACAAAATGATACGGGAAATTTCAGGAATCGTCTCAATGACCGGTTAGAAAGTAACAATACTTCGGCTTTTATTACATATATGGTTCATATGGTAATACAAAGATGCGTATATTATTTCATTATAATTTGTTGTTCTTGTTGTCCATGGTAATATGGGCATAGGTATTTTGATACTTTCCACGTATTTTGTATCTGTAGGCACCAAAATTGCGATGAATATATGTTTCATGCGCGCACCTAGCTCCAATACTTTAAATACAGGTAGCTAAAATCACAAGGGGCAAAATATTTTCATAAAGTTAGTTTCTTATTTCAAGTAGGAATTCTTTGGTTTGCCATACAGTAGAATACAATAAAGTATGCTTTAAAGACATAATATATTATTTTGTGACATTCTCAAATATCTGTATTGCAATAATGATGATGATGATGATGATGATGATGATGATAATAGATACGATAATAAATATTAATTGGTATAATTTTTGTAAAATGTCTATGTTATAATAATAATAATAATAATAATAATAATAATAATAATAATAATAATAATAATAATAATAATAATAATAATAATAATAATAATAATTGCAACAGCTTCAATAGCAAATATAATTTGGCACAATTTCGTGACGTTATAAAATGTCTATATCGCACTTATATTTTTTATTTGCAACTGGAAAAGTTAGAGTGTAGCTTACAAAAATGGCCAAATATATATTCTTTCTTCATTATATGTAATTTTTAAGTTCATGTGAAGCAAGTACGTAAACAACGGAATAAAATAAACAATATCTAACCATCCTGTACTAAGCAACAAATCTCTGTAATATGTTAGTATTGTAACCACAGTCTGCGTCTCGCATTCTTCGTGTAGCCAGGGTGTTGCGCAACAAGTAGGGCTCATATGCACTGGAGTGCGTGCGAGGGGTAATCTCGTGTATCTCGGCCTTTAGTGTCAGTTTTTGCCATGACTCTACTAATTTTGTTCAAGATTTTCAATAACGGATTGTTTGATTTTCATGAAATTAAATGTTATGTGGTGCTACGAATTTAACTTCGGGTAGCTCGTGTGGAATCATTTATACTTTATTCCCTTTTATGTTTATTTGGGCCCCTAAACTTAAGGAATTGTTAATCATTGTAATAACAACTTTAATGTTCCGTTACAATTTCACTATTACATTTATGGACAAAATGAGCAAACTTTCGCTGGGCATGTCTGCGAAGTTTAATTTCGCAAAGACATTTTTTTTGTGAGCTGCGATAAATTGCCAAATTGGACACTTCAGCAAAACTCCACTTTTGCCATTACAACACATTCTAACATTATTTCTTTTATGTAAATATAATCTACACATCTTGTGCAACATAAATGTATGGAGTTTTATGTTTCCAAAAGTATAAATCAAGTCAAAGGACCGAGTTGAAGACCACATTCCTATAAGCGCATAGCTTTGCTGACGCCACCTTAACCCTTTCCCGCTCAAATCGCACTAAGGCGCCAGAATGTAAACATTGCGTCCAATCCGCGCTAGACAAGCCGTTGATTCCGTCTGATTCTAACAAGGGAAAAGTTCAAGTTTCGCGGAATACAAATTGCCCTATGTCACAGAGAGACACAGAGAGAGAGAGAGAGAGAGAGAGAGAGAGAGAGAAGAAGAAGAAGAAGAGTTGAATAGGCACGGCTTTCTATTTATGATCAGTGCATTGTTTCTTACAACAAGATGTTGTCACCAGCAATTTGAATTTTTGAAAGGATGCTTATACCTTTGTGCCATCCTGAAGGTTATTCTTCTTATTCCTCGGGTGGTGAAATAAGAAAGAATAGGTCTGTTGGTTAATCCACAAAAAGACCTTTAACCCTTGTCGTGAGTATCCCGTGAAAAGTCCTGTTTATTGGATTTTTTTTTGCATTTTTAATTTCCGTTTTTATGAGCATACTTTGTATAAGCAACAGCATGCCATTTTTGAATAAGTAGTTTGAGAGTTGGTCCAGATCAACAGCCTTCCTGGGCGCGCTGTGGGTGCACCCATGGCGTGTCAAGATAAGCCAGTGGCGTAGTCCACACCCTGCAGCCCAGGCAGTTGACACTGCATGGTCTTGCAAGAAACATGGTTCATCAAGCAAACCATAGCCCATTAAATGCACTTGACGAACTTTCATTGAAAACGTATGCAAATACATATTTCAGACAAACTGGCTTCATGTATGTGTTCAACAAGCCAATGTATCCGTTGGATTTATTTAACTAAATACTCAGTGAGCTTTACTTGTCAAGATCGACATCTAAATTCAGTCCAATTTCGAATCCGTCCAAATATATCAATTAAACATGAACATGACCAATTACATACAAGTTCTGAACATTCAGCAAGCCATGCATCTGCCATCAAACTCCAAACAGACAAACTCCACAAAATAATAATGACTTTCATGAAAAATAGAAGCGGACAAAAGTTTTGAATGATGTCAAAGAGACTGCACCAAAATCCGTGTTATCAAGATTCGACCATGATCACAATAGCCAGCCATCAAACACACCATATCAAAATCCACTTAGATCGAGATAACATACGCCAGACATAAATATAGTATTGAGGAAAATATCTCCCTCCTGACTTGAGACAGCTACTTACTGTAATAAATTTAGTAGTAGCTAAAATCAACTGATGCATAAAAATCTCAAATTTAAGAGGTATCTTGTTTCATACGTATACCATTAAATTGCTTAGTACAATTAATACCCAATCACAGCCTCATTTATATAACTTTTCAAATCCACCTTATATTTGCGTAATAAGGACTCATTTCATCTACAAATTTCAAAAAAAAAAAATTCAATTTCATTTTTGAATATGCATGTTGTACCAATTTATCAAATAAAAATGTATGGCGTAATTCGAAGTTGTCAAAATCAGTGCATACCCTAACAAATGCAATCAACCCTGACATATAGACGCCGTAAGCAGGCGCAATGCGAATATTATTATCCATGTAAGGATTGTTAACAATAATAAATTGGAACATATCTCGTTTGTCATGCAGTTTAAACTTGAATTTATCATCATCATCATCATCATCATCATCATCATCATCATCATCATCATCATCATCATCATTATATCCAAGTATTAACAATCCCAGTCAGTTTCTGTAGTTTTCTTTAATTCTAAACCACTGGGGTATATATGAAATATGTATTGTTAAATTATATGGTTATTGATGAAGACCAGTTACTTGTAATATATCCTTGCGGGGTTTTTCACTAATGAGCTCCAGGACTTCGACGATTGTCTTTATGACGAAAAACCGATATTTTGCTACCGATTTCCTCCATATGGGCAAACGTAGACGTGTACGAGATCAACTGTGTTTGAAGTCTTGATAGCACCTGATGGCGTGCAGGCATTTCAGGGTATTAATTCCGGTTGGCGGAATACTGTTACCATGGCAAACTATGGGTCATGGACTGTATAAAAGCTCAACAGGTTAGCGGAACTAAAACTAAAAAAACGACTCGTACAGCTGGGAAAAGAGCCCATTTTGGACAGCAGAAAAATAAACTCATGAAAAGCCAACCTCCATTTTTATAACTTAATACATAGACCCTCTAACCGAACGTTATACTCCTCAGCGCCCAATTTCTATTGTTTTCAGCGGAGTCTAATTTTCATGTCCCTGGCAGGGATCGAACCAGGAATTCTGTGATCCACGGCTGAGCGTGCTGTCCATTACGCTAAACAGCTGAGATGATTCTTCACTGATTTAACATAATATTTATTCCAGCGTGTCTATTGTTGACCAGCATTGAATAGGGTCAGGGAGCGTGACAGGTCAAGTGTCAAAGGTCGTTACATTATGTACTCTTACATGTCGCTTTTCTCTTCGAAATCAAGTCTTTTAACTTTGTTTCAAGAGGGAAATACTTTTATAATACCCATCTTTTGGAGTATAAGTATGTCAGACGCCTCGTAGAGTTTTCCAATTGAATTAGAAGACTCGCGCTGCGCGCTCGTCTTCTAATTCAATTGGAAAACTCTACTCGGAGTCTTACCTGTACATATCACACGGCGGCATACCCCTTTGAAGCCAGGCGCATTTGAACTTTTATAGTTTCTCACTAAAATATACTTTATACACTTCAGGGCCTGTATGCATAAAGGAGGTGTAACTTACCCATGGTATAACTTAAAACAGTTTTAGTTACCCCTCAGTTCATGGTGTAAGAAAGTTGCCAGGCATAAAAGCTGGTGTAGTTATAACCGGGGTAACTAATCCATGGGGCAGTTACGCCACTGTTTAACTGAAGACCTTGATACAAGTTTTAACCCCCTTTCCTGACACTGACCAGCTGACCTGTCCTGGGTGAGCACAGTGAGGACAGTCTTGTGACTGCTGTCCCCTTTTATTGACAGATTGCATTACGTGACGAGGGGGGCAACGGGCTTCAGATTTATGTTTTTCAAAATGAAATTGAGTGTACACACAGTGGTCAATCATGGAAATATTACTCTTATAATATATGTGCATGATAAACAATAAACTTATATGTGTGTATTTAATCCTCAAAATATGTCTGTGTTATGGATAACACGATGATGTAAGTGATCACTGGAGTTTCAATAGAATATTAAAATTTCTATCTTCCCCATATAACCCCCTTCTTCCAAGTCCAGCCACAACTACCATGGCTGCACAAGGCGTGGACAGCAAAGGCAAAAAGAGGAGGAGGGGAATTGGCAGCATGAGAAAAAAGAACGTTGACTAGCTTTGCCCCACTGTTATAAGTACGCTATCCCTCTGTTAGTTGCATATTGTAACAAGATTTCCAATAGACATATGCAATGTATACATTTTAAACAAGTAATGGTCAGTAGATTGTGGAAAAGGCAAAAATACTGATCCTGCAATTAATCGTCTCATAAACAACAGTTCGTTTGATCAGAAAATACACTTCTGTGAATGACCTTTCATCAAATGTATACTTTGCATGTTTGTATGCGCACTTTTTACCCTCGGCAAATAAGGTGCCGGAGGGTATTGTCGTCAGCTGCGTCGGTCGTCCGTCCGTCTTGTCGACGTTACCGCGATATCTCAAAAATATTGACCACAGCTGTCCCAAATTTTTGTCAGAGATGCATCTTATGATGGACCAGATTCCAGTTTAAAACTGGCTTCCTCTTTGTATTTATAAAGTTCTTATGAAACTTTAAAGTATTTATCTGATAGGCCGTCTGAGTGGTGCACATGGGGACGACGTTATCATGATATCTCAAGAAGGATCCAATGCAGCTTCCCCAATTTCTTACAACAGATGCACATCATAATGGACCACATTCCTATTCAAAACCAACTTCTTCCTATTTTTATACTTGTTGTGAAACTTTTGAAGTGTTTATTTGATGGCAGACTGGGTGATGCACAGTACAGTGGTCTATGTCACCAGAACTTGCCCCAAGAACACATTCAAATTTGCTCCTTCATTTCACAGACAATAATATGGCAATTGTATGTAAATTATTTTTCCGCGAAGTCTAAAAAATGCATAACTGAGGAAAAGAATAGTGGGCTCCGAGAGTAATCCGTTCTCTGAACGCTATTTTTACTTTATGGAGCCGGAAAACAGATATGTGCACTGATAATACTGTGGCATAACAAGACCACCTGAAGCAAATTACAGCCTTATCAAAGCGGACCTTTCAGTCAATGTTTAGTATTGAAGATGTCTAGTTTTTCTTTGTGTTTGTTGAATGTTTTTCATTCTACAGCAAAGATTCTGATATTATTGCAGAAGATCTGAGGAAATGTCACACATTTCGCAATAGTTACAGAAGGAATAGTATGCTAACTTTTAGAATATGTCAACGCAGGCAAGGTCATTTAATGGTTCAAGTATTTGAAATTCATTTTGCCAAACAGTTTGCTTTGATCATTTATATGAGTGAAGACATAATACGTGTTTTGTAAGTTGCATGAACTGTATGTAGCTTAGTCAGACCCGTCTGCTCGTCTGTTGGTCCTTGCGTAGGGCCTAGTCTGTACCATTTTTCCTTTACCCTTCTGCTCACACTAACCTAATTTTTCGTGTAGACACTGCCTTGAATAGTGGAGTGTCATATGCCAAAATTGGGTCACCGTGACCTATTTCCTTTAACCCCACAAGAAGCTTCGGCTTGTTCAAGCCATATTTCTTAACTATACTCAAAAGACATGTAACGCACAACTTAACAATCAAATTGCATTTAGCCGGGCAGAGAGACTAGGTAGCGGGCAAATTTTAATAAAAAATGATTGAACACTCGAGTAAATTTATTTGTTACCAAAATCTTGCTAGAAAACGGTCATCTTGCACATGTTTATAAAAAGTAACTTTTCGCATGCAATATAATAAAAGCATTTAACTTATCTGAAACAAACCTCACCTCTTTCTAACACAACTTTTAATGTATGTTTATATGTATTTGTTTAAACCATTGGAGAAAACAGAATACGCAGCCTGGGCCTGCTTTGGAGGCCAAATATTTTATTTCAAAATTGTTCTTGCGCTGATCAAGGCACACATGAAGGCACAATTCTTTTACTTTTATTGAAAAATTGCTTTGAATATAAATACAATCAAACTAATATTTTAACTTAGCCTGATTTAATAAGTGGAATTCATTTTCAATATCATCTAACTGTTAAAATACCTGACCAGTCACATGAATTCCAATATCATCTAACTGTTAAAATACCTGACCAGTCACTAAATATTTTATTGTCTGCAAAGCAGACCAAGTTCCGGCTAACTTGGGGCAAGGGTGTAGAATATTAGGCCTGGTCAAGGTAAAATCATATAAGGGGTCAAAGGTAAAGGTCATAGTGACCCAATTTTCATTGCATGACACAGGCCTATCCCGTGAAATATACAGCAGCGAAAGAGCCTTGGATTAGGTATTATGGAACACGATTGAAATTTTCCCGCGTTTCGAAGTAGAGCAGGAATTGTTTTTTTCTGGATGTGTTACGCAATAAAGTAGCCTACGTGACGGAAAAGGGATGAAGTAAGTAGAGGAAGTGTGGAGCATGGTCACGTGTGTGGTTTTTGGGGGGTTTTTTTTTTTTTTTTGTTTTTTTTGTTTTGTTTTTGTACGGTTGCAATGCAGGTATACAGTCACTCTAGGTTGCACCTTCAATATATACATTCGAAATTTATAAGCGATTTCAATTTTAAAGGAAGTTTCTGCAACGAGTTTTGTTAATTATTATTATTATTATTATTATTATTATTATTATTATTATTATTATTATTATTATTATTAATATTATTATTATTATTATTATTATTATTATTATTATTATTATTATTATTATTATTATTATTATTATTATTATTATTATTATTATTATTATTATTTGAGGTGGAGTTCGGCATCTCACTGCTGAGGTTAACGTTACCTGCGCCAAACACAGAGTTTTTAGGCCAAATAATATAATTCTAAAGGTTTTATCTCTGGTTTTTCCTGGGCGGCTACATTGACCAATGAAGGGTAACATATATTGACGTTTGTTTTTTATGCATTTGATTAAGGCATACTTGGTTTCTAAGTGTAGTAAGACGGAACTTGGTCTGCTTTTCAGGCAATAAATATTTAGTTTCAAGCAAATTTCCATTGTTTTACACACTAGTAATGGAATCAGTGTGGATTTCTGTAATAACAGTATTTTCATGTGTAGATTTGCAGTAGAGCAAACACGATTAATATTCAGATAGTGCGTATATTTGGCATGTTTGACCAATGTACACAGAGTAC